>JAOXXN010000446.1:23969528-23983504 GCA_026770055.1 Myrmophylax atrothorax
CTTTCACAACACCTCTGATGAAAGTGTGCTCAGCGAGAACCTTCCACAGCACATTTGATTCTTGCAAACTTCAATTTGGACTCCGTTGGAGAAGACCTGTGATTCATCTGCTTACAGCATTTTCCAATAGTCGCTGAAGTGTGCAGTCCTAGGAGTCTCTTCTAGGCACAGGATCTGCTTCTTCCTCTCAACAGGAGGGCTTTTCATCAGATAGCTGAGTGGAGACAACCTACTCTTATTAGTAAGGATTGCCTTTATTAACTGCAACATATGGAAACACCTCCTGTATAATAGCTTCCTCACCCATTAAAATAAAGAAAACATGATTAGTCAGCAATCTGTTTGAAAGTATGAAAAACATTAATAGGACAAGCTTTGTCTCCCTCAGACATCAGTGAAATCACACACAGCAGACTCATTTTCAAAGTGTCATTAGCTGTAAGGTGGTAGATTTTTTTACCCTGCCTTATTAAGCTTGTACTCAAATTATTTCTTTTAGTCACTATACTCCAGTGTCTAGACAGTATGTTGTAAAATCTCTGTGTGTTTCTGCTTTTGACAATAGTACTGGTATCTGTAATAGTCTGATGTGAAGTCATTTTTTCTTCTTTCCCTCTGAGGAGAGAGATACTGGTAACACAGCTCTCTGTTATGCAGCCAGCTGCCTGATACCGTTATTTTTCGCATCAAATAGCCAAGGTAAGGAAGAATCCCTCTCTGCTTCAAGCTGAGGTGCTTCATCTGGATACACTGAAAATAGTTTCGCCTCTGCCCAGCAAGATCATTTCATAGGCTGCAATAACCAACCCTTGGGGTGGGTAAGGCACGGAGAAGACTGATTGCTGGAATAACTTCTGCTCTGTCTTTAAACTGTTCTGCATGCAGCTGCACAGAGACTTTCTGTCCTCTAAACTGCACACAGCACACAGAGAAACTGCACGCCACGTATTGCACCTTTGTCTTTACCTGCTCTCTCTCCAACTTACCTTTCCTGCAAGATGTTCTCCAGAGATGGATACAGGATTTACCTGTGAATTTCAGCTGACGTTGTTGACAGAAGACTGGCTGAAGACATGTTCCTGCTGCATTTGGGCATAAAGATTTAAATTTTTGTAGAAATTGTGACACTCCTTACCACAGTATCATGGAGTTCCATGCTTTCTGTTGAGTTAAAAGATTTTTCACTGAATGTGAGCAAAGATGACACATTCCTGTGTAAACTGTAACAGTATATCCACAAGAAATCAGAGCTCCCTCCTTTTTCAATCAAGCTTCCCAAGTAAGTTATTTTAAAACTAGCTAACATAGATCAGTCATCAATAATGACACTGAGTATAAACACAAACCTTGTAAGCAAGAACAAGGGGTTTGGTACTTACCATGGATATGAGCAAGAGAATCTAGGCAACATCAGTGCTGCATTTACCATCTGATTTATTTTCCTGTTAGCTAAATAAAAAAATCTGTCTGCAAATTTGTCTCTCCATTTTCAAATATGGGGCTAAAAACCATGTGAAATGCTCCATCTTTTGTGTTCAAAGGCCTCATATAGAAAGAAAGTAGGAAGATGGTTTTAACATTTAAAATGTCTGTGTTGCCATCTTCATCTATATAGCTACTGTGCTCTCTTGAAATATTGTGTATACTGTTTTCAGATTATTTTTAAAGGCCCCTTCTTAGTGATGGAAGTTTTGATTCTGTAGGATGGAAAAAGGAGGTTCTGAAATACTCGAGATTGCATGAAATGTGTCTGTGATATGAAAACAACATCTTTTAAACCACTTCTTTCAAATGCAGCCTTTGTTTCTGCAGTCCAAACCTTGCAGCATGTTAGGAAAAACATGGAATTGGAACTGAAATTAGGAACAAACAAGCAGTAGGAACAAAGAAGCAGTAGAAATGGTGAAATGGAGCCTGCACTTAAAGAATGTGCACTTTTTTAAGTAATCTAAAGTAAGGGGTTTTTTTTAATAAATTTTAACAGAGATACTTTCCTAATTATGAATGCTTAAATAAAATGAAATGGCTGCACAGTAGTTTCCATCCAATATAATCATAGCCTACCATGCCACAGCCTCTCACAGAGAACAATTATAGTCCTTCAGAAATACTAAATTGTATATTATGATATACTGGACACAGTGTCTTTATAAATGTGTACTGCTATGGTAATGGAGTTGTTAGAAACCTTTGGAAATGTCAGAAAAATAATATTAATTTTTCATTTTCTTTTGAAGGTCCTTTATATAAACCTGTGTCTTCATAAGCCAGAGGGGGTGTCAAGAGATCTGAGTTTATATAATTGCACAGTGGAATTTTTTTGAGTAAGTCAGGACTTTTTTATTCAAATGTTGCATGTTGAGGGAGGAAACCTAATTTTGGAATACATGGGTTTTTGGATAAGAGTTTTGAGGTTGTCCTATATAGTGATCAACAAATTTGCAGAATATGCTCCTGTTGCTCCTAAAGATTTAACAGTTGATATGGAAATACAGCATTGATTAAATAAAATCCAGAAGCATTAAAGACTTGTCTTTTTAAAATTCTGTTGTTTAGACTAAAAATGAATTTCTTGATGGAATGGTAAAACTGGGAAACTCCATGTTGGGTGTTTGAGGATATGTTGAGCACCTTAGAATGAAACAGTACTATTTGATTTGCATTAAAGTGTCTTTGTGTACAAACTCTGTGACTCTTGGCCCTTTTTGCAAGAAACTAAATTTCTACATTGATACAGTCATCCCAATTTTACAGTAGGCTATTGAATAGTCAAGAGACTGAAAAATTATGAACTGCATGAGAGTTAAAACCAGGAGTAGATAAAATGGAGATGAGAAAAGAAGACTCAAAAGTTGGGAAAAGAGAGACATGAGGTATTGGTCCTTGTATTGGAAGACTTCTCAAGATTGAACTGAAATCTGGGCAAAAGGATTCAATCCACAAAAGAATACTAGAACCTACAGTGCCTTGCGGTCTCCAGTGCATTATCCTATCTAAACTTTGCAGGTCTGTATTGGTGTCAAAAACTTTGCATGTTGTTCATTTGCTAACACCTGGAACTGGTGGATTCCATGTAAATGTGGAACATTATCTGAATCCTCTTCTTTACTAACATCTAAAGTAATTTCTGCAAACTAATTGGATGTGTTTTTCAGAGAAGAAGAATCATATAAAGGGCTTCTGAACAGGAGTAATGGCTGCTGCTTCACAGGTTTGTTCAAGGCCACTGTTTCCATTTCCTAATTCCCTGGTCTGTCTTGGGGAATGCTTGATCCACATGCTAACTATTGTTTTAAATGTTTGCATTTGAATGGATTATCTTTTTCTTTTTTTGCCCCCTCCCCTAAGGAGATCCCTGCACATTCCAGGTAGCAGAACTCAAATTCTGTGGGTTTTGAATTTAATTGGCTAGGTAAGTTATATTTACAAGCACTTCTGGGTGAGTTGCATTGGTAACACAGAGGGGATAATCTCTGGAAGCTGTCATTTGCTGGCAGAAATGAGGAATTGAGCATCTCTTTAACTGGGCTCACAAGGAATCAAAAAGGAGGAGGACAAAGGTACATCTTGCTTTCAAAGTACAACTGTAAAGCCTTTCCCTTGTTTAGTTGAAATAGGTACTTAATGGATCACTTTAGTCTCTCAATTTTTTAGTTCACTGTAAAGGTATTGATCACATACAAAGCCTCAGCAATGAAAGGACATAAAGTGTTTTTCTTTCCCTTACACTGGCAGTCAGAAAAGAAGAAAAAAATTTAAAATAAAGAAAACAAAACAAAATCCCATAAAACCCTACCACTCAAACATAAACCAACCAACCGACCAAAACAAAACAAAACAACCCACCACAACCAACCAAACATGGCTGTGCTGTTTACTTGAAAGCAGAAATTATTAGATAAGGGATTTTACTAAGAGCTGTTTTGTTTTGGTCCTTGGTATATGCAGAACTTTCATAAAACACTGTAAATACAAAAAGAACTTTCTGGGAGATCTGTCTGACACCATGACACTTTTCCATGATGTCAGATGCCCTATGGCTGTTTTATAAAACAAGAAAGTGGTAGATGCATGAGTCTTACCAATTCAGCTTAACATGAAAGTCCTACATGCCCTTCAGAACCCTATTATATTTCAGCTACTTGTTACCTCTGTGGCAAAACCAAAGGTTCTTCAAATATACGTTATTTATTTACACACTGAACTGTGTTCCTTATAAGCTAAGCAGAGGGATCTTTATGGAAATTAAAACTCTTTATTGCTCATTTAAATGATGATACAACCTAGATGCCAGGCCAAAGAACTGTCTGCATGCAATAATAATTAAGATATACACTCAAGTCAAAGTCTGCTTTGTGTAGCTGGGACATTCCTTACACATTAGAATTGGCACTGATATTGTGTGATAAGGACATTTGTATTTAAATGGCTTAATTGAGTGTTATAAGGAAGAAAATCACTTGCAGAAATAAATCTTAGTCTGTACTGCTTTGGGCAGCAGAATGGGAGGAGAAGAATTAGAGCCATATTTTGGTGCTGATTCTCTTCCTACCAAGTTATCAATTCATGGCTGCAGAATTTCTGCACCAAAGCTAAGCCCCAGTCAGACTGGAGGAGCATGACAACTGCCAAATTTATTTGTAGGGATTTTTTTTTTCTCCTGCTTGCTAGCAGTTATTACTTCAGAGATTTGCTCCTCAGTAATCTGAATCAATAGTTTCATTAATGTGGATAAGGCAGTTCATATCACCTTTAGGCTAAAAGTGGCTCTTTCCCTAGTTTCTTTTGCTTAGGCACATTCCGTGTGAAAGCAAAAAAAAAAAAAAAAAAGGCATTTCACAAGGATTTATGTGAAGCTAAGAAGTAAGTAAAGAGTGTACAAACCTAAACTAGCAGGATATAGAAGAATAAGTTCCTGAATGTGATTTCCTTGTGTTATATGGGTACAACTGTCCATGACTGAAGGATCGTTCTTTCAAGCAGCGCTTTGTGTTACAGTTCACTGGACACTGCACTTGCTTTTTCCTGTATTCATCAAACTCCTCTCTTTGTGCTGTTTGATCTGCCCTGTAATCACATATTGGGAAATGAGCTACTCATACTTCAACTTTTCAATAAGTTATTGAGGCAGATGCAATGGACATTTAGAGACTATAATATTGATGAATGGCTCCATATTTGTTTTCTTTCCTTCAGCTTAGATTCCACTGGAATTTTAATCTTTTTTTCAGGCAGTGAATCTAAGAAAAGTGACACTGAATGCCTTTGATCCTTTGGATATATGTTTAATCCATAATAAGGTAGTTGTGCTGCCCAGTCTGCTTGCAGGAGCCTGACTCTATCCTAGCTGTTTGATAATCCTGCCCCATTGTTTATTTTATGTATTAGGAACAGCAAGTGCAGTATTGATTGGCTTTTTCAAGCAGACTAGACTCTATCCTGCAATTCGTACCTGCACAGTTAAGGCTTGTTTAAATATTTTCTCTTTTTTTATGGCCTCTTCTTGCTCTTCTGCTTCTTGTACATGTTCAGAAGAAAGGAGCAGCACCCAGTGTGTATGATTTTGGCTCAGTTGCTGCTGAATGCCTGAGAGAAGGAAAGAGTGGATCAGTAATGAGTATCCCTTTGCATGCAGACTGTGTACTGGGTGCTACAAGCCACTCCAATACTTCTTACTCTGAAATTCTAAGTATGGGGGCAGCCCGCCTGGCTGGTGCTGCTGTCACCTGTAGAATGAGTGTGTCTTGCTGTGTGGCTGAAGCAGGCTCCATGGCACTGCCACAGTTTGGAGCGTAAGAAATGGTTCAGAGTTGCTGAGCTCTCTGGAGATGCTCCCATTCCACTGCTGCATAACTGGAATACACTGCCAGTCTTCTCGTTTAATGACATACTTGGATTCTAATGGTATATTTGGATCCACTCCCCTTCTAAGTTGCTTTATCAATGCTCAGGCACCCTAATCCTACCATATTATGTTTTCTTTACGTTTTTTAACCCTAATTTCTATGAATTTTAATTCACTTTTCAGAATTATGTCAAGGAAGATTATAACTAGGATCCTATTAGCATCTAGAAGCATTTGCTCCCTCATCCATTCTTAATTTTTCAGTTTAAAGCCTTTTTTATTCCATTACACTTTCCTTTCCCCCTTCTTTACCATTTGTCTTCCATTTACTGATAAAGATTCACGTAATGTGCTCAGACCTTATGTGAAATATGACATAGTCTCCAAAAATAAAAAATTTGTACCTCTCGGGATGAGGGCAGTGAGCATTTGACATGGCTTTATAACTCAATAAGCCTAAATAGTGTATGGCCTAAGTCTTCAGAATTCGAATCCAGATTAATATTTAAACCTGCTGAGTTTCTCAGCTATTTGGAGTCAGTAGTTTTGTATTGTCCATTCCAAAGGCTGGGACTTGCTGCGAATTTACCATCTCAACATGTCTGGCTTTCTTTTACTATTCTTTAAGGTTTAGAGGAGTTCTGCTCTAGGATTTGGCTTGACTGTACCTGTAATTAGACCTAGTACTTAAATGCTAAGTAGCTTTCTTCTGTTCACTGGTTGTATGGATTAAATTTAAAAGATTTCAAAAGAAGAATATAAATTAAGTGACTGCCTAGCTCTGGATTTTCTCCATCTTCCCTTGATACAATAATGAAAATCAATTGCAGTTGCTTATTATTTTTAAATAGCAGTTAATTTGAGAAAATCTGATTCACTAGCTCTTTTCATTTTGCTGATTTGATTTCAGCCTTCTGCCCATCTGGGCCAACCTACATATACTGTTCTAAAACCAGTGCATAAACTCACTGCAGCACATAACCAAAGTCAAAGACACTCAGACAAATCAGGTTGTCACACTGCAAAGTGTTGGCAACAGTGGGCTTCAAACCTGTTTTCCTGGTGGTAAATCCTCAGTGAAAGAGGGGGCTTTATTTTGCAATTAATTCTTTCTTGTGCCTGAAAGAGAATCAGAGAAATTTTAGAAAAAACCCTCCTGTTTATCCATTCAGTTCTCTGGGTGTTCAGATCTGGTGGCAGTATATTAGACTGTGGAGTTGCATAGTCAGAGAAATTGTTTCCTGGGCAGATCCATTTATTCTGCCTGGGGATGTTCTGATAGAATCCCACCCTCACCACAAAAGGTGTAGAATTAATCTCTGTGAAGTCATGTGATGCTTCTAGAAATGGCCTTCTGGTCAAACTGCTGCATCTGTGCAAATCCCCTTGACAGCAATAAAGAATCCTGCAGTAGGATTGTAGGCTAAGCTGTAAGCCCTTTAGGTTAGGGCTAATATCCTCCCGTAATTATTTAAAAATGTTTTCTAGATTTAAAGCTTTGTGGCAATGTCTGTGATAAAAAAGGATATTCAGGATCTGGTAGTATATGCAGGGTCTTCAGCAACAGATGCAGCAGTGGATGTCATTAGTCTCTACAGAAGAGCTGTGCTGTTATCTGATGTGAGGAAGAAAAAGATGTACTCTTCTTCTCTGAATAAAGGGGTAGGTGAGGGTTACTGGCTCCTAATGGTCTCTCCACTTTTAAATCCATGGTGATTTCTGTTTGCAATTTGTTAAATGCTTTTCACTTCATGGCAAAAAAAAAAAATAGATAGGATAATACACTGAAAGTACAGTATGGTTGTATGTGATGAAACATTGCTTTTTTTTTCATTATATACACACAGGGAAGTTGAAATGTTATTTGTAGAGGATAAAGGTGAACTTTGCTCATGATTTTATGAACTTCTTTATTGCATAGTTCTCTTTGTGCAAACAACACTTGACACTCTCTTGCCTTTTGTTATTTCCAGCAGATTGGAGTCATTTGTTTTTAATGTTGAACTGTGACAGAGCAGCAGGTGTTGGATAAAAAGAATCAAGATCACTTTTGGGTTTTGTGCAAATATTTAGGGGGATTTGTGAAGTACTCTAAAATGCAATTAGTTTTGCTTGCTATCTCCTTTTCCCTAGACCATTGATTTGCAGTTCTGGAATAATTTGTCATTGTCTTTCCAAAAGTGGAGCTGGTAGCTGCTCTGGGCTAAGGCTCTTAGCCCAGTTGGTGTTGCTGGGCTTGGTGTTCGCTTTGTAAACAGCCATGCTGGCTGAAGATGTCACCCTGAAGCAGCTGCTTGCTACTAGTCCTCTCCTGGGCATTTCTGTCCTCTCTCATCAGAGAACAGTCTGGATTCTGCCATTTTCTGCTTCAAAGTTAGACTGAAAATTAAGCTTAACTGCACAGTATTTTCTGAAATGAAAGAAGAAGATTCAAGTGAATCCAGTAACAAGGGAGGGGAGTAGAGAAGAACCTCTGATGGCCATGGAAGACAAATAGCTCAGGTCAGTAGCATCTGCAGCTGCACAGTCAGATCTGGAAGTGACCATCTGTCCACAGCCCAAGTTAGCCTCTGGATTTGCCTAAGGAATTACTAACCCTGCAGAAATAAATAGCTTTCCATGAGGAACGATTAAGGTATTGAAAAAGTAGAAAATATCTCAAATTAATCAATGCAATGTCATCAGCCAGATTCAAGTATTTATGTATTTCTGTCTGGTTAGTTGTCTGCATGCACCTCTGCCTGACTGGTCCAGCACTGCTGTCAGTGTCCACTTCTCACCATTTTTGTCCTCATCTGTGTCTGTGACCACTTGTGTCCAATCACTGCCAGTTCAGGAGGGCATATCAGTCTTCAGACAGGACTGGACATGTGTTGAACAGTGTCAAACTCTGAATTGCTTAGTCCTTTCTCTCTGTGCTGCTTGAAAAGAGCCTGATTTGCTCAAAACTCAGATTGTAGCTAGGATAAAGGTCAGCTTAGTACAGTTTGTTTGAAATGTCAAGTAATATGATAAGTTCTCCATAAACTAATAGGTTAATCCAATATGATCACTGAGAAAGAAATAATTCTATTTTCAAATGTTTCCACAACCCAGTATTGTCATGAACACAGGTACTGAATTTCTGATGGCTGGTGAAATGTATTTCCATGTTGTTTAAAGCTGTGTACTCACATTCAGGTAATTCATTCAGCTTTCAATAATTCAGGATGCTAAAAGTGACGGCAAAAATTTCATAAATATGCAGCTTCAAATCAGGAGTGATTATGAACAAAGCCAGTGAAAAGACAGTTTTAGTAAAATGATCAGCAGTCAGGAGGAGGCTCAGGTGAGAAGTCAGTTTTCCCTGATTTCTTGGAAAAAGTACTGAGAAGGAAGAACATGTATTTTGCAAATCTCATAAAAAGTCCATCGAAGTTGCCATTCATTTTTTACCTTGAGCACCATCTAGTGTGCATGATAAAAATAATTTTAAAAAATATAAGGCCAGTTCATTATGGCACTTAGCAGTGGAAGTGCTGGCATGTTTTCAATGTAAAAAGGAGAAAGCACATCAGAACTTATGTCCTGTTAACTTTTAGTAAAACAAGCTTCAAGTGACAAGCATTCTTGTGAGCCCATTCCTCCTTTTATTTTGTGCTTCACTTAATCATTTGCTTGCACTTAAAGTAAATGCAAGAAATGAAATGCGCAAAAATAAATGTATTTATTGACAAGCACATTAAAAATAAAAAAAAACAAACATCAACTGTTTTTTTTTTCTAAATGCAAATGCATATTTGTATATTCATGCAATTATACAGAGTCCTGCACATTGCTGAAAGTTGGTATTACCTGCTCCACCACACCTCTAGCTTTCAGCTAAATGTATCTTGGCAGATGTTCCCTAGATCTACCCAGACTTGGAATACAGTCAGAGATGAATTTATTTCCTGTGTGCCTGGAGCAGAGTGAGTGCATTTTTGAGCAGTTCAGTGTGCTGCTGGTTCTCCTATTAGCATGTGCCCCTTGACACGCTATGGGAGCAGCCCGTCTATTACTACCATTGCTAATTAAGTTCACGCTGCTCTTTTCAGTATGTTTGTTTGCACCGATGCTGCAAAGTCCCTCTGGCAGTGACTTCTGCCCTCTTTCTAGTCACCTCACATTTCTCCACATAAAAAGATTCAGACGTGCTGCTGGAAGGGTGTTACTCATTCTCGTGCATTCATCACCAGTCAGGGTTCTGCCCCTTGCTACAGGAGCTCCTGTGATGAGGGAAAGAACTCCTGCTTCCACGTGTACTGGCTTCTGAGTAGTTTTAAAATCAGAGGATATCAAAACCTACCATTAGATTTTTAAAGAAAAACTTGTGATATGTGCATCAAGGGAATGATTCTTTTGGGAAGTGGGAGGCAAAGAAAGGGGAGTTTACCAAGGTTTTTTGAATATTTCAGCTTGAGAGTCTACTGAATTTTTGCTGCCATTATTTAATTATACAGGGTCTGCTTATGCAGAAAAACCAGTATTATTTTAAGCCCAGAAATGAAAGGCAAAGCTGGTGGAACTACACGCAGAGAATCAAGTTTTTATGAGACTTAGGAAAAAAGCTTATTTGGAGTGTTTTCCTTTCTCAGTTCAAACAAAGTTCTGGGAATGGAAATCACTGGCCCGATCAGGCCCATGTTCTCTGGCAAACTTAAGAGCTCCTTCCTTCTATAATGTTTCTTTGTGACCTGTCTCTAAACTGTAATAATTCTGATCAATAACTGCAATTTTTATTGCTTAATAGCTGTATTTGGATAAAGCTTTTGAACTTGACCTATCATTTGCTGACTTGCTGCCCAGACAAATAGTTTCTAGTGCAGGAAAAACTGCAAACTTTTCACCTAAGCCACACATCAAATGCATTTTCAGAATGTATTGTCCAGATAATATGTGCTTTTGGAAATCCCACTCCACTGTTCCTGCTGCCTGAAGGCTCCTTAAAAGTCTCCTTAAAAGCCTTCACAAGCAGCAAGGAATAATTCACAACCAATTCCATCTATCTCAGACACTTTCCTGTGCTCAGCACTTCAGTTCCAGGAGGTGTTTCCAGCTGAACCAGAGCAAAAGGTCTTTTGGTCCAGCTGGATCAGAATGCACATTCCCCTCCATTCCTCTTCTGGGGTTATTAAAATGGATCAGGGAAGCTTTCCAAGTGATAGGAAAGGTGTGATCTCTTACTGGAAGCCCCCACAGGAATTCCACTTCCTGCTGTCCAGTCTGGAATTATTTATTGCCAGTTTACAGAACTGTGTGTGGATAGGAGAGTTTTCACAGAATCATGGAAAGGTTTTGGCTGGAAGGGACCTTAGAGATCATCCAGTTCCCACCCCCACCTTTCTGCAAGCATAAATCCAAGCCATTTTTCTGGATTTGCTACAATTTCAGGCCTGGGCCAAGGCAGGAGAGGTTATTCCCTGCTGCCAACTCGATTCCTGAGAAGCAGGACCTGCACTGACCTTGTCAAAAGCTTCCTGGGAGGAGGAGCAGAACTTGAGGCACTCATCGATGAAGAGATTGAGATATCTCTGCCGGATGTTTGTTGGGACTTTAGCACCAAACTCTGTGGGAATAACAGGCCTCTGTAAGGTGGTGCTCTGGGGATGAGACAGAGAGAGAGAGAGGCTGGTCAGGCTCTGGGAAGCTGCTCTGAGTCTCTCCCATTTCCTGCTGTTATTCACAGTGGTGTGACTTCCTTGCTGAAAATCTGCCCAAAGCCCAACAGAACTTGCATCATTTTTGGTACTAAAAATACCACTTGGAGCTTCTGTGCCACCTTCAGTATTTTAACCATAAAAAACAACTGTGCTTCATTCTGCAACTCACCCAGGGGCCAAGGACTCCAGTGGCCTTAGTCACAGCTCTCCAGGCACACACAGCATTCCAGAGCAGGAAAATGCTGACATTCCCATCAGGAGATTCAAGAGTGGGATGGTACTGAGCCCTCAGCTGGGGCTGGGACCACATGACAGCACTGATGGGTGTCATGACAGGCAGTTTTTGGTCCTCTGGCTGTGAGGAGAGAAAAGGAGACCCCTCCTGCCAGGCAAAACCATGGCCCTTCCGGTGGGATTCCTGTGACTTTACTGCACTGGGGTTTTCCTTCCTTGTTTAAAGCCAATTATGACGTTCCTGAAAGGATCTGCCCCCTCAACAGAACATCTTCTTCAGGAACAGAACTTCATGTTGGACTGAGTTAGGACCTACCCCTGCAGCTTTCCAGTGACCACCAGTTTATGCCCCAAATCACACAATTTGCCTCTTTTTCAGGAAGGAAGCTGTACATTCACCTCTAAAACACCCAATTGTTTCCTCAGTTCTCCATCCCACTCAAGAGACATCCATAAACCAAACCACCTGCTGCAATCTGGAACAAAAACAGCTTTCTGGAAGATGTGAGCACCTTCCAAAGGGAGCAACTGGTCCTACCTCAGTGGGAAAAGTGATCATTTCCCCCGGGAGATTTCCACTTGGATACCCTGTTCAAAGGATTTGGTGCTCCCCATTAAATATATATATATTTTCTCAGTCTCTAATATAATACCCTTAATATCCTTTCAGTTGTTTCTTTTATTTTTACTCAGCTCTGAGTTCTACATTACTGTGGTGGCTGTTTGGGTGGGGGAAGAAGAAAATGACTTTTCACTCTTACAGGAATAATCAGCATATTATCAAATATCTTGACACCAGATACCATCAATATGTTCAATGAAACCCTGGCACCAGTCCCACTCCTGCCAGCCACTCACTGCTCCATGAGGAGCTCTGCTCTGAGTGTGTAACAGGTTTCCCAGTGCTCACAGGGAAAGGAGGAACTTGTAGAATCATGGAATGGTTTGGGTTGGGAGGGACCTTAAAGCCCAGCCCATCCCACCCCCTGCCATGGGCAGGGACACCTCCCACCAGCCCAGGGTGCTCCTTTGATCCAACCTGGCCTTGGACACTCCCAGGGATGGGGCAGCCACAGCTGCTCTGCCCAACCTGTGCCAGGGTCTGCCCACTCAACCAGCCAACAATTCCTTCCCAATATCCCATCCAACACTGTCCTGGGGCAGTGGGAAGCCATTCCCTTGTCCTGCCACTCCATGAACCAATGCAACCTGACCAACACCAGATTTTATAATTAACCCCCCAAGCATTTAGCTATTTATAACTAAGTGTGCTCAGTTGCTGGGGAAGCAGAAAGCCCTTCAGCACCCAAAGGTGCGTATTTATTTGCCCCTTTAGCACCCAAAGGTGTGTATTTATTTGCCCCTTCAGCACCCAAAGGTGTGTATTTATTTACAGCTGCTTTTCCCCAACCATGAATCCACCTCAGAGTACCAGGCATAGATTTGGCTCCTCCAGCAGCTCTTCCTTTAAGAAGTAGCTCTGTGGTTATTTCAGGTACTTGTGATTGCCCAGACATTTCACAAGGTCACTTTACAGCACCAGAAAAAACCTCAAGCTTGATAAATCCACACCATTTTTCACAACTCTGAGCTTTCAGAGTCAGAGGAGCTGCAGTTGGATCTTTACACACACCACCAACCCCAGGAGTGATTGACTCACACCATGAGACGTGACAAAGTCAAACCCACAACTCACTCTGCATTTAACCACGGATTTGCTGATTCCAATTCTGATTTAATGCCAATTTATGTCACTGTGTAACCCTGAAATCTTCCAGTTTCTTGAAGTGCCTCCCCCAGGTTGTCTCCCCCCACACAGCCCAGGCAGGACGTGGTTCCAAACCCCAAACAACACCTTTGGGTGTTCCATCTGTCCCTTCATATGTACATATTTAGAAGTTATCCCTCATCCTCCTGATCACAAATTACTGCTGCTATCACTCCCAAACCAAAAAGGAGTTTCTTACAAGGGGAAACGAAGTCTGTGCTGTCATAGAATCAGGAATGGTTTGGGTGGAAGGGACCTTAAAGATCACCCAATCCCACCCCCTGCCATGGGCAGGGACACCTCCCACCAGCCCAGGTTGGTCCAGCCTGGCCTTGGACACTGCCAGGGATGGGGCAGCCACAGCTGCTCTGCCCAGCCTGTGCCAGGGCCTGCCCACCCTCACAGGGGAGGATTTCTCCTCAATAACTAATAAAGATCTACCCTCCTT
>JAOXXN010000446.1:23983604-23995711 GCA_026770055.1 Myrmophylax atrothorax
GAACTATGCTAAGTAAAGACTGTGCAGTATGAGGTAACCTCTCTAGGCAGAGGAGTTATCCCTTTCTAGACATTTGGTGCACTCCAGGAGTGTGATACCCAATGGAAAATATACTAACCTAGAAAGAAAGGGATGGCTCAGTGTAAGTTCTGGTGAGATGGCAGAGAATTGAGAATACCAAACATGCATAAAAATAACCTAAAAAAAATTGTTTGTTAGATCCCCTAATGTTATTAGTATTTTATTTACTGTGTGGCAGTTTTATGACATTTATTTCAGCTGAGATTGTAATATCAATACTTTTGAATGATTCATAATAGACTAATTGAGTTTTTCTTTTGGAAAGGAAAATGTTGCTGCAAACCAGATGTTGTCTGATCTGAATATGTAAACTGATTACAAAAGCACACACAAATGTGTACTTTGTCAGAGTCTTGGAAGTGGACAGAAACTGCTTGTTTTCCCTTAAGTGGAAATATGTTGAAGAAAGTCACAGTGAAGTGATTTATAAGGACTGTGTAATTAGAAGTTTTCAACATTGTTCCCCTTGCCTCTGCCCTCACACACATATCAAAAGACTTGTAGTCTTCTACATCACTAAGGCATGATTTCCATTGCAATCTCACCAAAGTTCAGGCAGAGTTGTTGCTTTCTGTTGTGCAGCATAGAAAACACCACCTTCCTAAGAATTACGCATGTGGTTCTAACACCACTGGAATTGGTTTCCTCACCTGAGAACTTGGTGGTGCTGTCTCTTGGAAAGCTCTGTTTCAGTGGTTCTTCATTTCCCTGTGTGATTTCTGAGAAGTTTAGCATTTAATTCCTAGGTGTTTAATACTCCTTGCACAGTCAGCTATTAAAGTTATTTGCACAGAAAAAAACTTCTTTCCATTAGTGCTTTACTGTCAATACAGGATTTCAGTACCTCACAGAGGATTTGGTTTTATCATTTGGAACATTGTTCAAGAGGTTTGCCATTCCACCTTTTCATTGAAATTGTAATTATTAATTGGGATTATTAAATGGAGTATTTGCATGCAGAGATATGGGGGATTTTTTCAAGGACATGTTTTTAAAAGCATTTTGATTTAGCTTAAGTCCTGTCTTCTTCAACACTAGTTTTGTAATATTTGAAGACTATTAAGTCTACTGCAAATATCCTTCAGCCTCCATCCCTTCCAGGACTTTCTTTAAAAGATGAAATCTAATGGATGGGTGAAGCAGTTTGGGCAATCATATCACATGGGATGAGAAAGGGACAAGCCAGCATGAACTGCAGTCTGAAGGCAGGCAAAGTTAACAACACACAGCTCACAGTCTGTAGCTACTTTCAGCTTGGGCAAGGGGCTGTGCTTGGGTGCTTGTGACAGTCCCACACAAAACGTTAAAATGGGAACAATTAATTCTTAATGACATGAATGAAGAGGAGAGCTGCTGGTCTGATGCCAGTGAATGGGGAAATTTGAACACCAGCACTCCAAGCTTCCTATCAGAAGAACTGAAATGGCTTTGAAAGAGGTATCCTGAGATGCACACTATAATTCTCTCAAAATGGTATCACTTTTCTGTCATTTCATTCTGTGGAAAAAGTAGCAACTGGACCTATTCCCTGACCCAGTCATCTGTCTGGGTGCTACTGGAACACCATTGGTGAAGTTAATGAGTAGTATGAGCTCAGTGAATTCCTGTCTTAACAGATGTTCATTATTTCTTGATATCTCATGAAAGAAGACAGACTGCCTGACTGAACAAATGGGTTATCTGCATTTTTGGGGGTTTTCTTTGTTTGTTTGGGGTTCTTGTTTTATTTTTTTTTCTTTGCATGTCTGGGGACCTGAAATCTTCATCTATATCTTTTCGATCATAAGTCAATGGTGCCAGAGTCTGAAGGCCATATGCCTGCGTGTTCCCATTTCCTCACCCTATAATTAACTCCTGAGAACAGCTCCCAGGAATACTTAAAATCCTGTTGATCTTATAAAAATGAAACAGCTAGCCTTAGGAGAATTGGTTGGTTTAACAGGCAGGGTTTATAAAATTATTCTCAACAGGGAAATTAATTAAAAATAAGAAGTAGACTAACATTTGGTTGTGGTTACATTGAAGAGCATCCTTTATGGCTGGGTTGTTTTGTGGGTTTTTTTGTTTTTTTCATATGGATCTATTGCATGTTGTACTTTCACAAGTAATTGGATTAGATTATGTTAATAATTTCCCTGTTTTTGTCTGCAAATTAATGTGACCCATAAATTTTTTTTGGTCTGTATGTATTATTCCTGAAGATGATAACCTTATGTATTGGTGAGATAACAAAAAAAAGTAGAAATAGAGAACAAAACATATACCTATTGTTCATTTTTCTGTTTAGATCCTTTACCATCAGTGATTCTGTAACGCAGTGGAATTGTGCCTTATGGCATCTTCCCTGCCCAAGCTTATCAGGGCATTTCAGACTAGTACAGCCTCATCTAGAGATCTTCAGTGCATGCTTTAAGATTCTTCTCCATTAAAAGGCACAAGTGTAGCCTGAGATGGCCTAAGTAGTTTGTTTCAGAGAGTGTATTTACAATCCAAATACTTCTGCTGAAACACCACAATTAAAATCGAGCATATGAAGGTAATTTGACTGTAGTGCCTGGTCTAAATATTTCTCACTGACAGCTGTGATTCCATACCTGCTGCATCAACAGTAAAATTGTTCCTGCAGCAGGAGCCATCGTGATGCAGCAATGACTGTTTTGCTTGAACAGACTTTACATTACTTCAGTTGGCAGCAGGGGAACTAGAAATTGTCCTTATGCCAGGTCACATTTTCCTTATGTGACCTTTTCTTCTATTAGTTCAATGGATCTCTAAATATTGTGCCATAGGCATTAAGGATGGTTTTTGGTCTGGATGTGAAAAACAGGAGAGTTGCTGGAAATCATCACCTGTCAGGGAAAGATGTGAAAGGGTATCCCACACAGACATCTGTTTTGGTCTGCTGGTATTTGTAGTTTGAATGGTCATTAAGTGCGTGTAGAGTCTCCCACAAACTGTCCCCAGCCAACACAGCTCATATCAGGGCAAGACTCCCAGTGATTACACTGCAGATCAGAAACATGTGTTTCCTTATATCCATAAGGAACTTGTCAATGACAAGTAGACTGAAGGGACCCACATGGAGTGACACTTGGTGTGTTCTGCACAGAGGCAGGAGTTGGACTTAATGATCCTGATGGGTCCTTTCCAACTCAGCCTATTCTATGATTCTGTGACTCACTCTGAGCTATTACCTCGGAATGAGGTTTCTCTAGAACCCTCACTAATGTATCCATACTCATAATACTCTACTAAGAATATTTCTCCTTAAAAAGACTACTTTTATAAATAAGCATTTAAAGTAAAGCTAGTTAAAGAAATGCAGGAACAAATGGCTACCATGTTTCAACAGATAATCCTCCAGTCCAATTTTAAATGATCCAAGCCCTAGATCCTTTGTCATGAAGTTGGTACAATAAATCTGGGTTTTGCTGCTTAAAACAACTCCTGTCTTGTAGATTTATAACCACTGCAGACTTGTCTATCAAGTCAGATCCACAGCTGTAAATCAATGCATCTTTTTTGATTTCAATGTCAATTTGTTTCCTATTCACCCGCTGAAGAACAGATCAAGAATTTGTTGACTGACTTTCCCACCTGTGATCTGTGTTTCTAGTTAGATATAGTGATGGTAGTTTTTATTCTGCATTTAGTTTTGCTTTGGGTTTATTTGCTATATTAGAGGTGTATTTTAATGCACCTCTCCTAAGGAAGTTACCTTGAGAAACCTTATTGAATCAAAAAACAGAGTACATTTTTAAATGATAAAAAGAAAATGTGGAATCTCAATTATAAAATGTCCTGCTTTCAGAATTATTGCCTGTAAGTAGCTGGCACCTTTCTGGGCTGTCCTTTACTCCAAACTTTACTTGGATTTTTTTTCATCCATTATTTTGAGATGGTAGCAGACATGAGGCTGTTCAACTTTGTGTCTTAGGTTCCTTTTGACAGGCACAGCTAGAAGTCTGGAACGTGTCCTCATATTTCCATAAAAGCAAATAATTGCAATGTAGTAAATTCAAGCTCTCTAATTTGTCACATCCTGTAGAAAAAAAAACCAAAAAAACATGCCAGGTCTCTTTTCTCTGTGATCTTGTGTTTGTCCCCAAGTCTTTTAAAAATCCAGAGATTATGTATGAGTCAAATATATTTTCCTTGTGTTTGAATTGTATCCAGATTTGTATTTTCTTCTGTTTTGTATTAGGAAAAGAGTATCTCAGTAAGTGTTTGAATATGAGGTACTATTCCAGGTATGTTACTAAGAGTGAACATTCTTTTTGTGCTCTTACCTTTGTGCCCTTAGTCCTCCTTATTGAAGAGACAGCTTTTCTGAAGAGGCTCACCTCATTTTTCACCTCATCCAGAAGTCAGTATGTCTCCAAACTCTTACTTCTGTTTTGAGCTTTCAGTGTTGGTGATGCCAGCTAGAAAGGGCCTTGTCTTCCTTTCCCAGGTGCTTACTGAAGCTATGCTCTTGGCACTCACCATTAGGAACGGCAAGTGTTACTTAAAATAACTAGTGTAGCTGCAGGTAGCTATCTCTGTTCCCTTCAAAACTGGATTATAGGTACTCCTACAGCCACTGAGGAACATTCTGGTAGAGGTTAAGAGAAGTTTTTTGAGAAATATGGGTAAAACACCTTCCCCAGGTCCCTTTCATGGCGAATAGTTGCTGTGCTGTGCATGGTCAAGAAGGGAGCATTTAGGATCTCTCTGCATCCCTTTACTGATTCGTCTTTAGGACAAACTCCCCAAAAGCATAACAGGGAAGTTTCACTTGCCAACAGTAAACTCTAAACTTCTGAAGGAGCTTTGTGGCCACTGGCAATATTTGAGTCATGATGCAATGCTCATTGTGCAATGTGATATGCAATGTCATGGATTGGCAGTCATGCTCATGGAAGAGGAAACAAGGGAATTCTATTTTCAATCGGAGGGGAGCTCTGTTTTTGGGAAGGGAATTGGGCCTCCAGCTTTACAAAAATAATTCTTTTTAGCAATCCATTTTAATTTAAAATTAAGTAGGTTGACTTACTATTGTGAAAATCATGCTTCTTGAAATTATATATCTCCTTGGATGACCAGAAAGAAACCTGGGCGTCTACAATGCCAGTCATCTTGAAGAATGCACAAGCATGCTATTAAAAATGTCAGCACAGCATAGACTGCACAGCAGAAACATACTCAAGGATGAAAATATAGCTGGATATGAGAACCCATTGTAATGCGATCTCATGGCAGTTTGTGAATAATTGGCAATGGATGGAGTAGAACCTCATCCTCAGCTGGCTCTTGCTAAGTTTCAAAATAAGAATTTTGATGAGGTTCAAATATGAATAATATTTTCATCTCCATGAAACTGGTGACCTTCCTGGATAAAGCAAGGAATAAATGGTAATGATTGGTTACGCTTTGCACAAAAATGTGGCTTTGGGCGTTAGGTCAGTATTCAGAGGAGAGGGGTGCCAGCTACTTGTAAAGGCCTCTTTTTAGGTCTAAGTGGACTTATTACTATCTTAGTTACTTTTTTCTGACAGCATGAAGATTAGTAGGAATGCCTGTTGCAGTTGATTATGGTTTACCTCTTTTTGGTGCTCAGATATGGCACAGAAGAGTGACAAGGGAACTAATGAAGCCATAGAGCTGGGAAGTTAGCACAGATTGGCTGTGGTTCTAACTGAAGAGTAGATGGAGTGTTCTGCTGTAATTCCAAGCGACAGCTTGGATGAACTGCTTCTTTCTCTAGAGGTGACAATTCATCAGGATTTTCTGTATTAGGGAAGGGAGGGCAATATGTCTACTATACAGAAGGCAATAAGTGCTGTATCTGCCCAGATTGCCTGAGTAATCTAATATCTGAACAGGACAGAAATATCAAATTTTTTTGACAAACAAACAAACCAAAGTTGAACTGACAAAAAGTTTTAGTATCCCAGTCAGTAGAATAGCTGTGGTTTGTATTGGTACTTTATATGAGCATTTTTATTAGTATTTATCACAGGATTGCAGAAAGGTTGAGATTGGAAGGGAGTTCTGAAGGTCATCTTGACCAGTTCTCTACTCAGGCAAGGCCACCCATAGCTAGTTGCCCATGTTCAGATGGCTTTTCAGCATCTTCAAGGAGAGAGACTCCACAGCCTCTCTGGGCAACCTGTGCCAATGCTCAGTCACACTCACATTACAAAAGTGTTTCTTGATGTTCACAGGGAACCTCTTGTGTTTCTGTTTGTGCCCATGGCCTCCCAGTCCTGAACTGGGCACCACTGAAAAGAGCCCTCTTTTCTGGTATTTATACATACATTGATAAGATCTAGCCTGAGCATTCTCTTCTCCAGGCTAAACAGTCCTGGTGCAGTTGTTTAGTCTGTTTCCCCCTTTAAGAATGTTATTAGCTTTTCGACAGTTCCTAGATGCTCAGTCATGTGCTGTGAGTAAGAGGAATGAAAAATCTTTTTCCGGGTCTTAGTTTTGCTGTAATTGCAGCATTAGCTCTAACACTGTAATGGCATTCAATTTTTGTGTTCTGATTTCTGTGGCACACTCTGCTTTGCTTCACAGGGCAATACGGAGAAAAACCACAACACAATGAGATCAAATACTAAATTTTGGCCCCGAGCTTCCTTGCAGTGGGATGTACCACACTGGGATGTACAGGTTGCTCTTCCATAACCTGCACTGGCTGTCCATGCAAGCTGACTGATGCATGAGTAACTCCCACAGTTCCTTGAAGAATTGCTTAGTTGAGCATTATTGATATGGCAAATTTGAATTGACAGGGCAGGTAGGGTATGGGACAAGCGCTTGTTACCTTTCTTAGTGAATGCAAAGTAGTCACCTGAAATTACTGTTGCGTGTAATGACAAAAATTATTTGGGATTTTACCAAGAGAGGGTCTGAGAACAGAGCATGCTCTGTTGGGAAGAACATGATGGAGACTTGCTGTTGAGAGAAATTTTGACATGGTAATCACCAAAGATTGGTTATCATAGAATCGAATGGAATGTATCAATTTAGTCTTGACCATGTGGGAAATTTAAATACATTTCTCTTTTTTTTATAGATGTCTTATTATCTTTCAGGAGCAGTAGAGTTGGAGTAGTGATGCATTTTGTGAGTATAACCTGTGTTGCTTGTTAGGTCAGAACAATAGGTTCCTAGCAGCTGAAATCCCTGTGTTTCTTTGAACTCTGTCAATGCTGGCATGTGTTCTAGAGAGCAACTCTTCTGCCTCAGCTGTCAGAGGGAAGCCCAACCAGGAATTTTCTTACTGCCCATTCAGGGTGGATGGAGCAGCTGCTCATCCCATAGCCCATCTGCCAGTGACACATCTGTGCAGTCCCAGATTGCTGCCTCTGGGAAAAAGCCTCTGCCTTCCAGCTAAAGCTGACTTTGGCAGCCCCTCAAGACTTCTGCATGAATTTTGACTGTGCCTTTGCAACAGAATATTCTGGATTCCAGTGGAATTGTACTGGTGTCTTATAAGGGAGAACAGCATCTGCTTCCCACTTGCTTTCAAGTGGGTTTTAAATGTAGATGTCAGGTTGGGTACATTGCAGACTGTTCCATGCAGATATAATAAGCCTGATATGTAAGTACCATTGCGTAAAGTAAATTAAAGTGCAACATTTTCATGAACTTCTTTCAGTATTTTCCAGGAACTAGCTTTTATGTCACATGCATCCCAAACTAATTAAGAAATTCTGTAGTAAAAAGAAGTTGGACAAATGGATATCTACCTTTTTTTTTCCCTCCCAGTGTATTCTTACTCTACTGTTGTTTAAAACTAGAGAATATAAATGAAATAAAATTATAGAGCAGTAACGTATCAATTATATGATACATTAAATGCAATATCTAATGGGACATTTTTCAGTAGCAAAAAAACCCCCATTGGCATAAATACGTAAAGTTGGTTAACTATGCTCAACACTATATGTTACATTTGTCACTGCCATTGAATTTGCTGCAAGTGATCTGGATTGCTGTTTTTAGATTAAATGTGGAGTTTATTTAATTTTTTAGAAAATTCTACAACAGAAGTCTGAGAAGAAATCAATGAGGATGCTCATAGGCTATGTACAATACACATCAGAAAAAAAAAATCTTGTCAGCATCTGAGATAGCACAGAACTGAATAAATTAATAGGTAGTCTGGTAATCACCTTCAGCAAGAGGCTGTCCTTGGTTCAGGTATGTGAGGCCAAGCAGTGTAACTTCAAAGGTGGAACATACAGTGATTATCAAGCTGCTTGGCATCTTCCTTTTCCGCTTCCTATGCCTTGCATGAAAATATTGGAAGGAAGGAGTAGAGGTCAGGCTAAGCTCTTCCATAGGTATTCAGCCATTTTCCTAGCTATGTGAAACCAACTCCAATTATTTAGTGATTTCAGAAGACTTCTGTGTCACAAATATGAAAGAATCAGCTTTCAAAACCAAACCAAACTGTAGAGGGTAAAAAAAAGGCTTTTCTGAAACAGAAAAATGGTAAAGATCTTGTTTTGAAATTTAAAAAAATGTTTTTAATATGAATAATTTGCACCCAGAACTAAGATTCCGTTGATAAAAGTATAATTTTAGATATTTTTATATTACATAAAATTGTTTTGCCAGGTGTTTACAAGCTTGATCTCAAGCAATTTCTTAGAAATATAGTTGTCACTATATGCAAAATCTCATAATCTCTTATTGGTAATTTGTCTCAAAACATAAAAGTAAACAAAAAGCTAATGAGAAAAAAAAAATTTTCTTTCAAATTTTCTCCATTTCTAAATTTTTAATCCAGCAATTATATGTGGTCCTACACTTATTCCATGGAAATACCACACATCTCCAAGTTGATGGAAGCACTTAATTTCATATGATTAAACTCTGATAATGGATATTGGAATATCTAATCCCTATCTTTAGATATACAAGGAATATAATTAAGTTGGTTGATTAGGACTATGAGGTCCTGGAGGCAAATGCTCTTGAAAAAATTGCTTTTTTAAAGACCTATGGTAGTATAAAATGCATAAGAACAACAAATCCATACATTAGACTGCAGAATTTCTTTAAGTAATGATTATGTGAATATCTTTGTATTAATGTAACAAATTTCTTGTTTCCTCTATTATTAGCTACAGTAAAATGATTAAGCACTTATAAGAAAAAGTTCAAATCTCTGAAAATCAATACTCATGTAATCTTTTGGAGGAAGAATATTTGAAGCCAAGCTGATAATGTTTATTATTAGTAAGTACCAATAGATATTTCCATTTTAACCATGAGGAACAGTCTTCTATCACTAAGGTGGACATATGAGTAACTACTATGGCTCTAAGGCAAAGACTATTTCTTTTCAGTACTGGAGATCTTCTCTTCCCACACGACATGTTTGCATCTGCTGAACTCAATTATTTCACCTAAATAAAGGCCTGTCATAGAGTATTTTGAAAATTAATGCCCTGTGTTGGCTGTGTTTGTTGAAAATGTGAGGGAGACCAGTTGTTATGAATAGCACAGCATTATCTCTTCGCTAAATTACAGGAGCCTTATTTAAAGACAGCTTTAGTTCAGCAGCTTGTTCACCAGGCAAGGAATGGCTTGTCCTAGCAAAGTGCTGACTTGCATATACAGGCTACTCTCCCAACAATGTGCACTGTTTTTTGCAAGCCTCTGTATATCTGTCTTCTACCTTATTTCAAGAAAACAGAATTTTTAAAGACATGAACTAGTAAAAATAAAGCTTTTTATTTAATATGTATTGCAGTTGTGAACAAAACTTCAAATCCTTGAGCAGGTCGTTATGTTTTTGTCTGAGGTGCCTTTCAACCTGAATTATCCCATGATATCTCTTTAAGTATTCAAAGTCATATATATAAAAGTAGAATAAACCTTCCTTCTGCTCAAAGGTTATTTCATTTTGAGAAATAGTTGCAGTTGCCTTATTGGTGAAATGCTGCTGATTTTCAAAAGTGTATGCTGTCCTGGCAGTTCAAGCCCAGGCTTGAGCAGCCTCGTCTAGTGGAACGTGACCCTGCCCATGGCAGGGGAGTTGGAAGTATATCATATTTAAGGTTACTTCCAAGCCAAAACATTCAGTGATTCTATGATCTCTAGGCTTCTATGCAAATCAGTTCCTGTATCCTGAAATAACCACCCACAGTTTCAGGTGTGCAATCTGAAGGTATTTATCATGGAAAAATTAAAAGTATTCTGTTGGTGTAAGAAACACAGGTTTGGTAAGAGCTGTGCATCACTCAACTCTTCATCTGCAGAGGCCCTTAGGAGCACTCAGACCTCATTACCTGGGTCTGGGTTGCCATGCCCCATGGCACATATTGTGGGGCACGTCAGTACACCAGAATGGAAAGGGAAGGCAGCAGGAATGATGAACTCTCACCACCCTGTCAGACCATGGCTTCCAGCTTGGAGTAGCTCTGTCCGTAGGGAGCCCTGAAATGGGCACCCTCCAGGGGAGCTGCTGTGGAGGCCAGTGATGGAGCATGCCTCAGGTGGGTCACCTGGGATGGGTCCTGTCAGCTGCTGTTTATAGCACTGTGCTCAGGGTGAATCAGCACTGCAGTAAAACCTCCAGAGCGGTGATTGATGTTTTCTGGGTGTACTGCAGGTAGACATGATTTACAGCGGGGTTTTCAGTAACTCTGGTAGCCCCTCCTGGCCTCCTGCTTTAGGAGGAAGCTTTTAAAAAACTGATGCACTTTCCATCACTTAAAGAGTTTTGGCCTGGCTGTTCCTGTACAAGGTAGTCCTCATAGACCCTGTGGGCTGCTAATGGAAGTGGGCAGCACTTTATGCCTGCCTTATGTCCTGGCCCATAACGAATAACTCTCCAAAGTCCATTACAGACTGGCCAAGGAGGGGCTGTTGCTTCAGCAGAATGTTCTGTAATGCAGACAATTTCATTCCTTTGTCTGGAATGAAAAATGTACCTTTCCAGCACATAACACCACGAGAGCTGGGCTCTGCACTGCATTAGAGACTCACCCTGAACCATATTAAATAGCTGACTGCTTTTGTATGAAGAACTGCTAATCAAACTCCCTTAATAAAAAAACTGTCAGAATGGACTTACGCTTCTGAAAAGCCCTCCAGGGTCAGTAAAAATCATTAATTTTATGTTTTTTCAAAAAGCATTCAGCTCTTTAAAACATGAGGAAATGTGCAAGACATATTCTCAAACCTCTCAACTCTCTCCATTTATCTCAAAAAGTTTGTTAAATCTTTCATATAGTCCCTGAACTCTGGGAACTTGGGCATCAAAAATTTACTCACTGTAGTAATCCAGATACGAGAATCGACACAGTGCAGATATTTTCTTCCTGCATAGTACTGCTGTAGCTCTGGATCAACTATGGAAAATAAAGTTAGGAGAAAGGAGGTGGATAAGTAATGTAAAAGAAGGAAGGAAAAGCATTTTTTCTAGTTACATTTTTTTTCACTAAGCCTCTGCAAAATGCGTAATTATGGAATGTGCTGTTTTCTGTAGCTGACTTATGACAAAGCTTTGAATCAATAATTTGGTAAATCCATTATAAAAAAACATTTTGTGACTAGTAAGAACAATGTTGTTCAAACACATTTCAAATGCAATGAACATTCAGAAGAAACAATAATAATTATGGTAGATGGCAAGCAGAGACAAAACTTGCTTTGAATGCAAAATTGCAGTTGAGGCAGCCATTTCGGTTTGCTCAGAGGTTGTCTGTCAGAGGTTCTTGTAACCCAGACATGTGCAGAAACCACAGGAATCAATGAAATTGTATGCAGGAGTGTGAAAGAAAAAAGTTCTTTTTTTAGAAGGTAACTATTCTGTTTAATGATGTTCCCTGCTTATGTTTATTTTGCTTCTACATTTCAAAGGCTTTGAAAAATAAAATATTGACTTCAATGGTTGGCCCTTGTGTCCCTGTCTCTGCCTGCACAGTGCCAGAGGAAGCACAGCTTCTTTCACTGCCACTGTACTGCTGGGGCAATATATTGCTGTGAAATCCAGCTTTGTCAACAGAAATAGAAATACTTCA
>JAOXXN010000446.1:23995811-24017110 GCA_026770055.1 Myrmophylax atrothorax
AATATCTATATTTTTGGGGAAAAAAAAACCCAATACAACAAAACCCCCCAAACCCAAAACATAATGGATATCTTGAAATCATCAGATTTTTCTTCTAGAAACTTCATGCACTGTTCTGATCACCTTTTAGTGCTGAACAACACAATTTGGTAATGTCTGACATGTTAGCTGGTTAGATGAGTCGTGTCTAGTCCATTCTACCTCCTCTATTCATGCCCAGAGTAAATTTAGGTTAGGTTCCAAATTACTTGTTTGCATTTACTTTGTGGAGAGGGCAAAGAGGAGCTCATATTTTTCTTGTAGCTTTAGGGAGTGAGCTTTTTTTATTCCTTTTTTATCCAAAGTTTACTTTAAAAGTAAACTATGTCACTTTAGCTTGTGACATAGTTTCCTCTGTGACGTTTCTGCCTCCTCTGACATCCTGTTTCAGAGCTCTATCTGCAGGAGACCACAAAAAAAGACATAACTTTGGGAAGACCTGTCTCAGCTGAATATGTCTAGAGAAGGAGAGATTCAAGAATGTGAATGAAGGTAAAGATGCATTGCCTGCCTCTTCTGCTAAGGACCTTGCTGCAGTCTAGGACATCTGTACCTACCTGCTGCCAACATGCACTGAATACTTGTGGCAGTGAGATATTGTGAGAGTCTAGGACACACAACTGTGTTCAACTGTGTTTGAATAGCAAATTGCCTCAGAGTGAGAGGTGGCTCTTTGTTCACCTGTGTTTTGGGACTGGCCATGGGCTTGGGGCCTGTGGCCTCCAAATGCAGTGGCCAAACACTTGCACACTCTGTCTTGCTTTGCTACACCCTGAGGCCTTCCTGTCAAGCAGACTTTGTTGGTTTTATTAGGCTTTTGCTTGAGAAAGGAAACAGGATTATTGGACTGTGTCTTGGCTCCACATAACAACTGTTGAGTTTTTGTTCCATTATTACTACTGTTTACATTAATTGAATTTTTAATAAAAACCCAAGCAATTCACACAGCAGGTGCTCTCTGAGACTAGTAACAGGCTGAGGTCATCATGGCTTTCACAGGCATTTTTGCATCTAGTTTTATTTGTTTCCTGCTGTCATGTTTTCCTTTGTTTTCTACAAGTGCCCAAGAGAGAAATAATTGTGTGTTTTCTTTCTGATTTGCTGTGGGTTTGGAGGGACTGTAGACCCTTTTGTTCATTCTAGTCTTTCTGTGGTGAGTCCCTCCTCAGATTTCTGCTATTCCTTCCACCCATAATTTCGTTGATTTTTCTAGCTCCCATTTCTAAATTAGATGTTGACTAATGCAGACTTCTCAAGCCTCTTTTCTTCTGCCCTGTGAGACTCTGAGCACTAATCAGTGTAAGAGACTTGACAGGTTGGGTTTTTTCCTTTAGAGTGTTCCTTCCTACCAGAGCATCACAACAGCCATTAGACAAAATGCCATATTCCCTTTACCTCCTTTTTGGGGAAACAAGGATGAGGCATGGCCAAGTCTCTGGAATTGTCAGAACACAAAGTGTTCCCTAGGACACAAGACCTTTACCAACACTTGGTTCCATGAATTTGCACCCTACTGAGCCCTGTGCACATTTCTGGGCTGTGACATGTTCACTCCCCCGTTTATTTCCCTGCACAAAGGCTCCCTGAGGATCTCTGAAAGTTCACCTTCATTCCTTTAAGGCCTTAAGCTTGTCTGGATGGGTGTGTGAGCTTCCTGGCCCTGTATGTTGCAGCAAACTACAGGTATCCTTAAGTTTGCTTTCCCATTAGCTATCAGATACTCACTTTTGAGTATCAGTTTCAGAAAGCTTAGTACTACTACTTGAATTTCCCTAATTATTTACATATTTAGCTTTGCTACCTTGTCTCTGGCTATACTAGCAGTCTCCAAAGCATGTGCTTTAGCATTGAGGCTGCCAAATACTGGTAGATGGTAGTTAGGCAATATTAAAGTACAATCTTGTAACAGTCCTTCTGATACTGACAGTATCTAAGCACTTCCTGAAAATTATTATCCTCCTTTGACAGTATCTTCACATATCAGTGAAATCTGAAGATGACCCTCTCAAAGAGGAGGGTGACTTTTAGGACTGAGATCTTAATTCAGATGCATTTACAAAAAAAGCAAAAAAAAAAACAAAAAAAGAAAAATTAAAACCCAACTGATTAGACTTCATAACTACTGTATACCTAAGGTTTGGTCTACCCAGAGTTTTTCTCCTGGGTATGATTTTTTAATCTTCTTCTCCAACTCAGTTTTTCCTGGTGAAGTATTATTTGAATGAAATTGCACCAGTATAATTTAATTTGTTTCTCATCTTGTAATTAGTCTACAACAGTGCTGTGATTGCATCAATACTAACTGATGCGAATAAAGCAATTTTTCTATGCACAGACAAGCCCTAAAATATATATTTAATACCACTGAAGATCCTGTTAGTGCTTTGAGAATATAAAAGGAAGCTACATTAATTATTTTATCTTTAACATAGTCCTACTCTCTTTCCTTATGTGCCATGACAAAGGCCAGCTGATGATAGTAAAATCCATCTACATCAACTTTTAAATTACTTTTTTTCTTTTTCACTTTGAGTCCTAAATATGTGAAAACCTTTTAGGTCCTCCAAAATTTCAGTTAATTCCACTCTAAAGGAGCTGAGCTTCTTCAGTACTGTAAAATAAAAAATACTATTGTAGGGGTAAAAGTGAGTGAAATAATCTGAATTTTACAAATAGACTCCAAACTCCCTTTTTTCTGATAAAAATATTTTTTTTAGTCGTGCCCTTCCTTAGTGGGCTGTATGGAGACAGCAGGGCTCATGAGAAATACATTTTCTGCACATCAAGGTTATGCCTGAACTACCTTTTTTGCATTCAGAGAGAATTTGAAAGCTGATGTTATCTGAATTGTGACCTCGGTGTAATACTTTGCCAAGAGCAGTATTTCAACAGAACAGACCTTGGACTTCATTTATTCCTCTTTAAAGAATAATTGAGACTCTTTATGAGCAACCTAATTTGCATTCCTATCTCTTCTCCCAGGATTCATGCCTCACAAAGATTTATTTGATACCCAATATTGCCTTCATGGTGTAAGTGTGAGAGAAGTGCTCTTTAGCAACTGACGGTTGCTAAAGACGGTGTAATGTTTAGCTGGTCATAGGATGTCTGTACTGATGATAGGAAAGGAACTGGGCTCTTCTGATCTCTATGAACACCATATTCTTGCTCATAAGAACCTTCTTCCAAGGGACATTGGCATCTGTTATATGGTTTAGCATGTCTGGATGCAATACTAGACATTTGAATATTAGTATTATGTATAACCATCCTCAGAGCAAATCTGTGCAGTTTTGAAAGTAAAGTAATATATTCCAATATACAACAGAGTAGGCAACAAGATAAGTCGGGTGAAAAGTCCCCATAGTTTCATGCAGATTCTTTCAAATGTTTCCTTATGATGTTGTTTAGTGATATGGGGCCTGTACTTTCCCTGCTTCTAATGTATGATTCATACTGGTATGGTTTCAGCTGCTGCTTGAGGCAGCATATAGATCTGTAGGTCTTACAACCTCAGCTGTAGTTTTCTTTTCCATTTCTGTTGAATCAAACACTTTCAGGGGCTTGTGGTTCAGAAAAAGTCTTCAGAGCCAAAAAAAGAATTATAGTGTAGGCTGGCCTTTTTTTTTTTCATTATTAATTGCTTTGTTGTTGGGGTTTTTTTCCCCATGCAGTTTTCTGTCATGTTCCTAATGTGTGCCCTCATGCTGCACCTTGTGAGCTGATAAATCACCCCCCTGCACCAATTGCCATCCCACACACCTTTGCACTCTAGTTCCTCCACTGCTCCACCAGGCAATGCTCCCTGTAATAAAAATTGATAACTATCTAACACAAATGAGAAGGGAAAATCATGGTTTAGTGAAGGTGGGTTATTGAATGTATAATGGTGTCATGAACTTTCAGTCTCTGAAGCTGGATTTTTCTGCCATATGGGAAAAGCAGCATAGCAACATAACTGCTACTCCTAATTATATAGTATAAATGTCAAGCTTGTTCAAAATTCAAGGATTACACACTGGCAGAAGAAACTCTCTCTTCTGCAGACTGAAGCTTTTTGGAAACAGAATCTGAAGGGAGAAGCACTTACTGTCTGTGATCTCATCAGCCTATTTCTCAAACAGCAGGGAGATGGACAGAAAAAGGAATTATTACAATGTCTCTGCAAAGAGATGAAAAAATTTCTTGTTTTCAGCTCTGAAAAAATTCAGATATACAAAAAATTTTAGCTATACACAAATTTAAATATTAAGTTTAGAAAAGTGAACAAATACTACTTGGATGTTTAAGCATTAAAAATGTTATAAAGCACATTCAGTTTCACAGATGGGTATAACCAGCTGACTTTTTGGTTGCAGTAATGTAGAAAAGACTTAGAAATTATTCTCTGAGCATTTAGCAAATGGTTATAAATTACTGCTGGATAGATATGGTTTTTATATTTTTACTATCATTCCTACTGAAAGCAATGAAAAAATACTATATAATGCCTATAGTAGAAGATTAGCACTATCCAAGGATCTTATGAGACACAAAACTGTGTTAGAAAGGAAATAATCTTATCTCTGTTGCACAGCAGAGAACTGAAAGTGAAGTTTCTGCCAGTATTTAGGTAAATGCTTGGCAAAGCTGATCCCCTTTTAAGTGAGGTCTTAGAGATCTTCAGAACTGCTTCTTGTAGAATAGATAATAGATAAAAGCCAGGTAGGTGTTTGTGTCGATCCATATTGATTTTGAATAGTGTTTAAGTTATTCATTATCAACTTAAGAATCCCCAAAGTGATTGGTTTTTTAAGGGACTTAATATTTTTCTTTGTATATAAATAATTGAGGAAATTCCTACAGAGCCTTCTTATTTATTACCTTCTATGGCTTTTTAAAGCCAGCAAAGCATGTAAGTCAAATTTCTGATTTGACCAAGTGGCAGAGAATACACATATGATGTATTTAGAATTGGCAAAGGCTCAGCATGGTGAAGAGTGCTGTAAATTACTTTTGATTAAAAAAAATCAGCAGAGGAAGGGAAAAATAATTACTACCAGAACAAGAACAATAAAACATTAATACTCTGTGTAAAGATTGATGGGTAGTTGAGAAGTTGATTTGTAAAAGTCACCAGTACCACAGGGCATGAGTTTATTAAGAGTATGAAAGAGGCAGAGTAAAAAATGTGCTCATACTTTAATCAACAGAAACTGAAAATAAACAGTTCAATATTTGTAGGGTTCTTTGAAGGGAATTTTATTTTAAGGGTAATTACCAGTGCAAAAAAACCCGTAAGAATGTGACTATCTGAAAACCAAACTCCCCCCATCCTGATTCGTTCGAAGAGCTGAAGGCATTTATTAAGAGCTGAAGGCATTTATTAAGGCATTTATTAGAAAGGTGTATGGAGAAGGATGACACTTCATCTTCTTTATGATATAAATATATTTGTGCTGGGTTTGACCAGGATAGAGTTAATTTTCTTCACAGTAACTGGTATGGAGTGGTATTTTGGATTCCTGGAGATAGTTGAACACCTGCCTTCTCATGGAAAATAGTGAATTAATTCCTTGTTTTGCTTTGCTTGGAGGTGGGACCTTTGCTTTACCTATTAAACTATCTTTATCTCTTTTACCTATGAAACTGTCTTTATCTCAACTCATGAGTTTTCTCACATTTCTGATTCCCTCCCCCATTCCATTGGGAGGAAGTGAGCAAGTGCCTATGTGCTGCTAAATTGCTGGCTGGGGTTAAACCAAGACAATAAGGAAATGGATGGAAAATCTGTGCATTTTCATATTACCCTTCTTTTTCTACATGATTTGTCATTTTCATATACTTAAGTGTATTTTGTGTAGTACCTTATAGAAACAAATAAATCATCAACTCCAGAGTGGGATGAGCTATGACTCATACAAACATAGAGAGGAAAATTAGGGCTGTAGATGTGGAAATTGTTCATGGCTACAATCATGCTTTCGCATCACTTTCTACACAGAAAACCTATAAATTGTGCTACATCACTGAGGATCCTGACCACATCTGTGTTACACAAGCTGATAATAGCTTTATCTGCTCAGGAAAGACATAAAAGGCACAACAACTCCAGTGAAAACAATTGGCTGAAAGTTAGGGATCAGCTCGCTGGGTCTTCATGGTCTTGGAAACAGCCATCTTTTGTTTGACTCTAATTGTATTTGGCATCCTAGAAGAAAATTCAGAGTAGAAGGTCCAAGAATCTCACAGGCATAAAATATCTTCTATTTTGAGAGATGAGTCACACAGATAAGAAAGTACAGAGATGCTGGTGACTGCATGTAATTCTGTGTAATATTTCTACTCTTCAACTAGAATAGGAAATTCTCTTGATAAAAGTTCATGTACAAAAATATTACTCTTGGGTGCTGCCAAACTGACTGTCTTCATACCGCTGGCAGAGGTAACATGTACTTCTTATTCTATCTAGCCAGTATGCTTATATTTAACTGATCTAAATGCACTGAAATACAGTGTAAGGAAGAAATTTTATTCTCTTGCTCATTTACAGTTTACTGCAAGATGCTGAGCTTTTCTTGGAGCGGGTGGGAGTCTTTAGCTCCCACTAGTTTTGCTCAAAATTTGGTGTAAATAGTTCACAAGAGTTCCTGCCATTTTGTGGAGACAGAGTCTTTCACTTCTCCTCAGGTTTTATGAGACACTTCAAGATTATAAAATACATCAATATATCTATGAAACAGAGGCTTCCAGGTATCCAACTGTTTAGTTAACTTCCCTCACAGTAGGCTTATTTCTGTGCCTTTTTGTTTGTGAGATGGGATTTCATCAGGAAGTAGAGCTAAATCTAAAAAAGATTTTCAGTGCCTGACAGGGAAAAAATAAATCACTTTGCCTTGGAAAAGCCTCAAAATCAGGAGCCAGTTCTCTCTTTGGCCTAAGAACAAGCAGAAATTATCGTTCTTTTCTAAGAATGTATGGCAAGACTGTCTCTGCCTGTCATATATGCGATAATTATATAAGTACTTCAGTTCATACTTTAATATATTTACAGTTCTTATTAGTGGGTTTATGTGCTTATATTGAGGGTATTCATTATTGTAATTTATCTCCCAAGGGCCTTTATATTCAGCATACATCAAGCTTTGACACCTTGTGGATTATGTGCTTCTCTTTCTAAAAAGCTAAGTATTTTAAAAATGTAAATGTGTGGTAAATGTCTCAACGGGGGAAACAGGTATAGTGCTTCCCTAGATTAGGAGTGCTCTTATAGACTCTAAACAGTAGAAATGTAAGAAAAAAGTAAGTGGTGTTGGCTCTATAGAAATTTGTTTTCTCTGTGTGTTATAAATGAAACTTTGCTATACTAAAGAAAGCAACTACCACATAGTACAAAGTTTTCAAGACCTCTAAACAGTAGGAAAAATGAAGAAGGAGGTAATCTGGCTCAATGCAGTGTTCTTCTGTAGTATAAATATTAATACACAACACTTTTTTGTTGCTTATAACAGTAGTTGTAAGATAGAGATTGATGCATTGCTGTTGTAAAGATAAATACCTGAAGATCCAGGGGATATAAACTTGTAAGGGATGTACTCTTGGTCCTCTTTTCTTGGACCTGTACATCAGGTGGACAAGTAACAAAAATGCACAAGGACCCAGACTGTTCTGGTTATACACTGGTATACTCCAGCAGTTTGGGTCCAGACACAACTTTTACTTCTAACTTACAAAATCAATAAAATTCAACAGAAAATTTAAATGTTCTTCTCATTGAAAGGGGTAAGTAAAATTGTGATTTTTCTACTTCTGATGTTTTTTTCCTAAGAAACCCCACATCTTTAATCCCTTGCTTGTCCTTCACTGCTTATCCATTAAAATAATAGAATCATTTATATTTGAAAATATTATCGAGGCCAACCATTAACCCAACACTGGCAAGTCCACCTCTAAATGATATCCCTAAGTGCCACATCTACTCAGTTTTAAAATACCTCCAGAGGTGGTGACTCCAACACTTCCCTGGGCAGCCTGTTCCTGTGCTATGCAACCCTTTTGGTGAAGAAATTTCTCATAATATCCAACCTAAACTTCCCCTGGCATGACTTGAAGCTATATTCTCTTGTCCTATTGCTTGTGCCTTTTTATCCCATTCATAGCAACCAGAACTCTGACTAGATTTTTATATCTCTTTATTGATGTAGGAGGGGTAGTTAAGAAAGAAAAAAAGAGTGTAGTATATCATCTTTTAAACAAATGGTTACTTTGGTGTTACTGACAGCTGTGAATTACTGTTTCCTTACAGGACTGGTGGATATCATTGCAAAAAGAGATGACAAAAGGTGTATCTGTGCTGTCATTTAAAAACTTCCTGACCTGGTTGCTGGTTCTCTGATGATACACGCTTGTGGATATGTTAATTCACTCCCCAGCTCTCTTCTGGAGGGAAGTAATTAGTTCCCTTGGGCTCTGCCTGCATTTGTAATTCAGCACACAGGAGTGGAACATTAAATGAAAACAGATGGTGCTGAGGATCCTCATCTCTCTCCTATTTGTGTGATGCTGGTGTTGTGAGGGATGCCATGGGATGCTGCCTTCCTGTGATGAGCAGCTAGCTGGGATTTCCTCTGACAAGAAGGCTTGCCTCTCTCTCATCTTTCACGTGGGGTTGTGTTATGGTGTGCTGTGCTTCTGATGTGCCATCAGAAGCCATGACATGCCAGCATGGCCTCCACTGCTGCTCCCAATAAAGTGATGTTCCGGGGGCACAGGCATATAACATGGACACAGGTAAGAGCTATGCCTGGCACACCTGGTAGTTTTTGTATGTGACTAAGTCAAATAGAATGTGGACAGAAGGAACTGAGAGAAGGACCCTACATTTATTCTGAGGACAGGAAATCACTACCTTGAGTGTGTGACTTTGAAAAGTATGAGCAGTACTTTTACTGTGTTGCTCTAGTAAAAGATGTGCTCTCTTCCTATAAACTTTCCATTGAAGGGAAGGACATCTTTTATGGGGTAGTGTAAAATTGTCATGCATTGAAGGTAAGTCTAAAGGACTATTTTTAAAATCCTATTCTCAATTTCCCTGTGTCTTTCTGATATCTCTCTGCTTTAACAGTCAGTCTTTTGCAAGTTTGGCTATCTTATCTGTGGAGTAATCTTATCTCCTCTCAGCTAGTTTTACTCACTTAGGACGGAACTCTTTGCCCACTCAGGAGGTAAGGTTGTGTCTTTATAGGACAGTATAGGAAATGCCCTGCAGCATGTTATATGGCAAGATAAAGTAGTAGTTCTTGCTGAAGGAACAGCTGTCTGCTTGGAATCCAGAACAGTAACTTCAAACACTTACAAAATATGCCACACACACTGGAACAATTTATAGCCTATGATGCTGGCAGTGGAAGGAGTGTGATGGTAAAATGATTAATGTTTAAGATTGAGAGGGCTGGCTAAGAAGCAACTTTGACTTAAAGAACATTCCTTTCAACTAAAAGCTTACAGCCTGTGATTGCAGCCACTCGCTTCTGAGCTAAGCTAATACTGGGTGTGCCACTCCTACAGGCTCCACCAAGAGACATCTCTCCATATGGTCATGTTATTTACTGTTTGATTCCTTAGAAACATGCAGTTAGCAAGTGACTTACAGAGTTCATCCCTCCCGGGGATGGATACCTGGCTTTGCTAACACTGAAATGATTGTTTTTCCTCACCTCTTACTTTTTTTTCCTGAAACAGTGTGGTAGTGCACCTCCTGCACCACTTCCCCTTCCCCCCAGGCTGCACTATAATCTCAGAATGGTTTGAGTGACCTTCAAACACTCATTTGTGACAAACAGTATATAGATTGGGTCTCTACAAACACTTGGCAGAGAACTGGGGAACAGAGATATTCTGTACCAGTGTCTATAGTTAATAAAGCTCCTGTCTGACCTGTCCTATATTGTACTTGCTTATTACACCTTTAGAATCTCCAGTTTCTCCAGCAGAAGTTAACTGTCACTTTTGGAGTCAGATAGGATGACTAAGATATCAGGTTGAGGCTATACATGCACCTTTATGCAGGCACAAGCTAATGAGTGCTGCAGACATACAGTGCTTTCAAGGAGAAGCATTTTCAGAAATAGTGTGGTCAGATACACAGAACCTTAATTTAATTTCTTTTCAGACATCAAATGGAAGAAAAAGGGTGGAAGGAGCTCAGGGAAGGCACTCATGGAGCAGATAGAGGTTCTTTCAGGACTGCGTTATCTTTCAAGGAGGCACTTGGATGCTACACAAGTCTGACATATCTGCTATTCTCCACACATTAGCAATAATGAATGTATTGCTATGAAAGCCAAAGAAAACAGTGTCAGGTAGAACAACAGTACAAAATGTGAGCCCATCTGTCTGTGTGATTAATGGAATAAACCCATTCCAGAAAATGGAGTTAAGGAGACCTTTCCAGACTTTGTGGAATGTGTCCAGTTTAGCATTACACACATGTACTGAAAGACTAAGAATTCATATGTATCTGTTGATGTTACCTGGGAAATATCAATGGAAAGTACTGGGTGATTGAAGACGAGATCTGATCCATGTACCATTTTCCATGAACAAAACTAAAAGCCAAAGAATCCACTAAGTACAGCCATGTCAAACTCTTTGAGGAGGAATTAGAGGGAAAAATATTGTTAGCAATCTGTGTGATAAATTTTTTTGTAGAAAGTATGAGTCACTCAGTTTTCTGTTAACCAATTTAATTACAGAGTAAAATAAAACCGTAATTTCTGTGGTCATCCAAGAGGAGACAGATGAGTAATTTTGCAAATGGTTCATGTCTCAAATTATATTTACAAATTAATTGTACTCTGAAGCCAGGAGATGGAGGCCCACAAACCTGATCATCTGCCATGACTGTTCAATCATAGCTTACCCTAAAAACTGTTTCCTTTTGCAAATACGGGGAAATTCTCGATCCGTTTTAATCTGGTCTTTGTTTAGTGATACTGAGTCACTTTCAGAGACCTCAATGGGAATAAGTACCTAGCTTTTTTTGGCCCTTTTCAAGAGATGTTTTATTTCATTTATGATGATCGAGACCACCAGCAAGATGAAATCAGTGAGTTGTGTCCAATGACAATATTGATAGACCTCATATCTGAGTCTCTTTTGGCATGTAGCACACATATTTTGGGGGCAAAGCACACTCATCCCAGTGTGCTCCACGCTGAATCACAAGTTCTCTGGCTTTACCATTCCTTGCTAAACACAAAATGTGCTATCAAAACCAAAGTTCTTCATCACCCAAATCCATGATCCTGAATCACAGGTGAAATGCTGGATTTATTAGCATGTTTCTCTGGCACATGGTGTTGAACAACTCTTTCTATGGCTTTAAGAAGGCTCTTTAGTCTTAGACTATTTTAAAATATTCTACCTAATTTAAAATAAGATATATTTGGCTGCATTTTGGTGCCATGTTGTCATCTATTTCTGAACACTTCCCTAGAAGACTGTAGAGGAAATGTGCTCTCTATGATGCTGTTAATTTGGGTACATGCTGAACATGGCTACCAAAATAGCACAGTCCTTTACCTGCTGGGATGCCACTAGGGCATCCCACGCTAATGTCTGGGGCTTGGAAACTTCCATCTCTCTTAAACATCTTGCTGCACTTTTCAAGGTACTGGAAAGGGAACATCTATTCATAGTTTTAGCAGTATGGTATTCTTCCATATTTACCCGTAATAATTGCTCTCTTCAATGTTACGCCTTTTGGCCCTGTAGGAACCAGTAGTGAGGCCTCTGTGACACAAATGTAATTATTTGCAGTGTGGGTTTTTCTGTCCCTCTTTCTTCATCACTGTTACTTTTTTTAATTCCCTTCTTCACACATTATCTTCAGTCTGTGCTTGTTCTTTTTCTTCTGTCCAAACTTGAATATCGTGAACTATTTCTACTGAAAATGTTCCTGGTTTTCTTTCACAAATAAGCAATAACTCTGAAAATAGGACTGTGGGGTGTACTTCAGTGTCTTCATGAGTCCCGTGAAAGGCAAGACCTATCTCACAATGACCTCAGTGATCTCTTCTGCCCGCAACTGAAGAGGGTTAGTATGACTTGAAGAAGTATGTCTGTCAAGAGAATGCAGAGTTATCACATTTAATTGGGAGGAGGAACGGTGGGGATGGGAGAAATGGGAGGGCTTTACCTTTAACCTTAATTTAAAGCTGTTTTCAATTTCTTGCCTTGTTACAAATTTATTATTTTCTTCCTTTCAGAAACTGCAGTGGTTTTCTTCCTGAAAAAAAAAAAAGATAATTTATGAAAGAAAAGAATAAAGTTGGCTTGGAAAGCCCAGCTTATCAATGATGGAAAAATTGCTTTAAGATCTGGTCAGCAGTGCTGGATATCTGTTGTTTTTATGATAGTTCATCATGATAGTACAGGAATTTTGACCAACCTTGAAGGCTGCCTAGTCAGTATTATGCTGCCTTTTATCTCTGTGGCAAGAAAAATATTATATGGTTAAAAATTTCTTGAAGAAGAGAGGAAAAAAATGTCCTCTAGAAATTCTGCAGAAGGTGTATGCCATTTTGATGTCTTTTAAGCTTTGGTTTGAAAACTTCTGGTGCTCTACACAGTAATTACTTCCATTGAGGAGGTGCACACATTCTGCTACTCATGTTAATTACTGATAAGGAAAAGGCAGGAGGGCTCAGTGATAAAACCTTTCATGCACTTGTCTTTCTTTTACTAAGCTAATTCTTGCAAAGCTGGCAACAGCTAGAAAGACTGCCTTCTGTAATCATCCCCCTTCAGTTCCATTTTAAAATTTCTTCTCTTATTTCCATCAGAAAACAAGGTGTCTCAAGTCTTGTCAAAATGGGCTTCACATGCTACATGTACTGAGCAGCAGGAGGGCAGCTGGGCAAGAAGCCACGCAGAGGACTAGAAGAGGGGAAAATTGCCTCATTTCTTCACCTTTGCTACTCACTCTGAAGACTGAGGGTATAGATGCTGTTGTAAACATGAGGAAAGGCAAAGGGCAACAGCTTGGTTAGATTACAGTCTTGAACTCTATATACCCAGTTTGTAATTTTAATTCTGATAACTCAAATTGTCAGCTCTTCTTCAGTAATATAATACTTGGCAGAGAGGCAGGGAGGAAGGGAGGAATGAATTCCAACATATTTCCTGCTTTCTAGATGTCTCTAGCTCTTGAGATAATGTCGTAAATTTTTTAAATGAGTTAAAGTAGATGAGTAAAAATGGAACTAAAATATTTTTTAATTTTTTTTTCAAAATAGGATTTTAAAATCAGTTTTGTCATAAGATTTTTAGTATATGAAATTAGTAATATTGACAGTTAAGGGGTAAACTCTTAAATTTTTGCAGAAGGTAACTGGTTCCATCTGAGATCAAAGCCACTGTACCAGATAGAACCAGACTGTAAATGTGTCCTTTGTTTTGGAAATTTATTCTGACACAACTTCCTGCTATTGAAATCAATACCAATTTCTCTAACTTTACCTAGCATTAATGTAGATTTACTTAAACAAAACACTGGGCCCAATAGGGAGGCCAAAATTAGATAATTTACATCTTGCTGTATGTAAAATTAGCATGGCCAAAAATATTTTAAAATCTAAGCACCTTGATATTTGCAGGGCAATGGCCGAATGTGAGAAGCCTTGTCTAGAGTTTAACAGGTTCTAGGATTCCTTTAAAAAGAAGGCTGATGTCCCTCTGGGAAAGAAACAATATGTCTTCTTGAGCTGCAGTACCAGAATTAGAAAACTTTTACATAAAATTTATTATAATTCAACATTAACACTGATAGTCCTTTGGACAATTCAAGGTAATTTTAATTTATGATTCTTGATTTTTGCTTGGAAATGTTGGCCAGAAACAGCTCTCTTCTTGTCTGTTATGACTTCCTTGGTATCTTTATGAGGGGGGTGAGTAGGTCAAGTCTTTCTATTTTGAGGTCTCGTTTCAAGAATGACAGATGAAATAAGCACCTGAAACAGAGAGACTGCTTTACTAATTATGGCCTTTCAGATTTTGACAGCCATACATAAAATCAACATTCATGTGGAGAATTAGCCTGTGTTTAATTATTTTCTTCTCTCAAAATTGACATTGATGAGTTTTTAAAATCTAAAAATAAATTTTAACATTTAAGAAACAGGCCATATGAGATACAGTGAGGATCTTATAAGGTGCTCTACTTTATATGAAGACTCGTGAGCCAGAATCTATTCCATTTTAGCAGAAAACATATTCAAATGTTACATATTAATGAAAAAAACCTGGACTGACTTGGTGGCTGTTTGGCAGGAGTGGGGAGGCAGAATGATGAATTGCTTACCTCCCTGCTGAAATGTGGTACTTACGTCGGGAAGGAAATATTTACCTGCAGGCTTGTGAGTCTCCCACAGCCTGAAAGGAATTCCTTCAGGATTTTGTTTGTGCATCTTGGTACAGTGTATTCTTTCCTTTCTAACACCCTGCTGGGAATCCATTTTCATGTTGTGATCTACAATAACCTCCAAATGTTTTCCAGTAGAACATTTGCATAAATAGCTGTTGTCTATGTTTTTATGCAGTTGATTTGTTTGTGCTTAAGGGCATTCCATGTTGTTCAATTGTTCAATTCACTGAATTTCATGCTATTGTTTTTAGAACTTTCTGCAATGTATCAAGAAATTATTGAATTCTAAGCCTGACCTCTAGGATACTGGAATTCTGGCTGGTTTGGAATTGTGTGTGTGTTTTGGATCATCCAGGTTACTGTGATTTATACAGCACTGCATGCAAGACCATTTTGCCAGTCCATGGCTAACTAGTTTTACCCATTGCTTGAATACTGAGAGTATTTTCAGCCAGACAATACTTTCTTTATTTGCTTCTCTCCTGTGTGAAACTGTGTCTAGGGCCTCAGTGGTGTCAAAATATGGCAGTTACTGTATCTCCTTTATTTGCCTTGTTTCTGGAAGGAAATTAAATTACCTTGACCCAATGTTAGTAGTTCTTAATCCACTCAAGTAAATGTGGACTCATACACTACACGCATTTTTGTAGAAAAATTACTGACTTGGTACGCTGTTCTGTGTTGGGTAATGAGAAGACTAATGATACAAAAAGATTCTTTAAGAAAAACAATGATTTCCAAATACTCTACATAGCAACACTAAGACCCAAAGATCAAAGAAGGGGGACTGTTCCTGGTCAAACTAGACCAATGTCAAAGTTATTTATTAAAAATACAAAAAACCTGGATCATTTTTTATTAAAATATTATTTAGAATTGTTAATGAGATCTAATAAGAACTGAAAATGTAATACCTTCAGGAGGTTCAATGGATGTTTTTTAAAATCTCATAATATCTAGAAGTTACAAATTTAAATTGAGGTGAAATAATCCCATATTTCTTTAAGTGGATTTAGTAGCAAAGACTGGACTATACAAGTGTTTTGATATAGTCTGAGATGAGAGGGGCAGTGCTCTAGATGCATATATTCTAAATGGTTTATTAGTTTTAGGAGAAATAATATAAAGTACAGCAGAACAAATCCACAGAAAAAAAATGGGACAGGAAGGCAAACCTGGAGAAGACAGTAAGGTAAAATGATGTGATTGTGCAACTGCAGTACTTTACCATAGAAAAACTGAAGTATCAACAGGTTTTCAAACAGATTTTGTCCTATAATAATTTCTATCAGATCTCAAAACAGATAGTGTTTTTCTGAATTCCAGCAGAAATGAACTGCTTAAAGATATCAAAGCTTTTCTTAAAGGAAGGAGGTGAGGGGGAGACAAATACTCTTGCCCTTGTTGTTGGGAAAAATGAGATGTAAACTTACTTCACAGTAAGGCCTGAGAATGAAGGATAATGAGACGAAAGTCTAAGAAACTGGCATAGAAACCAAGATGGTGCTTGCTCTACTAATCTCTGAGCGTATAGGGAGTTATAACACTGAAATGTACTGTTAAACCTAAACATGTCCTATAATGGCAGCAGTGCAAAGAAAGAACAGGCCATGGACAGCCCTATAGCAAACTGATGATATGTAAGAGTGATTAAAGAAAAGGTAATGTGGTACTGTTCACTAAAATCATTGTCTAATAAATCTAAATCTCTTTTAAAGTAAAGACATAAATATCAAGGAGAATAAAAATCTAGTGTATAATGGTAACAGACCAAGAAGCAATAAGCGTTATGAGTTGATGATGGAGGAAAGATCATGTCAGATAAACCTGATTAATATTTTTGAGATTGAATTACAGATGGTTGCAGTGGAACAGATGTAATTTGTATGGCTGTCAGATCCTGCTCCTATTTTTACAGATGAAAATTGTGACTGACTGGTAACATCCATTGAGGAGTTTTTGCTGACCGAACTCAGAGAGCAGTGAATAACACATCTTTGGTATTCACTGAAACAACAATTTCATCATAAATATCCATTCAAACCTTGCTATGTGTATTTGCATAGTCTGGTAGAAACTGGATAAATGTATAGATGTACGGTTTGGGGGGAAGTAGCAAATGAGCTGTGGATAATATTGCAGTCTTGTTTTGAAGTGAAAACAAGATCTAAATGTGAACTTCCAAACAGTGTGTTTACTGAGAGTACACAGTGCACTTGAGGAGCTTGTACCACACGTTTTACGATCTGGGATGTGGTAGGGTGGTATTCCATTGTAGAGTAACGCCAGGGGATTGCAAAGGCTGGAGGGAGACAAGCCTGTAATCTCATTCATTCTGCAGGAAGTGATCCTTAGGAGTGATCTCTCCTCAAAGTACTCCCAGTTTTAAAGGGCACTAGCTGGAATATCTCAGAACAGAACTCTGGGATGAGACTTGGAACTGCTCAGTCTCACTTCCAGCCCTTGCCTGTTCAACACCAGAGGTGCATCCTGCATCACAGAGCAATATAACTTGCTAAATGAACTTGTGTCATGCTCACAGTTCCAAAGTGTGTGTGTTTCCTCTTTGCAGAGGGAATTAAGATCCCCAGACAATGTCTAAACTGCTGTCAAAGTACATACACAGACTATGAAGGATATTAAGGTGTGATGCAGTGACAGGACAGTAATATTGCAGAAACTTACCTGATTAGAGTAGAAATATGGGAAAAAAATAAAATTGCTTTATCTAAAACTAATTTTTTTAATGTTAAGAAATATAAGGATTATTTTGCATCTGGTTTGGGTAATGCTGGATTTCAATTGCATGTTCCAGTGGAATATGTGAGAGAGCCATCAGTGTGCAAACACAGGTCTGAAGTAACATTTTGGCTCACTGACTTCCCACGTTGCTGCTGCCAGCCGTGGCATACATTTCTTTCTACAAAATGGAAACACAAGTGCTGATAAGCTTCAAAGTTATGAATTTAGTGCAACGGGATAGAATATCTGGAATTTAATAGAGTCTACAGCATGGGGATAGTTTTGAGTCTACTTAATGTGCAGTGCAACAAATATTGAGGAAAATGTAGTAGGACGGAGAGCACATAATTGTTGCTGGAAGGAATTGCTTGATTGCTGTATTACTGCTTACCCTGAAAATATTGCTAATTTGATGTTTATACATCAAGAGGTAATATTTTGGTAGAAAAGCAATTAAAGTGGCAGGGATCTTTCTCTTAGTCATCTCTGTTCTACTCTAGATGTCTTTTCTCAGCCAGGCACTTAATTTTTCACATCATATAGTGATTAGAGAAGCCAAGTTTTAGCACAATAACTAACTCAGAGCACAATGCAGTCTTTGTTTCTCACTGCTGGATACTTAGGATAAGTATTGAGCATACAGACCTTGGGAAATGTTAGCTCTGAGAAGAAACATGCTGTGGATGAAGGAAATGGAGGGCTAATGAGGCTTTTGTCAGATGCCTTTCTCTGCTTGTTGTGTAGCTCCCTTTCTCTAGCTTACTGTTTAGCCTACAAGCCTCAGGGAAACAGATTATCACAATATAAGTTTCTGCAGTGCCTTCCTGATCATGGGAACTGCCATCACAGAGTATTTGCTTTACTGATGTCTAATATAGCTGGATTTGCCTTCTGTGCAACTTTTCCTTTCTGGTCTTCAGCAATAGCATAAGCCTATACAGAGGGAGGGTTAGCTTTTTCCCAGAGAACAGGGAATCCTAAAGGAAAACTCCTCTGAGCACACAGAACAAGGACGGTCTATCCAAGCCACAAGTGACCACACTATGCCTTAAACACATGCCTTATAGCTGTATGTGGTAGTGAACGCAGTGCAAAACTTACACACAGCATGTTCAGGAACTCAGTATTTTCCTCATTGGTCAGGAAAGGCACTTACTGAACTCAGTTGGAACAAAGACAGGAAGAACACGCCCAGGTTGAGAGACAGTGGCATTGGCTGCAGGGGACAGTGAGAATAAATATTGCCTCTCCACTCAGCTCTGGCAATGGAGTTGTTTTCATGGCCAGTTCCTGTTTGCAAGACAGTAGCTGATCAGCAGGTATAGGAATTTGTGCATTAACTCTGCTCTTGTTCTTCTTCAGCTCAGCTCATCCTCCTCTTCATCCCATTGGAAGGGCACCCATAGCAAAGGTTTTGCTGCCTATTGCTGTAATCCTGGGACAATTTAGTTTAAGGCTTCAAGTCCCTTTAAATGTTGCCATCTGCCTTTCTCCACAAGAGAATAAAAGTTAAAGTATATTTCAGTGCTGCAAATAGGCAGAGTAGAATTGTAAAGGGAGTTCATGTGGAGCCTGGTTGTATGTGGCTTCCAGCCGATTTAGCTGCTGACAGTCTGACTCATTGCGCTTCTTTGATACTTTCTCCACCAGTGTTATGGCTTTCACAAATGAGTCTTTAAATGTCCTTTAAAATGAACAATACAGTTTTGTCATTGTTTGACCAGTCAGGAGATAAGAAGATGAGCTACTGTATCACAGAGAACATTTATTTCTAGGCATTTTTACTGTAAGAAACTGCCTCTGCAAACATAGCTCTGAATAATAACCCTTCTAGGAGAAAAGGGACATCTGTTCAGGTCTTCCACAAAGTGACAGTAATATCAACTTAAGGGACAAAATTTCCAACAGGAGATTATTAAGCTTTCTTGAATAAATTAACGTTATGCAGTTTTAATGGAGGTCTGAAATAGATATGAGACTTAAAGAGAATATAAAAATTACATGTTCTGGGGAGTTCTACTTCAGTTGATATAAAATTCTCTCAGATGATTGCATAAAGTAAACTGTATTTTTCCAGCTGTCTTTAATGTTGTATGTCAACTGCACTATATTGCAGTAAGAGAGCTTTTAAGTTATGACCATAACTGATGAGTAAAAATACCAGTCATCATCTCTGTGAGATGTATACATTCAGCTGGATCAAGCAATCACCATAAAGACCAGGGCTGAAGAGAGTTAGCTGGGGCCAAGTGGTTTTATGACTTGTTCCCTATTTGCCCCATCCCATTATAAATTAACCTTGGATCACACTTGTGCTGGCTGGTTGTGATCTCCAGTGGGTGTGCAGGATGGGATTGGATGCAGGTGCTGACTTCCTGCCCCTTACTTGTGCCTGCTAAAATCAAGGCCACACCTGTAGAGAAGGCAAGCGGGTATAAAGAATCTGGCTGCTCCAGTTCTCTGCTGAGGTGGATATCGTGTTGGTTTTTCTTTTCTTTCATTTCTGGAGCAATATTTATTAATTTAGGTTTGCCTTTTTTTCTGCTCTATCATGCCAAAGCTTCAGTTTGTTGTAGAAGCTTCAGTATATGGGTGAGTACTTACTTTTAAGGTCTTTTAATGAGCGCCGAGTGCTTGTCATCTCTTTGGAACTTCTTTCTAAGTGCATTTCAAGTCACTTCGAAATGTTCTACAAAGCTCCTTTTGCGTCTCTTTGGGTTGACCCTGGTATAATCTTCTTCATCTACTCTTTCCATGGACTACCTGATGTATTGCATACTAGGTAATTTAAGGAAGTAATTATTTCAGCAATATGTACATATGTAATTGCATTTTTTTTCATGAAAAAATTTGATAGAAAACATGTTTTGTTTCTGTTCTTTATTTTAGGAAAGCTGGTTCCATAGAGGAAAAGGAAGGTTACTTTACTTGATCCTGAACAAAAGATCTCTGTTTAGGTGGTTTATGTGGTATTATTACCATAGCTAATTGTGTCTCTGGGCTTTCAATTTCAAAAGCGAACACTTATGTCATTTTAAGTAGTTGCCATGGAAATCCTCACAGCATGAACCTCTACAGTGAACACCTTATGGCAGATAAATTATGTTTATTATTTCCCTAAACACATCAAAATCTAAAGTGAAAGGGGAGTTGTGTGTCTTTAAAGCAAGGGCACAAGAACTGATCCTAGTTTGTTCTAGCATATGTTTTCCAACCTCACTTCAGCTCAGATAAATCAATGTCAGATTCCAATAGTGTGCATTTATTTGAGAAAGCAATACAGTGAATTGAAGAAATCTCTTTTTAGCTCCTAGTCCCCTAAAATATTTTTATATGAAGCTTTAAAAAAAAACCCCCAAACCCCCAAAACAACAAAAAACCCCCCAAACCCCCAAACAAACATGAAACAATCCCCCAAACCTTTTGTATATAAGGCTTTTAGGAATATCAGTATGGGAGACATTACTGGCATTGGAATGCTTTCCATTGTTCTCCAGTAGAGTCTGGTCTAAGCAGCTGTAATCTTTGCTAGAGCAGTGTGAAATCTAAATAATAGAAAATAATAATTATCTTTCGGTTTGAAAGCATAACTCTTGTAGGTCAGGTTTGGGATTTTTTTTAGGTTTTAGATGATTAACAAGCTACTTTTACAGGTTTCTTTGGATTACACTTAATTTTTAGTTGAACTTCAAAATAATGGAAAAAAAAAGAAGTTAGTTAACTGACTTTTTTTTTCCTTCATGTATTTGTTTTTATATATTCTTATTGCTTTTCATTGATGTCTTCTCCACGTATCTATATGCAAACATCAACATAGGGAAACTATTCCTTTTCATCAGAATGCAGCTAATGATTTCTGGGTTTTTAGAATTTCTGTAAAGACTAACTCATCTGTAAAAAGGGTGTTTAAAGCATCAAAAGTTTAGTTCTATTATCTTGAATAAGGTACATTAGTAGAGTTAAGCTATAACCTGCAGATTAGAAGTGTAATATTGGAGGTGTAATATCTGAGCATAACTACTGACAGCCTCTTATCTGAAATATGCCGGATGTCAGAATTCCACAGTGCTCTCCTATTTTTAGTTTGTCTGCTTACATGAAATAAATTAAAAGC
>JAOXXN010000446.1:24020190-24048230 GCA_026770055.1 Myrmophylax atrothorax
TATTTTTTTTTCAAGATTAAAAACATTAAAACAAGTTTAAATAATCTTTTTACTGTAGTTGTACAGCACTGCAGAAGTCCTATTTTTCTCTGACATAATAAAAATGCGTTGAAATTACTCACTGAAGCTCCAAATGTGCTTATGATTAGTTTACTTTGTCATAGTTGTGACATCTTTTTCTGGGGCTTATAAGGTTATCTAATGAAGTGGGTTTAGAACTCAAATATTTTTGCTCCAGTTGTAATTTTTCTGCAAAACAAGGGGCATAATTTTTTATTTAGCACTGTAATGACCACGTACATGTGCCTATTTAGCAAGTCTAAAAACACAAAGTGGTGTTCAGATCTTTCAGTATGAGTTCTGATGCAACTTATACGGAATTACCAGGCCCAAGATCTTGGAGATATACTTAACCTAGACCAATGGCAGTTTAGAAAGAATTGTTCTGATTTGTAGACCTCCAACAGTGGAGCTGCCTGCAGAAGGGAATCTCATGTGTATGTTGGGATTGATTTCCCTAATGACTTCACAATTTCAGGGCTTATTTCAGGAATACAAACTATTTGACATTGTGTGTATGTAAACATCACCCTAGCTGTCAAGCTTCAATCAAAATTCCAATGACACAAAAAGGAGAAGTTTTATGCACTTTCACATTTTCTGAACAATCACTGAAAATATTACTGACTGGATCCAGCATAAGATCTTTCTGCACCAGACAGTGCTAAGATCTGTAGATCGGGTATTTACTTTGATTTGAAGGGGGATATCAATTTTGTCTTCTTAGTTATTACCCTAAAATCAACAATTGTACTTTAGGTCCCATCAGGTGTTAATCTCCACACTTTAAGACTGAAGAGTAGCACTACAAGTACTTGTATACTCAATCAGAAGCAGACAAGGAGGTGATGACCTTCATGAGTCTGCAGCGTTCATTCAAGTGCACTCTGGATTATTAACTGAAAATAAAATACACAAAAAAATTCCAAAGCCCTGAAGTGTGACCATTATGAACACAAGCTGGTTATATAGGAATTTCTTGAATAGCTTAGGTAATTATACAATGATGATTGGAGGGTTGCTTTCTCTGCATCTGTTCTATTAGATGTGACAGGAGACCTGAAATCAGTATTCTGAGTTGGAAAGGATCCACAAGGATCATTGAGTCGAACTCTTAAGTCAGTAGTCCATACGGGGGATTGAACCCATGATTTTGGTATTATTAACACCAAATTTTAATCAACCAAGTTAATCTCAGGGTCAGAGTACAACCATTTGTCATCTTCATGCAATAGATAAGTTTGGTTTACAGCTGTGAGTAAATGCTGTGTTGGTCTGAGGAAAAAGTTTACTACAACAAAAGAAGGATTCCTCTGTTGACTTTTCCAAGCTGACCATTTATGTATTGTTAGATTAAATGTAGTTGGCATTAGATCATTATGTTGTCTTAGTCATTCTGTGTTGTTTATTTTGGGTTCTTGTTTTTTAATTGGATAATATTGAGCTCTGCTGTTGATCTCTGATATGTTTACTACATGATCTGTGAAGGTCACTGTTTACTTTTGTAGTTCTCTCATAACCATAAACATATATGTTTTGCATGAACATGCTTTTTGTAGATCTTATTTCAGGATAGTGGAAAGGGTTGGTGAGGACTGCAGCTTTATTTACTGTACTAGGATTATTGAAGTTACTGTCTCAGTTACAGCAGCTGGGATCAGTTTATCACAATGTGGGTGTAACCAAAACTGTGTATGCTACACCCTCTATATAATTTCTGATGGACTGGTGACAATGGATCATTTGCAGCAGCTGCCCAGGGCATGCCTGACACCTCAGGCTGCAAGATGGGTGTTAAAGAACTCTGTGAGATCAGAAGTGTTCCTGTCTTCACACTAATGACTCAGCCATAATAAATTCCCTTTGAGGAGTCATTAGCACCTTCACACCCAGCCTGAGGGGTCATGTCTGCTAATGGACCACCAGTGATTCCATAAATATTCCAAGACTCAGAGTAAATCCCCCATTGTGAAACTCCTTGCCCTGGGGGAGGTACTGGGCATTCCCAATTTTGTTGTGTCATTCTCTTTATTGTATTTTTTTTAGTAAATTGTAACTCTGACTTGTAATCTCTCTTGAGTTCATTTCTCCTGCTGATTTACCTTTAAACCACCACAGTTACTTCAAGCAATACTAATTGTTTTGAATGGGTGCTGATGTAACCTTGGTAATCAGGAATGCAGTGAGACATACCAATTTATTTCCATAATTCATGTAAGAAGTCAGCATGGCTCAAAATAAGAACATAACTAGCTCAACAGGTCAAGCCTGCCTAGTGGCAATAGGAGACTTTTTCAATATCTTTGGTGTATATTGCTAATTTACATGAACTGGAAGATTGGCTATAAGATGTAAATTACTTGTGTAATTTGAAACATTTATAATAATGTTTATATCACTCTTTTATATCACTTAAATGCTTTAATACTAGAAATCAAAATATATCCATTGCTAAAAAGGAGTGGTTTAGCTTTGTCTTTATAAAGGTTACCAGTGATCTCATCAGGATTAAACATTTTAAAGGTGCTGAAACCCCACGGTATCTCTTGCTGCTTTAATTAACAACTGGCAAGACTGGGCTATGTCACCTTTTCCCATTTGAACTGAAGGGGAAATCTCCTGCTGACTTCTGGGATCAGTGAGATTCAGCCTTGGAATAACTCTCTGTGGATGTTTGTAGTCAGACTCAAACTCCTTTGCTGCATTTCTAAGCTTTCAAGTCAGCTTAAGCTTGTGATTCTGGGCAAACCTGAATGTATTTAAAGGTAATAATTCATTCACAAAGTATGTTGTAGGTATGGCTTTGTGTCTGTGTAGGCTTTATTGTATTATTGCTTATAATATGTATTTGTATAAAGGTTTTGGTTTTGAGTCTTAGAGAAACATGCAGCAGCAGATGGACTGTCTATGCAATACTGTGCTAGTAAAGTTAGCACAATCCTGACAATGTTCTAAGTTTAAGTATGAGGTGTCCCAATATCTGTATGATTCAGATAGAAAATGAAAATCAGATGTAAGGTTCAAATGTACCTTATAAGGGAAGAGCTGTAAAGAAAACCAGTCACTTATGTGCATAAATCATATGAAGTGTGTTATATGTAGGTCATATGAGGAGCAGCGGGGGTTGGTAGAGAAAAGGAGGCTCAGGGGGAGACCTCGTCACGTTCCAGAACTGCCTAAAAGGAGATCAGCCTCTTCTCCCAGGCAACTAGCAATAGAACAAGAGGACAAGCTGTGCTAGGGAGGTTCAGGTTGGACATGAGGAAGAATTCTTTCACAGAAGGGTTTGTTAAGCATTGGAATAGACTGCCCAGGACAGTCGTGGGGTCACTGTTCCTGGAGGTGTAAAAAAATTATTGGATGTGGCACTAAGTGCCATGGTCTAGTTGACTGGCCAAAGGTTGGATTTGATGATCTTGAAGGTGTCTTTGAACCCAAATAATTCTGTAGGACATGATTTTGTGCAGGTGTGTTTCACAGATAGGCCTGAACAACCACAATGTCGGAAGGAGTGTATTTGGGTACTCTGCAAACAATATGCCTAACTAAGCCTTTGCCACTGACCTTAGCATGAAATCATTTTTTGAGACAAGATTAGCACTGGAGTCTCCAGACCCTGATCCCAACAACTTTGGTGCCAAACTATCTACTGACCTGACTCCACATACACAGAAAGATCACTTAACAGCTAAAGGATTCCAGGAACCAAACCCCTATGTGGCCAACTTCCTTGTAAGCATGTGTACATGTAATTATAAATGTACTGTTGTTGGAGCAGTTTACAACAGATGTGATTAGGACAAAGAGTTAAAACACTTAAAAGAAAACAATCACTCACTGATGAGCCTCCCAACCTAACTGAAGACTTAGAAAAGAGAAGTTGCAGATTTCTGAATCACAATGGTTAAGGAGTAAATGAAAAATTCTCTGTGCTCTTGTTTGTGCCGTGGCTACAAGTAACTATTGAATTGCAGAAGTGAGGGTGGGAAGAGAGGAAATGGAGCACCAAAACAGCTGAAGTAATTATCAAAAGAAATGCTAGAAGACAAAATTCTCTTCTTCTGATACTTCATGTGGATTTGATCCTGATTCTTTGGCATACTGTCCTAGTTACAGCGGCCAGAACCAGTTTATCACTGTGTGGGTGTAACCAAAACTGTGTATTCTACACCCTCTATATAATTTCTGATAAACTGTTTCATAATGGATTGTTTCCAGCAGCTGCCTGGGGCACACCTGACACCTCAGGCTTCCAGCTTGGTGTTACAAAATCCTGGGAGACAGAGGAGTGTTTCTTTTCACACCTATTTGAGATACATCACCTCTGGGCAGGCATTAGCACCTTAGACCCAGCCTGAGGGGTCATGTCTGCTAATGGGCCATTAGGGACTGGCACAATAGGCAGATGCAATGACCTAGACCATGAGATTCCAAAAATATCTCATGACTCACAGAGTTAAATCACCCATTGTGAAACTCCTTGCCCTGGAGGAGGTGCTGGGCATTCCCCCCTGAACCTGAGCATATATAATCTTCGGGTTTGGGCTCTTTGGGTAACAATTGTCAGATACAGAGGAGGACCAGAACCTCGACAGGACTGTGACCATCATCCTCATCAACAGGTTTTCCTTCCGTTTACTTTGTACTTGGAGGGACCACATGGTGCTCAGCACAGGGGCTAATGAACATGATTCTGTTTGTGCCCCAGGGTGCTTGTTTATACATCTGTGTTTTGTGGGTTAAACCTAACTTTTCTCTGTACCATTGTATTTACTGTAATATTTTTAGTAAATTGTAACTCTGTCTTGTAATCTGTTTTGAGTCGGGTTCATTTCTCCTGCCAGTTTACCTTTAAACCAGCACATGTACTTATGGGACTTAACAACTCTTACCTAGTTTTTAGATGACAGCAGGTCCTCAACAGAAGTTAGTTCATGATCTGCTCAGTCCTGGTTTCTGATTGCAGACTGTAGGTAAACTGTGGATGATGGAGTTCTGGCTTAATGCTCCTGGTCTGGTTCTTGCTATGATTTGGGACACCTAGAATGGGACTTGGATAGAATTTAGGTGTTCAAGCACAAGCTGTTATAAAAGGACTTCATCACGAATATAGTTTGAGTGGAGTCTTCTTTTTATTTCATGGGAGGCCTCTAATCTAGAGGCACCTTATTTTTCATTCTGAAACTTCCATGGTGCTCAGTCCTTCTGGGTGGATGAAAAGCTGTTGATTATGCTGGATGTTTTTCTACATGTTGCTGTGTTTTATTCACTTAAAATTCAGTGTGAAATATGGATATATTTCTGTGGTTACCCTCTACCAGGTGGGTTAAAAATATAACACTTTGGTACCCTATGTCCATCAGTCGTAGATGTTCACTCTAGGAGTAGTCAATTCTGCAGACACTTAGACACACCAATACCAATGGTAATCAGAAAAATTACTCCCTTGTTCAAAGGGAATGTTATAGCTTCTTTTCATGTGTGATAGTTCCCACCTGCCTTAAGACAAGGTTCAATTTTTCAAATTAGGTCCCCTGTTATTAGGAGTATGTAACTAATTTTTGCTGTATGCTTTGCTAGGAAAAGCTACTGATATTTAATATAAGTTATTGAATAAAGCCAAGCCATCTGAGTCTTTCTCATCAGAAGAATGAACACTTGAATAAAACACACATGACCTCTCAGTTTAATGAGCTTTATAGGTGATAAAGAACTATTTTTCTGAACTTCATTAAAAAAAATCAAGAAATGATAAATTTTTGCTTTCTCAAATATGTAATTGATAAGCAAACTGTTTTCTGATCTTGATAATGTGAAGAACAATTAAAGAACCCCAAACCCAAATGAAACAAAGTCTGCTTTGGAGAGTTCCTGGAATAAAAACAGGAAAAGATAAATTGACATTTATTATTTCTGCAAGAAACCTCATTGTTCAAAAAGAAGCAGCAGTTAATAGAAACAGACTACAATAATTTTTCTTTCTTATCCCAGCACACTTCTTAAGGCTACTTTGACTTGAGATTTCTGCTACACAGAAACATACCCATGACCCAGATGCTCCTGTGTTAGTCCTATGCAGTGCTATGTTCTTGATAGTGTAGTGTACACACAGCCCCCAGCATGGTATTTGTGGGATGCTGGTGATTTAAGTCAGTGATACTGCATTGCTGGATTTGGTAAACCGGTAATATGTTGCCTCTGAAGCAAGTATAGTAATGGTGTAAGTAATGCCTGATGATGTTGTGGGTACTGTTTCCCCCTTCACTAATGCACCTTCCTCTCTTTCACAAAGCACTGAGATCCTCATGCAGTGCAGCAGATAGGGCCTTTACAAGAAACAAAACAAACTTTTAGCCAAAGATCTCAGAAGATCTATGAACTACTGCCATTTAGAGGTCCCCTCCTGTGGGCTGGGTAAATAATTTTGTAGTTAATTTATTACAAATGGCAAAACTTATGCATAGAAATGCAGGTTGTTGTCTGTAGGTATAACAGCATCTGTTCCATCTCTTTTTCTACATCTTGTGGCAGAGGCTTGCATTTGAAAAGTCTCTAACTTCTTCAGATAATGTTATTAGATAATAATCCTGCTACTTGGATCTGTTTTCACTTCCTTTCAGATAAAACCAAACAGAACAGTAGTTCCTAAAAAATTTAGTGATTGTAAATTTTACTTAAACTTTAAGTACTTGGGGGAAAAGATTTTAACTGGGCACAGCACTTGACTCACTTAATTAAGTGTAACAATTGTGTTAGACTATTTGAATTTCCAGGCATTCTGCCTAAAAGATCATTAAGATAAGACAAGCAGGATAAAACTTAGTCATTATCAAAGTCAACTGACACAGGAGCTAGGTATAAGGCTGCTTGCGTTTTGGATCCTGAGCGATGCAGAGGGCAATACATTCTTCTGTTCTTTTCCAGCAATACCTGGAATAATGGAAAGAGAGATGATCCAATGTGTATAGAGGGGAACCACATACTCAAACCAACAATTAAAATGTTGATGATACTGAAAAAGAGAGGAAAACAAACAGGTTCTGCTCTGATTATGTTAGTTCTCTTACCATATTGGTATATATTGTGATATTTCAGGGAGTTACTCTTCGCCATCACTAATATAAGCAGAATATCAAGACATGATGGTGAAGAATGTTTATCTACTTATTGATGAACCAAGGAGGAAGGCATCTACTCTGATCTCAGTGCCGCGACTGGAACAGAATCACCTCAGTACCATTATTATTTTAATGAGATTAGTGCCTACAAATTTAATATTTTTTTTTTAATTGTGGTCATCACTTTTGTATTAACTGAATCTGTTAGTTGCAGAGACGGACAGAGATCAATCAAGTGTGCATGCAGCAAAATGGCTGCTGTATAGGTCTGATAAGTCATAATGCAATATGAACTGTGCACGTGCATTGTGCCATGACTTTGAAAACACATGCTCATTGAATGGACTGCAGGACTGGGAATTAATTGAAGTGATTTTACAGAAGTTATGGAGTAAAGGTGAAGGGAAGAGATGGTTGCATGTTGGAATCACAGGTGCAGAGCACAGTTCTGTGTACAGCTGGATGGTTTCAGCTCTTTCAGCAAAGGTTTTCAGGGCTGTACAAAAGGTGCAGAAGTCAGGACTACTATTTATTAGATTTTTCCTGTAGGAAAGAAGGCCATTTTTATCATCTGCCTATGCCCTGCTGTGGTGAGTACCCATCATCCTTCATCATTTTCACGATGGGTGCTTTATCACCTTCTGCCACTCTCCACATCTTCTTTTCCATTCTCTCTGGAAGCTATTTTCACTGTCTTTTTCCTTTATGTGTATCATGATTATGAAACAGCCATATGCATCCTACTCCAGGAAGAGAGTGGTGTTCCTAGCCTGAACCCCAAATCTTTTGGCATTGATGTACATTAAGCCTGGCCTGATGCTGAGAGGATTTGCTATGAGTGCCAATTGGTGTATTCATGCCACCTATATGCATGGTCTTTTGCATGCTGCTTTTTCTTGGTGGTGTTTATCTTTTTTTAATTTTCCCCATCTTTAATCATAAGAAGTGAACTAAAATGAATGTGTGGTTTTTCCTCTTGAAAATGCTTTTGCCCTGAGGAATAATGCAGGCTATTGCAAATCCTGCATTCACAGATGCTGTGTTTCTGCACCAGTGATGTCCAGCCTGCTGTAGATTAAATACATAGAATTTATTAGCTGGAAGCTGGGAAATCATGCATTGAACCACTGTTCATCTCTACTCACGTAGACTGGGCACGAACAAGCAGGCTGTCACCAGCAGAAAGAGTCAGAGTTTTACCATCCATGGTAACAGCTGATGTGCCCTCCTGAAGGGAAAGAACAGTTAGCCAGCTTTTCATTTTCTATGTCCTGTCACTAGTGGAAAGAAAATGTTGCAAGTATAGAAATCTTGCCCAGTGAAAGAGCACCTCAAACCTGTTCTGTTTCATGAGACCTAGCTAAATATTCAGTTGATCTTCCCTGTCCAACACTATTAGCATCAATAAAAACATGCTTCATGGCTCATTGGTCCCATCATAAAGCAGCAACTGGTTGCTGACTCTGTTACCTACCTAACCTAGCAGCCTGCAAGTTGGTTCAGCTCCAGAAATCACAGGGAGAATCATTGCCGTATTTCAAGCTCCTCTTCTACTTTTCTGATTCCTGATATCTTAAAGTCTTAAAAAGCAGAGACCTGACTAAAATTGCCAATAGGAGTCCATTCACAATGGAATGAACTAGTTGTCATCTTGTGAAGCAGAGGAGCCAGGTTCTTCCCAGCCACATGGTCTTGACTGCATAGGCTTCTGTAAGTTGTAGTATAAAAAAAGTCTTTCAAGATTGTTGTGTCTTTAATAAGTATTTGATAGTCCGTGTGAATTTCAAAAGAACAGGAACTGATAGAAACATCTGTCTCTCAAGTTAGCCTGACATGTGTAAGCAAAAACTATCTTTTCTTTTTTTTTTATCTTGGGCTGCAAAAGTTTTCTAGAAGCTAGTTGAATGAAGGACATCTGGATCACCTACCACTGTGATCTAGTATAAAAAAGTTCTCAGACTTTTTTATTAGCTTATTCCACTTAATTCCAGTCTGACTTCAGTATGAGGACAAAGGTTTCAAGGCAGAACTACTAGGTGATGTTGTTTATCACTTAGAGGCATTCTGATATATTTGCGGGATATATCACTGGTAGAGCGTATTAAAATCAGCAGCAAGGATAGATGCTGGTACCTCTGTCCTCAACATAGAGGATAAGGAAAAAGAGGCTGTTTTTATGGTAGCATTACTTTTTAGTTATTTTTCCTTACTGTTTAAAGCTGAAGGGTGATGCCTGTGGGTGATCTTTTCTACAAGAAGGAAGGTAATCATTACAGTTTTTGTTGCTAGAAGGCTTTACTACTGTTCAGTCTGAACTGAAACAAGAACTCATCAGTACACAAGTGTGAATTGCCACATACCAGCTGCCATATCCAGATATCCGAATCCTTTTTACTTTTCTCAGTTGTTCCTGGTCCATAAGCTATAACCTTTTTAAAAAAAATAAAAAAAGGGAAGAAAAGTAATGGTTTCATCCCAGTGACCAAAGTGTCCATATTCATCTTCAAACAGCATTAAAAACATTCTATTTTTACAGGAGAATATTCATAGAAGATGACGTTATTTTTACAGACATTAAAATTCACACTATGTTTGGTATTCTTATATTGATTCCTACTGATAAAAAGGGAACTGATCACACCTGCCACTCCTTATGCTTCTCTGCATCCTCGCTTATCTATTCCTTCTGCCTCCTCCTACTCTCAGTTTTGCATCTATATGGTTCCTGCTTCTGTTCTTGGAACAGGCACTTCCTCCTCATGAACTCTGGGCCCTGTCAAGAGCCTGTTGAAATAGAAAAGTTTCTTCTGTTAAAGTAGAAAAGCTGAAGACTAGACTTCATCTTTCTCATTATCTGCCCTTTCTGTGTTCTTCCTGACAGTCCTACACTCTGTCACTTTGCTGTCATATATATTGGATTCTTTAGAGTGTGACTCCAAGTAATTAAGGGGAAGAGTATGTTTTGTAAACATCATGCATACAGCACAGATATCGAATGGTGACAGCTTCCTTTACACCCAAACGGTACTGTGTTTGACTAAACTGAGAAGTGCAATGTTTTAGTGCAGCCCAGGCTCTCTGTGCTGTCCAGTTTTCCTTGTTTCCCTTTTATGTTGATTAAGGGACAGAAAAAACAGTGTACTCACACACCCATATTAGACTTGGCACAATGAACGCTGTTCAAACACATATGGAAGCTGAATACACTTGAGTAGTACTGAACCATGTTGGTGCTTCTGATTTGGAAAATATGGGGGGGAGGTGGGGAAGGAGGGAGAGAGTGGGTAAGGGAATAGAATAAAGGAGCTGTTTCAATCCCAGAGGAAATGAATGGAAATAAAAGATTCGGGTTGATTCTGTGAATGGAAGTAATGAGCTAGGAAGTCCCTGCCCTAAACTAATCAAAGCAATGGACAAAGGCAGGTACTTCTGAAGGGCAGGGCAGACTACGACTGAATTCTGCCAGGATGCATAACTTTCTCTGCTGACTATATATTGTTCTCAGGCCTGGATTCACTTGATCTGAACAGCAGGCACCTATTATCTGTATCTTTAAAAATATTCCTCTCTTTTTAGAGAAATTAGACCCCCCTACCTCTGTTTCAAAGTTGTCTCCAAACATACTCAAGGATTTCTTCTGTTTTATTTCACCACGATGATCATTTAACCAGCCTGGGAAGGAAAACGGCTTCATAACAGAAGTGGAATTTAGTGGGAAAGGTGTTTCTTTCAGGAGTTCATCTGCAGGCAAGGCAGAGAGATATCAGTGATACTTGCTTCCCCTGACTTTTGAAAACATTTTACTTGAAGGGTTCAATTTACAGATACTATCTAGTCAAAAGTCAGTTGTAACAGTAAGCAGGTCATTATTAGGACTTGTTACTTGAGACTGTAAGATGCATGTTCCATTTGTGTATCTTTATGCAGTGGTTTCTTCAAAGATGTCAGAACTGGGTACTCAAAAGTTGCAATAGAGTAGTTTTGGCCAGCATATTCCTCATTCAGACCAGCCTTTGCACTGGTAGAATATGGTGTATCATCCCTGAGCCCTTGCTCACATTGCAAGTGGAGTTAGGCCTACAGAACCAGCTTACTCTACATGTCCCACAGAGTTAGTACTGGATTTTATGTTTCTTCTTCCCTACGTGTTTTTAAATACATTGACCATGATGAAGCAATAAGGTTATCACAGCCTAAAATTTAATAAAATGTATTTTTGTGGTGTTCCTGCAGTTGTAGCCGGATTCAATTTCCAGTAATTCTCCTTCATAAATGATTTGATTTAAAATAGCTGGAGGACTAAATGCATTTCAGCGCAGCTGGCAAAATTCAAAATTTGTGCTGCATGTTGCTGCTATATGAAATGAGTTTTAGTTATTTACCAGCTCACAGTGAAGTGCAGAGATGGTGCAATTGCCTTGGTGGTCTTACGTAGTTTATTCTGAGATGCCATGTGGGAACACCCATAGAGTAATTTCAAGTAGTAATGCCAACTAGATTCCAGAAAAAAACCACTAGATTTTCTCCTGAATGTATTGAGGTTATAACTCACAGCCAAATCTTAGCCTTGATACTAGTAAGAGAACAGGTCCTATTTAAGTGTTAGTGTATTCATCATGCAATAATCCTTTTGGTTCTGCTCTAAAGATATATTTCACTGCAGTGTTTTGAATGTATCATGTCAGTTTTTCTTTGAAGACCATTTTGTATGCAGTCTTTGAACAATGTGTGGGAAGGTCAGTGCGTCCATTCCACAAGAATACCAGTGTACTGAAGATGTTATTGCTGTTTATAGGATCGTAGTAAATACTGAGTACACCCATCTCTGGATAATCTGTGTGGAAAGCTAACACTTTTGTTGTAGAAAACAGTTTCAGCCATTCAAATTTCTTCTCCATTATACTGGGAGGTTGGACCAGATGACCCACTGTGGTTCCATCCAGCCTCACTCTAAAATGCAGTGTTAAGGTAATTGGTGATTTATTTTCCAACTGCAATATGTCTGGATGTCTTTTTTTTCTCCTTAATTTCCATGGGTTCATCAAATATAACTCTGGAGGTAATTAGGAACACTTACACACCTTGCCCTTAAATTATGAATGTGGTTAACTGAAGCTGCACTGGAAAATTTTGGGGTTTTTTTAGGGCGAAATACAAAATAAAGGTTGAAATATTATATATATTCAGACACAGCAGAGGAGGAAAAGAAAATTTATCAGAAATCTTATCAGAAGGTTCTCAGTGCAATTAGTATTCCAAAAGATTTTAAAATGTTTTGTTCCATTAACAGTAGAAATCTTTACCAGTTGGGTTTGTTGTTTGGTTGGTTTTGTTTTCAGAATAAAAGTCGTCACTCTTGAATTTAGAAAAGTTTCTTGTAGTTTTGGTGTACAAGACAGTTCCCATTGGTAACTGTCTGACAGGGCTTTCTACTGAAATGCATGTCCTAGTTGAGATAGGTATGGGGGTTTTTATTAGGTTCTCTTTTTTTTCATTTGACAAATACTGAGATGTTATGGGTATCCTGCTTAAAACAGGGCAGGGGGTGGGATATGTCTTCTCCACAGGTCAAGAATTCCAGCATCAAGCTAACAAGTAAGTTCAGACTTCACAAGTTGGATGACAAAAAGATGAGTCTCAAGGAATGGCACTGTGGTATTTTAGGCAAGCAGGACTCTGAATGCTCCCTGTGAGTTGCAAGGAATTTGGGGTACAAAAGAGCCAAAGTACTTGTTTGTGTTGTGACCATGAAGCAACACAAATCTAACAATGAGAAGTAACTATAAACGTCTAAGTTTGTAGCGTAACTTCTTCCACTTATTCTCCACAAACATAATGTTGCTAGTTTTCCTCTTTCTACTCGTCTCTGATTCCAGCTGCCCTGATCAGCAGGGACAACACCACACAGTGGCCTACTACTTGGCCACTACAGTGGCCACTACTTGGGGCCAATGTAGAGTGTAATACATCCTGCAATTACTATGGTGCACTGTCCTGTCTTGCTTGTGATATACAGGCAATTTCTAACAGCTTCATTTACTTTCAAGTAAAGATGGATTTTTGTTTATTTAGACTTTAAGTTCCTCAATGCAAAAGCTGGTTTTTTTGACACTTGTCTTGTCAGACCCTGGCTTATGACAGGGGTTTTGCCTAATAGTACTTTTGATATTAATGACACTTTTCCCAGTACAATGGCCTTTGAAAACTGTGTCTGCATGAAATTAACCTTTAGTGTGATCCAGTATAATGATTTGATTACCTGCTACTGCAGAACAAATAAGAGAGTGTTGTGGTGAGGAGGTATGTGACATGTGTGACATTATCTTGACTGAGTCCCTATTTAACCCTTGCATGATGCTAAAAGCTGCAGGTGTCCTAGGAATTGTGAACTTGAACTAATAAGCTACAATGAAGAGAATTCAGTTTCTGGTAGTCTCACACACATCAGAGTTGAAGCCTGGAGCTTTCAAAGGAACTGAGTGTTTCCCATAAGGCTAATGGCTTATATTTAGATATTGTTGCATATATTTCTGCTTAGCCTCTACATTAGCTTTCAACAGTATCTCAGGAAGTGTAAGTCTCTTTCTAGAGGTCTGTTCTAGCAATGCTGTGAGACAAGGAGACAGACAACATGTTTAATGATGGTAAAAGTAAAAATATACTAGCAAAATGCAAGAAGACAGCACTTCTAAACTAATCAGCTGAAAGTCTTGTGTATGTTTTTCCAAGTAAGAGGGAGATCAACTCTAACATTTTCTTACATGTTCTGGATATCCATTTAAATAGTTCAATACTAAAGTCCATTGTTGTAGGTCATTACTATTAAAAATTCATATCACAGTGATGTGTTCTTTATGGGGTTTATAGCTCTTTTCAGTTTTAAATTAGAATGTGATGATATCATGTTAAGCTGAAAAATACATCATGTTTATGAAATGAGTTTGTAAATATTTAAAAAAGGAAATTACAGGTTTTAGTGGAAGTTGATTTCAGTTAACAATAGAGAATGTACTGAGACTGAGAATATTAAAAAGGGCAAGAAAGAAGAGAACTGCTTGCACGAAAAGAGCAAGTGAATGTACAGGTAGTTACAGCCTCAACAGAGACCATCTAAGGAAGAGTTTGGAACTTGCTGGGAGTGCTGTACTTCTGATAGCAATAGAGAGGGCAGGTAAAAGAGGACTGACATTGACCTACCCCATGTACATAGCTGTATTTGCTTACCCCAAACTCCTACGTTACATGGAAGGTCCTCCTCCCCTACCCCTGTGATGTGCCTAAGCTTTCTTGTAGAAAAATCAGACCATCTCATTCTTAGAAGGTTTCTTGAGCCCTACTATTCCCAAGCTCTTCCATAGCTCTCTTGCAAACCTTGTTTCTTCAGGATTTGTGCAAAGGATAAGAGCAATAAAGCACATGAAATATATTGAAATAAGGTCAACTGTCAAAGTTATTACATTGGCTTTATGAAAACCTGTATTTTTCAGTGATGTTCCATCCTTTACTTCTAGACAGCATATTCTAGTTGGAACAAACTTCAAATCTTTAAATCAACTTATATATTCTTATTAATTATGCAAGCCCCTCCATCTTAAGGTATTGTGCTGCCTCAGGAACAATCTGTCCCTGCATGCTGTGGCCCCTACTCTGTACAAGGCTGTGAGACAGTCCCTTACAAATGGTGTGTCCCTCTGTAAAAGCAGAAGATATCCTTATGCAAAGTGGAGCGGTTGAACCCTCTTTTGTTTTTAGAGTGGCCCAGATTAGGGTAACCCTAAAGAGCTCATGAGTTATATTAAAATTATGTATTAACATATTTTTGTACATTTTCCAATTATAATTTCCATCTCCTAAACACTATATCATAATGAATAGCTCTCATGTGTGAGTTTTGCAGAATTTCACATTTAATTGCCAATGCCAGCAATAATACATACCCTGAGATGTTTTTCCCATATGTACCTACTTAATTTCTATGAAAAAAATCTACTTTATTCTCCATATTAACAGAAATGCCAATGAGACTAGTAGGACTTTAATACCTCTGCAAATAAAACCTGTGAAATAAGGGATGTAATTTCAGACAACTGGGTTGGAAAAAAACATATAAAAATCCAGAGTGAAAGACCTGACAGTGACTGATTACTTTGGGGGTCATTGGTTCATTTCACTGTTGTTGAGTATAGATGCAGAAACATTTAGCTGAAAATACAGCACTCACTTGGTGTAATTATACATTTCCCTGTGTAACTGTATTTGTTTTTGTAGCCTGCCCTGAGAATTGGCATGACTGCTAATTTATGACTTGTCCTTGTAATTATTTCTAGGCACATTTTTCTTCGTGTCATTAAATCTATGCTGGAAATTGAACAACAATTTTTTTTCCTAATTGAAACAAAGAAGTTTGATGAGGAAAGCCTTGAAAAATATTTTTGTAATAAAGAAATATAGCCTTTACAAAAGCAGATTTCATCAGCCATAAAGAAGGAAATAAATTAGAACAAAAAATTTGCAATATTTAAGCCATAATTCTGTTTACAGGTTCTTCATGATCTAGCTGGGTTATTGATAAATTGTACTGAGAAATACTGACACTTTTTCCAATCCTAAAATCAGAAGTCTTAATTTTGTTTCTGAATCTGCCTTTCATAACTGTGGACATTTCATTAATCCTCTTTGAGTGTAACTTAAGTTTCCATGGAGGAGGAATAGGATATTTCATTATAACAAGTGTTGAGGCCTCACTGCATTTGTGAGACAAGGATTTGTACATGCATGAGCTATTACTACTAAATAGCCTTAGAAACGCTGGTGAAAATGTCAGACTGACCCCATTAGTGAGTTTTTTGTTTCACAAGTTGCCATCTGGGGAGCATTTAAGAGGGTAAGGAAGAAAGAATCTACCTTATTAGATAAGGCATAGCTACTGAGCTTTAGAGCTCTTAATTTTCTTTTACGGAAGTCTGAATAGAAATGAAAACAACGTTATAAGATATTTCTTCATATTTCCTTGATAGGTTTGTTACATTATGCACTAAAGGTGAATAGTAGCTTGGCTCAAGTGGTGAAGCAATAGGAGAGCTCCCAGAGACTAGAGTTGATGATGTGCCTCTCTTTGAGGAGGCTCATCTGAGATCATTGTGGGAGAAGTAGACTTCTTATGGGAGACTTTCTTGTGTTTTTGTTTGGTGACTGTTGTCTTTAAGAGTTCTGAGCTCTGGGACCCTAACAAACTTCTTGGAGCATTCCTGGCTCCAGAGTATGTGCAGCCTGCAGTCCTGGGTTTTGGGTGATACATTGTAGTTTGCAATTAAAGAGTTTAGTCCAAGTTTTCATGTGGAAAACTATAGCAGCCATACTCCAGATATTGTAATCCTATTTTATTTATTAAATATTGCCAACTTAGATTGGTCTGTCTGAACAGTTCATCTTCAGTATGAACTCCACTCACTAGGGACTGGTGTGGAGTGAAGGGTTGTTAACTGTGAAGGCAAGGAAAATGGATGAAGCCAGTGAAAGCTTGTGTGTTTATAAGCATTGGAGGGTTATATTAGATGATTCTATTCCCTTTTCCTACCTACAATACCCTTTGCCGTTTAGGTGGGCTTTAAAAGAGATATAAACCCGACTTAGAAGTTACTTAAAGGATATAGGTATGACAAGATAAGATGAATAGTGTATATATGTGGGCATCTTTGCCAGAAAAGAGCAATGAGGATAAAACATATGAAAAAAAGAGAAGATTCCAATTGTTGATACAAGTTACAGAGATGGTGATTTGGAGAATTGTACACTTATGATGGGTCTAGACATTTTAAAGTGATTGGCTCTCTGCATCTATTTGAATACTGTCCTGTCCTGCAGACCTCCTGGTGGCTGTTTGCAAAATAAAGTCCCTAGAGGAATAGTCCTTAATATATAAAAGCTTATATGCTGTTTCTTTTAATATAAGTACTTGAAGCAGAAAGAAGTAACATATTATAGAAAAGGAGTGATCTATCTAGGTATGTTGGAAGTCCTCAAAAGATGAAAGAAGAGAGAATCAAATAGTTAACTATCTAAACAGAAATACAGAAAATAAGAGTTATTTCCAAAATTACCATTCTAATTTAACAAAAAACTCCAACAGTGACAGTATCTTTAGAATGAATTCATTGTACTTAAAACAGAAAAGCACAAATATTTGCACTTGAATTACTTTAAGTTCAAAAGCATACCCCTGTATTTGCTCTAGTGTAAATGAAGAGAGAATTTCTTTTTCCATATTTTTAGTTTTCTTAGGTAGTTGTAATTGAATTATTTTCCCACTAGCCAGCTAAGTGAAAATAAGAAAAAGTTGAAGAATAAAGATTTCCTTGTTTTTATACACTAGTGAAACAAGACTGAAGACCAAATCCTGTCTATAGAGGTTGGATTGGATTAGCTACAGAGGATGATAGTACAGAAGCTGATTTTTATCATGCTGAACTCACCCTTATAACTGGCTTAATAGCTCTACTGAAACCACAAAACATTTACAAACCATGCCTCCCTAGATTGTATGGTATCCTTGCTCCACTGGCTGTAGAAAGCACACAATTTTTCATACTCATTCAGTTCCTTAGGGTTTGTCTGCCCTGAATCACAAGCATAAAGCTATGTTATGTTCTAACAGTACTGACTAGTGTTATGTTCCAACAGTAATGACTAAATCCTAAATCCTGATTGCAAATTACCCTGGGTACACTGAGAATCAATGAAGTGTTGCTAGCGAATAGGACTGTATGTATGTTCACTGACAATTTTATAAGAAATAAAATTTCATTTATAATTAAAGTAGATTAATTTCGACAACACTCAAGCTGACATTTAACCTATACCATCAATGGTCATAAAGTTCATTTTTAAACAAGGCTAAGTTGGGAAAAATTTTTTCTTGCACTTTTTCCCCCCCCATCAAGTTTCATTTAAAAGAAGCCAGGATTATTTCTGTGAGTGTGGCAGCATAAGCTTTTGAGCTTCTGGTTACCTTTGCAAAGAATATTCAGCCATCAGTGTTTATTAGAACTGAAGTTTCTCTGCCTGAACTGTCTCTTGTCCTCTTGACTACAAAATTGGGATGAAATAGAAACAGAGAGAATCTTGCTTTCAGTTTGATTCAACTGAAAGTAGCAAGATTTGTTTTGAGAACTGTGATTCCTTATGTCAAAAACTATGTAAAGTAAATCAAACCAATCCATCTTGAGAGTTCCATGTACAGACTATACCCTAAATACATTCACTGTTATTAATAAATGGTGGTGAGAGTGCTCTCAAATTTTATTTCTAAACATGGAAACAAAAGAGGCACAAAACAGTTCCAGGGGAGGTGCCTCAAGTAAGGATTGTATGCAATGTGTGTTTCTGATTGTATTTTACCTGATTGTACTTGAGTCCCTCTTCTGCTGTCTTTTCATATATGCTGACTACCCTGCTTTCAGAAGGACTTTCCCCACTCTTGGCTAAGCCAGAAATCATAAATAAATCAAGAAAAAGTCTGGACTTAGGTTTGGGGTTTTTTATGTGGTGTTTTTTTAAAAAAGCAATTGGAGCTTGATTGATTCCATTTATAGCTTTCTGCTAGAGTAAGCTGCAATCAAGGATTTCTTTCAAGATGTTTTTCTTTCCCAATTTTATTTCATTTCTCTCCAAGAAGCTGAGGCACTAGTTCAGGCTTACACAGAGAGGAACCTTAGAGCACTTCAGCTAGTGCTTTTAAACTGAGGGGATTCTGGATTTTCAAACGAGAAACAGAAAGAAAACCTGAATCCCGGTCCTCTGCATAGCTAGTTCAAATAATGTTAAAATGTTTCTTGAGTGAAACATCATGAAAAACTATTGGTAGCTTGTCATATGTTGCAAGTATCATGATGGTTGCTGAACTCCACTTCCTGGGGGCCGGTAGAGGGAAGAGAGAGCTGCATAAATCCATAGTGTTATTTCTCTGTCAGTTGGGTGTACTGCCAGACTGAACATATTACCAGCTTACTGGTATCTCAGTCAAACTTTGTTTATTTATTGCTTTATTTATTTATTTTAAACATAAATCTCGCTGAGTTACAGGAGCTACATGCTAAAATGTCTGTAACTAAAAATGTGGGGTATTTTCCTCATGTATAATATATCACTGAGATGTTGAGCTGCTTACTGTCCATGAGACCTGAAAATTGCAAAAAGGGAGCTGTTCCCCCAGCCAAAAGCCTGCCAGGTAACTTTGCTGACTGCCTTTTGCTTACAGCAAGAATTAAGACAAGAAAATTTAAAATATTTGTTTTCTTGACATAGCAGCTAATCCAAGGGGAGAATTCATTCCTCTGAGAGCGATGTACTGAGCTGTGAACAAAATAACTATATTTTCTTGCCTTTTGTCTTGAAAAAATTTCTCTTCAAATTTCCCTTCAGTTTCATGGAAGTCTCTCATGCTTTTTTGCCTTTTTACAGGTTTTGAATAAATTAAAAGCAAAGAGCATCTTTACTGGGTTTATCAATATCAGTTTCTCAGAATTCTGTATTTTAAAAAAGGTTTCAAGATGTAACATAGCTTCTGATTGACTGTCACAGGTTTTTTTCAGCTCTAATCTTCTGCAAAAAAATTAACAATATAAATCTTTAAAGTTACTTTGTTTTTGCACTGATATAATTAATTTGCTACTGACATGAATTCTTTGCCTGGTGAGGGATGCCTATTGGATATCACTGTATTGAACATGGATAGCATGTGTGCTACTATATTTTTTTTATTACAGCAGCATCTAGAGGATTAATCTGAAATTATATTTCCTCTGCTAAACACTGTATGAACACACAGTGATAGAGAGTACCTGCCCTACCGAACCTACCCACCATCCTGTGCAAAAAACCCCAAACAAAACACCAACACCTTAATAGAGGTGACATGCTCAAATCAAAAGAAACACATTTTAGTGGTGCATAAATGTAAGATCTTGGAGACAATAACAATTTATTTATAAGAAACATGGAGCCTTTTTCTGAGAAGCACATTCACCAATCAGTTAAAGAACCAATGCCAAAAGCTGGTTCAGCTCCAGTTTTTCAGGAAGGGTTTCTGACTGGCTTAGCATTTCCTAATTGCAAGGGCTTTAAGGTTGCTGTCCCATCCAGAGGACTCTTCTGTGAACTTTTCATTTTGGTGACAATGGTTTAGTTAATTACTTTTAAGAACGGTAATGTTCATGCAAAAAACAGCTTTTCCCCATTTCAGGATTTAAGTAAGAGCTTTGTTCCATTATTGATTGAGATGGCAGGCAGTAACTATCAAGCTGAGAAATGGGATAGAAGGGGAAATAATATTTCACTAGAACTTGTCTCTATGAGAGTAATTCTTAAGACTCATCTTACTTAAAACATTCAGGAATTTATGTGGAGACCATGGGTAGCTGGTTCCAAATACTTCTCAGAGTGGGGAAACTGAATTTTATCATTATCTTGTAACAAGAGCTATGGAATTTAAATTATGGGTGTGACTGGAGTATGACATTCAAGTTACTCATGTGGTTTTAAGAGTAGCATAGCTGGGTATTAGAGCTGTGCATGTGTGCACATTCAGTGCACCTAAATCATAAATTTCTTGGTTAGTGCAGGATGTCCCTCAGTCATTTGTCGCCATAGATGAGACAGAAGACAGATTTGAAGGAACAAACCTAGGTGAGCAATAGTATTGACTGAACTGGTTAGCATTTGGCAAACTGGTGTAGGAACTCCCCAGGTGGCAACCTCAGACTCTCCTGGAGGTCCTACAGGCAGCTCCTGCTGTTCTTATGCTGATTTTCCATGTGTCAGCTAAGAACCTGGCAATGTAATGGAGACTTTCCAGGTAGTTCTTGCAGCAGAACTGACCAGGTTGCACCTAATTAAAACACTTGCAAATAGTCCATAGAAACTGTTCCTGCAGGTACAGAAAGTTGCATAGTGTAGTCTTTAGTACATAGAGAAGACATGAGGGTAGTATTTTGCACATAATTTGTTAACCAATAGCAATGGATCATGTGCATGCTGTGGACATACAGGGTTGTAAGATTTCAGCAAAACAAGTTTCCCACTGAAGGTGCTGTTGCAGTATCCTTGCTATAGAGACCTCTGTTGCCAGGCAAAAAAGCAACCATCATGTTTGAGAGATCCAATTCCTAAATCCAAAACTAACAGATTGGTTTTCTTGAGCAGTCACTCTCTCTGCTCTATGTCTGTGTCCTACAGAATTGAGTGGAGTTACAACTAGAGTGTCTGCTCCAGTGTGGAAGTTGCAATCACTATCCACAGAGGCAAAATAAAAAACTGGGGACAGCGCAGAAATCAAATGTTAAACAGATCAAACACTACAGGAACTACAAGCATTTGTCTTTCTATAGGTGTCCCAAGAGTAGGTCACAATGTATAGTTATAGGTAAAGTACAAGTAGGTGTAGAGTTTATAGATTCAACTCACAAAAATACCACTATGCATAGTCAGAAATGCAATTTGGTTAGCATAAGACTAGAAAGTCATGCAAGGATAGAGATACTAAGATTTCACACTGTATAGTTACCTGATAGGTCATTATGATGGCATCACATGTGCAACCAAGATGCTGTAGATAATCATGTAGATGGTTTTTATTTGTGGTTGAGATAATTAAAGTAATTACTTCCCAAAGTAACTTTAATTTACACAATCGGAAAGAAAAACAGAAACAGAATCATTTTATGCAGTGAGAAACATTGCTGTTCAATTGGCAGTTGTTCCAATTCTGAAATTAATTTGCATTACCTGGATTTGGTTTTCCAGTTTGATATTGCCTTGAATTGAAAAACCTGAAATAATGAACATTTAAACACAAGTAAAAAGGTCATGCTCTATAGGTTAACAAAGACTAGGAAGTAATACTGGCCATCAGGTTTTTGTGCTGAGAACACATGTGCCAGATCCTCAGCTACTATCACATCTGTGCAACAGGTCTATACCTATTTTATTGACACAGGGTTTGTCTGAAAGTCCGACAAAATTCATGTCACTAAAAAATTCCCTTGTTCACCTTCAGCAACCATTTAACAAATTGATTAATCAATGACATTCACACATTTCCTGGAAAGCAGTTCTCTACCAAATTTGCCACAGTCCTCGTTATTCACAAACAATATCAATTAAAAGTACTTAGGTTAAAGCAAGAGTGAAAGAAGCCCTAAGGCAATTTAGTGTTTTATCTAGTTAACCTAGCATCAATCAGTGTTAATTTTTCATTCAGTTCTTTTTGCACTTGGGAGCAATGTGCTTTTAGTGGTTCAAAAAAGTATGTTCCAGATAGAAAAAAGAAATATTTTTCTTTTTTTTAAATCTAATTTGATGAGTTTGGGACATACAAGATACGATTGCAAGTTTGTAGAACAGCACTTAAGTTTTAACAAGTCTATGTAAAATGCAGCATAAATGGAAAATTAACTATATAAGTCAGATTGATGAAGATCTACAAGACAATTTTAACCATTTTTTTTAGTTTACAAAGAAAAAAGCTTACTCTTGAATTATTGGTATAAGTTGAGTGCCAAGATCTTCACAGTGAAACCATTTTTCAAACAGGACATTAGTGGTCTCTCCAACATAGTATCTGCCAAAGTAAACACATTAGTCAATCCTTTTATTAACTTGCTGATCAGGCAGTTTCAGTCTTTTGAAGAAAATAGCTACTTGATGTTGTGTAAGAGTGTGTTCTCATGCCCAGTGTACTTTATTCTGTAGAATGGTTATTTAGGGAAGCTTTCTGTTTTCCTGGTTAGGTGACTTGGCAGGTGAGATGCTCAGACTTCTATGGAGTGCCATGTAGCTCTGTTGAGCAGTCAGAGAAAAGTCACCAAATTCCTTCAGCAAGCTTTCCAGATTTAATCCGGGAAATGACTGGTGACATAATCTCTTGAGACCAGTAACTTTCACCTTGTTACAACAAAAATAACAAGGTGAAATTTCCAGTAATTGCTTCCATGCAGCTATGAGATAAATGCTCATAATTAAGACAGTAAGCTCGCTTAATGCTTATGCATGGGCTGGTAAGAATAAAAGGTGGTTTATGGACTTATTTTCGAAAAATAGATGGGTTTCAGCTGCATAGATTTGGGTAGTATTTAGTTTACCTCTCTGAAGAGGAACTTAGTGTTTCACTTGCATTATTTTGTCTTAACAAATAAAAGGTGGTGAGATCAACAGGTCATCAAATATAATCTATGGAATGCCAAATAGAGAATTTATACTCAGATTTTAAAAAGACTGCATGGGCTGGCAAGGAGTGATGGGCTTTAGTACTGTCACTTGTATTGTGGCTGGTTTTAAAGAGGTCCTGTGTGTATTTTTGGGTTAAAGTTACTGGAATGTGTTTCAGAAGAGAGAAAAAATGCTTATGGAATTATGCTCTGCATATTTGTATGTTCCTGTCTGTCCTGTGTATCTATATACATATTGTCCAGAAATACTTAAAGAGCTCCTCAGCTCCTCATGTTTTGCAAGAACAGGGTACACTGAAGAGAGTAACATTATCTATGCCTCCAATATGGAAAAAAACCCTGTGCTGTGACCACAAATTTTTAACACAGAGAACCTGCAGAGAAAGGAGATGCTACAAATGTCTTTTTTGGTAAAGATGTGCACCTGGGAAGGTGCAAAGTATCCAACAATATGACTAACATCAAACTTAGTTGTGTTTTTTTATTTGTTTGTTTTTGGTTTCTATTATTTGTTTGCCATAGGATTAAGATTAGCTTTTTCTTATAGTACAAGGCTTGTAATCGTTACTTAGGCTTAAATACTGGGGCAGGCTACTTATTCTTCACTTGTACAGTAATCAGCATGCTGCAGGCTCTGATTTATGACTAAGTCTTGTAGACATGATAAATAATGGAACAGTAACATAATATTAGACCTTGAGTCAGCGTACTTCAAAGTTCATTATGAATTTCTCTTGTACAGTCTTTGCTGCAGGTGGCTGGGAGTGAAAAAAGTTTGAGGAGATGAGAGGTTCTGGTTGCAAATTCCCATCTCTCCCAGGAACACACAGTGGCAATACAGGTTCAAAAGCATGACGAGATTGTTCACTTCCAAAACTTCAGGTGCCTTTTTTTCATTATATCAGTGTGAAAACAGAGGCACCAAAAACCTCTAAGTCATTCTTTTTTCAGACACTTGATTGATATTTTCAGTTGAGAATGTGCTTTGTTAGTTTCCACTTTCAAAGCATATGGTAGCTTTTAGTTTAACGTCTCCACAGAGCATGCCTATATTGGAGTACAAATCTCTAGGTTGGCCTGAAATCCCTAAAAAGGTGTTCAGGATTTCTCTAACTGATACCATTCACAAACTCGTGTACATGGTAGGTTGTTTTAGTTAAAGTTACTTAAGGCTACTTATGTTCTCTTATTACAAAAATAATAAACACTGTTATCTGAATCACTGGCCAATTGTTTCCAGCTCAAAATAAATTTTTAATAATGTAAATTCTCACAATCCACAGACCTGCAACGAAAGGCAAAAAGGGACAACTGCATAGATAAACAATATTTTAAATGAACTGCACTTGTCTTTAGCTTCTAATGTGACAGGTTGGGTTTTTTTAAAATGGTCTCCTTAGTTTCTTACTTCTTTCTGTAGGCTTTTTTTCTTTTAATGAAAAGGTATGTCTTTCTAGTTCTGCATATTTGCAATCTTCCTGCTGGGACACGACCCATACAACAATCACAACTGTAGGTCAAAGTACAAAACCAGTAAATTACAGATACCACTGCAGCTTTAAATCTTTCAAGTTACATGAACAGATGTAAACTCTGTTTGGTCAATCACATCTGGTTAATACTGAAACATCTTTTCTAGATTGGCCAATGCTACTGCTGTGACCTGCCTTCTCAGACTTGTGAATTCTGTACAACCACAAGACAAATCTTAATCCTGCTCCCACTAGAATACAAAAAGTAAACCCCTCACATGAAGATGATGTTCTCATAAGGCAATGAAAGCTAGGCAGAGGTGTACAATGTAGAGATTCTAGTGTTAAGAAAATTGACTTTTGTTTCCAGCTTCCCACACACTTGCCAAGAAAGCTGCTCTTCACTTTTGCTTTCAGTGCTTACAAAGTAATTAATATTCTGCTTGCCAGAATTAAGAAGAAAAAATATTGATTTTGAGTTGTGAGAGAGCTCTGAAATTTTCTTTTTAAAGTTAAGGTGATAGCAGTAGGCAGTACATAAATAGCTATAACTAGAACATGCAATTAAGATATTTCAACATGTTCTTTGTTTAACTAAATCAAATGCTAAATGAAATCTCTGTTTATGTGTGTATAAATAAATAGATGTGTGGATAGAATTAGTACAAAATTGCCAGGGTGAATCTGATAAATTACCAGGAAAGTAAAATACAGTATTTTATTGACATGAGAAATTAGTTCATATCACGAATCCTAAGATATTAGTCAACAGTTTATACTTCACCTTAGGCCATCAATTTCTGTTTTTAGTCTTTCCCTTTCAATCACAAGACCCACAGTGTTTGCATATCTCTGAGGAGAATGAGGTATCCTGGCAGGTAGGAGGAACATCTGTTCAAAGAAATGGGAAAGAATAAGTGCAGGCAGTCTTTGTTTTTCGCATCGTCCTTCCCCTGCCCTGCAATCTTCAAAATCCTCATCTCCCTGCTCCGCTTCTCCCCTACTCTTTGAGGATCTTGTCTTGCTCCTTTGCAGCTTCACCCACTTGGGTACCCAAGCTTTACAGACACTCTTGCTTTCTCTGTGAACAACGAGACAGTGACTGGCTTTACTGCAGTCAGGTTCTCTCCTCTTATTTGATCATCACTGCTGAACACAATTGAAATTAAAATCTAACAAATTACTTATCTGGAATTTATAAATTTAGTGGAATTCCTGACTAGCTGAAATGGAAATAAAAAGCAAATTTTTTGTCAGCTCAAGAAAATGTCTAAACTGATAAGATACTTGTATCCTTTCTCAACACAGTGAGCACCTGTGATTGCATGATGAGGAGTGTTATTCTCTCCAGAAATAATTAAACATGAGATACTATTTATTCATACCAGCAACAAAGTGAATAGACAACATGTGGTTAGGAGCAGTCTATTACTGAAGCTTGAGAAGCCCTTTTTTAGCAGCTATCTGACTGTGTAGGAAGGTGGTAAGCCTGTACTCCTCAGTGCTACAGATGTCTTTGCCAAGGTTGGGCAAGTCATTACAGTTTCTCTGTCTACAAAACAGAGCTAATGACAGTGCCTCACCAGTGCTAGTGTCAGCCTTTCCACTAAGGATATTGTGTGCTCCTTTTTGTTAATGTTTGTGGTACATGCTAAGATCTCAGCTAGGTGTGCTGCATTACCAGAACCTCACAGTTTGAAAAAGTAGTTCTGTTTCTTCACTGAAAAAGTTGTAATACTTTTAATGACCTCAAGCTGTTGGGTTTAATACATGTCTTCCATTTTAAAGGCTCTCCCCACTAGACTGAATAGTCCTTTCAAAGACTTAAGTGCAGTTCAAGCTTGTGTTAATAGCTATGAGGGGCAGTGTAGTACGTCTAGCCTGTAGTAACACTGTAAAGCACCCAGTCGTGCTCTCAGTGAAAGCACTGCAATCTCTGCTTTAGGAAGTTTACTATAAGGAAAAATTGCATACATTTTATCCATAAATGCTTCTTTAAAAACTGTTCTCATATTGTGATGGTTGTAAAGGCTAGCTGTGAGGAATAAAGGAGGCTGAAAATGCTGAATTGCTTAAATTTCTAAGTTTAGGCAGCTAGCTTATTGGTGTGGGGGGGTGGGTGAGCAGAGTGTACCTGGCTATGTGTAAATAAAAGACTGATCTGCTTGAATTCACATGGTAGATTCCATGGCATGCAGAGGAGTAAGAACTTCTTTCAGTATATTCCTGACTATCTGATATTGAAATAGTGAAATGTTGAACACAGTTTTTTGTAGCTTGCTGATAATTACATGGAATTTTCTATACTCCATTCAAGTTTGTTTGTTTGGTATTTGGGGGGGGTTGGTATTTTTTTTAGCAGAGATAAACTGATTTCCCAATACTACATAAAACATTAAGTTAACATACTTATGCACAACTATAACAGAAACACAATCCTGTTTTACCTCCCCTTCTCGAATGACAACATCCTTTTGTTTCCCATTTTCAATTATCTTCAAGCACATATCTCCTTGAACCTGGTAAAAAAGCTGAAGGAATAGAAAGATAATATTAATGCAGACACTCCAAAACATTTTGTACTTCATATTATGTATATAAAGAATACATGTAAAAGTACATTCAATCTGTACTTGCAAATATTTGCAGATTTTATGTAACAATAAATAATAGACTTTTGCAAATGTTACTAAATATGTTCTATTTCCATTATCTTAGTAAGAATTGACTATCTATCCAAGAGGTCTGTAGCTACACGTAAGGCTATTCTGTGAACCTAATGGAATTCCATTGTGCTCATTGCAATTATTTTTTGTAGGACTCAGTGTCATGGATCAGGCATCTATTAATTAGAGGATACCTAAAGCTTAATTTCAGATTTAGCAGGGTCTTCATTTAGTCAAATTAAATGTCACTTTTCCAAATAAGTTCTAGATATGCATGCACAGGTTTTTTGGTATGCTTTTTCAATTTTTTTTTTAATGAAGCTTTTTCATTTTGGAAGAATCGCTCATGTGGAGGCTGTTCTGTTTTATTTTTGGGGGTATCTTCAAAGCCCAGCAACAGCTGCTGCTCTTCCTTGTGTGTATGTAAAAGGGTTAAATTCCATGTATAAGGACAGAACTACTGAACCCATAATTCTGTCTTCAGTGACCTTTCCACAGCTG
>JAOXXN010000446.1:24048330-24060227 GCA_026770055.1 Myrmophylax atrothorax
CCTTTCCACAGCTGTTTTCAGACTAAAACCAGCTCTGTTTTGTGGGGGCTTTGAGGTGCTCACATCTATCCTCATGTTTCATGACAGAACTGTGCTATGATCTTTAAGAAGGTATCTTTGACCTGAACTAATGGACACATTTTTCCCTCATTTTTATACAGTACAGAGCAATAATCCCTCGGAAACTTCTCTGCCATGTTTTTATATGCTTTCCATGTCTGATTTACCAAATCTAGAAACCAAACAGATTAAGTCATATAAATGCCAGTGCAGCTGAAACCTGATTCACAGTTAGAACTATAATAAAAAAGACCCTATTTATAGTAATTCATTATGATTTTTGCAAAATATAAAATAAATAGGGGAAAGAAGAAAGCTGAAGTATACAAACACCCTGAACTGAACCTTTTCCAACATTAGAAAAGCTTAAATCATTTTTTTAATCGCGTTTACTTCCAAAAGAGTTTTAAATTATTAATACATGCCCCCTGGAATTGAAGAAACACCTCTGTGAACATGAGAAAGAATAAATATGCTGCCAAGGGAACGAAACAATAGGGAGAATTGAAGAGCTACTGGAAAACAGCTCATGCTGAGAGCTTTTACATGAGTGAAAAGTTCACCTTGTGCCAGAGACATCACCACAGATAAATTATAACTCTTGTCTAGATGGCCACAGTGCCAGGTTACTTATCCTCCTTGCACTCCATTTCTCTGTGCTCTTTTCCTGTCATTTTCTTTGGTGTTACCAAATAACAGTAGAAAAAGCTATAGCAGCCCTCGTTAACAGAGCACATTGGGCAGGGCTTTACTGCTCATTGTATGACTGTATGATGGTGATTTCAGTGGGGAAATGACCTCTCCTTCATTTCAAAGAAGACTCATATAAGACCGTACGATATTGACGGATTATCACACCAGCCATGGGTAAAGTGACACTGGTAATGCTGAAACTGCAAGAGCATTTTGGCAATCTTGATCTTTGGAGCATTACCTTCCATATAACAACTGCAGGAGCTATTACTGAACACATGCATAGGATGTGCAGAAAGGAAAGGACAACAGAAGCAGAGTTTATCCTGCTTGTGACATGAATCGCACAGTTGAGCAACCTTTCTGGAAATGAAAGACTTGAGAGGGGACATGGGCTATCCAGTTCACAGGTCAAGCATCACAGTTATAAGGAAAGATTATGAACATTAAATTATGAATTAAAATAATTGTTCTGCAGCCAGGAAAGAGGAATGACGTGGGCTACACATTGTCAATGAAAGTGGTTTTGTGACTGAATTTAAATAGTACCTTTCACTGTAAATTATGGTCTATTCTTCAAAAATACTTTTTTTTTTTAAATTGCCTGAGTGCTTCAGTCATCCATAAATCATCCAGTGTAACTATGCTTAGTACAAGTGGCAGTAATTACTGAATCTACTGCTTTGCTTCTAACATAACCTGAACTTTTTATCAAGAAAACTGTCAACTATTTAATATTTAGTTACAGTCCATGCCTTTTCACAGGACAGTTTGGCAATACAGTACTGTCTTTTTGATGGAAAGTTATGTTTTCTAAATACTGACTTAGCTTTGTCTTTTTGGAAAATTTAATGTTTTCCTAAGTCTCTTCTGGAAAAAAAAATAAAAAAAAAATCAAAGCTTGAGTAAAAAAGTTCTGCTGTATTTGTATGGATACACACAACCTATATAGATAGGATAGTAAATCCATAGGTTCATGCCACCTGAAGATATAATTTTCCCCAATTGTTCTCTTCTTATTAGAATAATCTAGTATCCATTCCCCATGGTAGCAATAAAAAGTGAGGAAAAGTGCAGTATTTCCACTTCATAAGCATCTTATTAATGACAAGGTTTCTTGTTACATGAAGTATATGTATATCCTTGTAGAAAAGCCTAGATTTGTATATTGCTACTGCATAACGGGTCACAATTGGGCATGAATTTGTCTTTCTGAAGAAAAATGTATCTCAAGGAAAAAAACAAAGATTGCTCACCAGTCTTTTTATCTTTTTTCTTTCTAAATGGGCTTATTTATTTATTATTGCCCCTTCCTTTAATTTTCCAAGACTTTTGCCTTTTGCTTAGTTTGCCTGCTTATTATGTGGCATCTTTTCATTATGATTACACTAAAACCACCTCCTCTTATTAATTCTCATCTCCCCCTACCTCTAGAACTTATGAGCCACTTAGAAGTGCATTTTTACCCTAAATGTTAGCATTATTTCATAACATTGCTCAGTATGATCATTAAAGCTGCAGATATAGCTGTGAAAACTAAACTGAAAACACCTTAATCCTGAGAGTGTGGTTTTTTGGACTCATTTAATTTTCCTTCAATTCTCTTCCTTAGTCTGCTTCACCCTTCTTGGTCACACTTCAAACCTGATAGTATTGTGTTAAGCTGAAGCGGAAGGCAGCTTGACCAGTGCTGAATCACTCTTGTCTGTGCAGGGGTATTTCATTCAATTAGGAGTATACATAAATTATTCTGCCATTTCTGGAGACAAAAGAGGGAGATGCGCAGAGGTGGGAGTTCATTGTTTCCTTCAGCGGAAGCATCACTGAAGCTGCTTGTCTTGGTAGGAATTAATTTCAACAGGGTAGTACAATCACAGATGTGTGGCTATACCTTAAGAAGGTATGTGTATCCTAGTAGAGTAAAGAAGGAAACATCTAGCAGTGAAAGAGTACAGTATTTATGATATATCTGTGTTTGCTGGTTTTTTGAGTCTATTTTATGTACAGCAATGTATGTAATTTAATTTAGGTACATCTTTTGTATCAAACTCTGCCCAAACATAGGAGCCCAGAGCTTTGTGAGGGCTTTTACAGCTGACAGCTTATTTACAGACCTCTAAAGAGACCTGCAATTTGCAGTGTACTTTGAGAACTGACTGCTTCTGAAAGTGAAATTTAGGATTGCTCAACGCTTCTGGGATTAGGCTCTGACTTGGCATATCCTGGCTTGTATTGCTTGTCATATTGCTAAGTACTAAATTAACTTGCAGAGCAAATCAAATTCTGATGTGGGAGTAGAACTTGGGTGTTTTACAGACTTCAGTGGTGACTGATCTATTTAAGCACAGAAAAACAATTTTCTCCCTCTCTCATCACAAGGGTTTTTCAGCCATCAGAAGTCTGGAAGGAAAACAGATGAGGAAGGCAGAGAAAACTATGTTGAGAGGTTTTGGTGTGGGGTTTTTTCCCCTCTGCTCATTTACATGTCATCTGTGAAAGCTGAATACTAGCCAAAACTCATCCCAACAAGCTTATGCAGCAAACTTATTTCCAAAGACACAATCTCCTGCTGATGCAAAAAAATCATCACTCTTACTACTTTGTAACAGGAGCCTTGTTTCTTAGTAAATTATTCCAAGAGTCTTCACCAGCTAAATGTGGGATTTTTTAAATGTAAAGAGACATAAATATTTTCTTGATTTGTTGTGACTCGTTCTCAGATTTCAGATAAAAGCACCACAAAACTACCTACTAGAATGCCCACCTAGCCCCTCCTCCCCTCATTTTTCAGACATCCACTACCCTCATAAAATGCAAAGGGCAAATTGATCTGATAGGGAAGAGTTTCTCAATAGCACTCTGACTAGACAGCAGCATGCACTAGAAGGGGTCAGGCTTCATTTAAGCAGATAATTTGTCAGAAACTGGAGCCAAGTCTTACTTTGGGTGTCTATGTGAGAGGGATAAAAAGAGAAATCAAAACTCAGATTAGAAAACTCAGATCAGCTGTGGCAATGTGACCTCAAACCTGTATTGTGTTTCAGAGCATGATGCTATACTATATCTCAGACTGTGTAAATAAGCTAGAAGCTGAAGAGGCACTTCTGTTTTGACAGTCCTCTTTAGAACTGCAGTGTAAGGGCTCTGATCTGTGGGGCTGTGTCAATACTTCGGTGACCCTGTCCATAGGAAGCATGATCTCTGGATGCTGAGAGTAGAAACTTAGGATAAAATACAGCACAATGAGAAGCAGGACTTTTAAAACCAAGTGGAATATATGCCAATGCAAAATTGTTGCAGGTGGTAGATGAAAGGCTAATTTGAATTTCTCTGCATGGAACTGCAGTATTTTATAGACTCAACATCAGAACATAAATTGTTAAGAAATCAAAGTCAGCTACTTGAGATTCGTTGTGTTTAAGGGGTGGACTGAAGTGGGTAAAGAGACAGCAACCTAACTACTTTTGTGATCCTAGATTTAGCTGTTAGCATATTTCACTTCCCCCAAAGCAGCCCACATGATGCAGTAAATAAAATCTGAAATTCTTTTACTATAGGCTTTGTTATGATTGTGGGGTTTGTCTGTCATTAAATTACTCCAAAATATACGGTCCCCTTCTATTTTCACTTACCTTATTTCTTTGGAAGCTATATGATGAACTTAGAAGATCAGAAGAGTTTTTTTCCACTCTCAGGTTTTACAAGTAAGGAAAAATGCAGTAAATACACTATAATGCCTGTGAGCTGTGTCAACAGTGAAACTCTTCTTGTCACAAAGCCTACAGTATGATGAAAAATTTGGGAGACAAAGATATGTTGAGGACTGTTCTCTGGTATCTGAAATGCATCTGCTACCCCATAGCATTGAGGGGTTGAGCCCAAGAGGACACACCCTCAAGCTGCACCAGGGGAGGCTCAAGTTGGACATCTGTAAGAACTTCACAGAAAGGGTTGTCAAGCATTGAAACAAGCTGCCCAGGGAGGTGATATTCAGAAACAACTGGACATGGCACTTAGTGCCATGGTCTAGTTGACAAAGTGGTGATTGCTCAAAGGCTGGACACAATGATCTTGGAGGTCTTTTCCAACCTAAATGATTCCGTGACCATGTTAGGCTACCACAGAAGCTTTTGGTGACCTCACCAAGTTGTCTACACAAGAATTGTAGTCACTAGTCCGTGTAATCCAAAACTCTCTTGACAAGTGAGGTACAAAATAATGAATAATGATTAATTTGAAAACCTCACAGCACTAGCTACATAGCACAAACACTTTCAATAAAGTTTTGTCTGTATGAGCTACATGGGTCCCTTCTCACAGCAGTTTTTTGCCCTGTTTCAACAGACCATGCATTTCCTAAAGGAACTTGGTTTCATTTTGAATGAGTCTGAATTAGAGGCAGAGAACATCTGAGTAGATTTTTGTTGAGTCTATCTCTGTTCTGGTGAAGGGAGCCCAGGGGAACTTAACACTTACAAGTAAGAAAAAAGAGTGAATATGACCTAGTGGTGAAGTCCAGCCAAAGACTGTGAATGGTTTATCTCTTGTAAGGTGTAGCTTGATCTGGCTCTTTATAAAACCAGTCCAAAGGAAACCAGTCTTGGGTATGAGATAGTACTTCTGTGAGGAACAGCAGCAAAGAAGTAATGTACAGAAATTTAAGAAGAAAGTGAAGCAGTATAGAGAAAACTAAGAAGGAAGAAAATAGAAGAGTTACTTATTTATGAAATGCTTCCTTGTTGAGAGGAGGGAAAAAAAAACTTGCTAGACTAGCTGTCATTTTAGCCTAAATGACTGTTCAGGAGACAATTCTAAAAGGCTTTGAAGAGAGTCCAAATCAAACCACCATTTTTTTTTTCCTAATTAGCCAATCAGAACTAATCTTCCTGACATACCTGCATGTTAACAGCACCAGCAGAGAACAGCTGGGGAGCAGGAGGATGCTCCTCAGCCCCTATCTCTGTATGGGAACCTCTTGCTGCAGTGACCTGCTGAATGACAAGTGTGAGTTGTGCCAAGACGCACCATAAACTCTGTGATAACAGATATGGCAGCAAGTGGACAGATACAAACACTCTTAAATTTAACTTTCTTCACAAACCAACCCTTCTTTGATATCAGAATACTACTATAGAATAGTATCAGCTAAAATGGCCTAAAGGATTTGTGGGTTTTTGCATTTGTGATTTGTGACAGTATGCCTATACATTCTGTCTTCAGATTGTCACACAGATCTATAAATGACCATTTTTCTGCCAAAATAATGAGCTGAATGTGGTTTTGAATGGTGCTTTTTTTTTAATTCCAAATCTAATTTAGGAATATGCCCTTTTACAAGGATACTTTCTACCTCAATTCTTCCCTAATGAGAAGCATGGTTCTAAATTAGGTCACAGGAAGGTGCAAATGGGTCTGATAAAAAGCTGCGGGAAAATGCAATGAATGACTATAACATAATTCCATAAAAGTGAACAAAATTGGCCCATATGTTAAACTGCTATGTAACTGATAATGCTTCTGATGTGTGTATTGCCAATTTTCCAATGTAACAGGAATTTAGTGTTTCCCCTTTTGGTTGCTGAGTAATTGTGGGAAGTTTTCTATGTAAATGAGGATGTACTGATACCTAAAAAATCTTCTCTCCACTTGAATTAGCTATAATATATCAATATGCAAAAATATAATAAAAATATGACTTTATAGATATGGCTAAATTTTAATATTGTTGAAATGTCATATAAAGAGTTCATTAAAGGTAGACCAAGTTATTTTCAAACAGAGGAACATCTTACAACATAAAAAAAATTAGAACAACTAAATTAATCTAACTTTCCTTTTAAGGGAAGGGGAGGAGGAGATAAATTTAAAAAAAGAGAAAGAATGGGAACGGGTTGGGAACCAAGGATAATTTAGTATGAGCTGGGACATTCAGGGAGAGGCAAGATTGTAAATAAAAGGACAAAAAATAAAGTTTAATATTGTTGTACAAACGATTGTACCAGTTAAACTTCAGCTCATTCCTGTGTGTTCCTCTCTTAGTGTATAGCTCTAATATATTATTCAGAGCAAGAAAATAAATTAATTGTACTAAGCCAAAAATGTTATACTACTAGGAAAAAAAATAATTTGATATCATTAATCTCCACATACCTTCATTTTATGCTTTGTCAAACCTTGGTAACAAATTTCACTTACTCTTTTTTAATCCAATATACAATACTTAATGATATACCATAACAGCAGCATACAGATTAGATATTCTTGTTGGTGCTCTCTGAGCTGTCATGCTACAGCTGTGATGCTCCTTTCCCAGGGATCTAATCATGTTGACAAAACCAGGTTTTGTTTTCCACAGGTAAGTATCTCTAGAATTTCCTTGTAAATACAGGATGGATACATAATCTGCTCTGAGACCTGGCTTGCTTCCTCACCAGCCCAAGCAACCTGACAGCCTGATGCTGGGTGTTGCCAACGCTCCCCCTGCACAGCCCATGAGAAGGGACGTAATGGGTAACCTGGTGTGTGATGGACATGCCTGTGTCCACAGTCACAGGTGGGCTGGGAGACCCTGGTGGCAATCCATAGCAGGCAGGAGTCACACAGTGGTAACTCTGCATCTGCTGTTTCAGAGGCTTACTGTTATAATGACTACAAACACCTGCATGGCACAATTACATCAGAAAATTAATGTTGCGAAATGCTTGGGAGTTGATTGTGGGAGAAATGATTCAACGATAAGTGAACAAATTTTTCTTTCTTTTTTTAAGAATTTATTGCATTTGACCCACTTCTGCCTTAAACTATGTAGATGCTTAGGCTTGGGTTTCCAAAGGTACTTCAAATTAGGTAGCTAAACTGGAACTGAATGAGATTAAATTACCCTGCTGGTGGGAAGCAAGGCAAATTGTCCCTCATCATGACATCCTTACTGCCAGGCCTCTAGTGACCACTTTCCCTTAGGATTTTTTCAGAGCCAGTCGTGGATTCAGAGAAGTCCTCAGGCCAAACAAATAATTCCATGGAAAGGGCAGTAAATGAACTAGGTGTAAATTGTTACAATTTTGATATTTTTCTACTCTTTCTTCTTGTATTCTGTATTTGGCATAATGGCTACTCACAACACAAAGCAGTGGGATGGCTGAGTCTTTATACAGAAGACATGCAGCAAACGGGACTGATTTAAAAAAAAATATTTAAACACTCTATTCTTTAACTTTCCAAAACTGAATGAAAGCTGAAATGCTAATCTTCACAAAGTCCAGAGAAAAGGTATTTTCTAGTGAATGAAAATATTTTATTTTGATTTTTGAATGTCAAAATTACTTTTGAAATATAGATCCATCTTCAGAAACAAAATATCACTTTATAAATATTGTTACCTTTCCAAAGTTTTGTTCCAAAATGTTGAAATGGGATATTTCAATGTGTCAGAACACTTTCTCTAGTTTCCTGTTGGAAATGAATTATAGCAAACCAGATCTATCTGATCTCATGTGCTTGTTTCAAAGGAAATGCACAGATGGTGTATGGTTCTGGTGAATGATTCTGTTGAAGTCTATGAATAGATCTAATGAATACAACATCACTGAGCCTGGCATTGCTAATTTGTAGCTGTAGCTTCAAAAGCAGCTGCATTTTAATCATTATAGATCAATTAAATTGGCAAAATATAAACAACCTATATGTTACCTCTTCTCCTTCTTCAATATGATAATCCTTCCTTTCATTTGGCCCTCCAACAAACATCACATTTAATTGATAGCGATGCCTAGAAAAGAAAGACGTTTTAAAGCTACCTCTGTCCATAATTTTTTTTTTTTTAAATTCTATTAGGACAACGAGTCAAGGAAACAATGTTGAGTGAAAAGTAGCCTCCAGAACGAGAACTCAAAGACCTTGGATACATCTCTCCACTCTGTCGCTGTCCTGTTTTGTGATCTGAGGCCAACTACCTCCTTCCTGGTGTTTCAGTGCCTCCAGCTACCAAGAGGGGACAACAATAGCTACCAACTTCGGAAAGAACTTTGAATTGTAAAGATAAAGAATGCCACCTGAGAGACAGGAAAGAGGAAAACAGCTCTTCAACCTGAGTGGATTAGGTAATGATAAAACTCTTTTAAAAGTTAATAAAGGTAAAAACATGGGTTTCCCCCCCCCATATTGGTAGAATTACTAGAGATACTGATGGTAGGAATTATCAGCTAATTTTTCTTCTATTTATACTGGTTTTCCTAAGGTGGAACAACATTACAATAGTTTCATTGTGGTTGTGACTAATTCAGAAAAGGAGATACCAGGCCCTTTCTTATCCTTACCTCTTTTAAAAGTGCAAATGAGCACTTCTCTCTGCTGTCACAAAGAATAGCTATCATACCAACTACCTATCAGTCCATTCACACTAATAAAGAGGCAAAGTAACAGCTTTTCCTTGCTAAAAACTTTCTAAATCAGGACTGTTAGCTGTGATTCAAAATTTGTTCTTAGATCTCCTTATGGTAAGCATCATATTCTGAATTCAGAAGAAGAGCTTTAGAAGTATCTGCAAACATCATCTTTGTCAAGGGTTTTGATTTTGCACTAACTGCTTGTTATTGAGGTTAAAAAGCAATTAAATTTGTAAGATTAATACAATTAATTAAAATACAATGTAAGAGCTGCAGTTTAATTAGATGTATCCTTTCTTGACTTTGGTAACAGGTAGTGCTTCAGGAACTGAGGTTTTCTTTTGAAATCTCAAATAGATGTTTAAAAATTTTGATCCTCTCAAGTGTATGGAACACAACATAATAAAAGCTTGAAAGCCATACTAGCTTTAGACACCTAAAGTCCTACTGATTTGCTGGGGGACCTAGTTTTTAACTGTTAATTCTCTCTTAAACCACAGGATTTTAAGTTACTTAAATGCTTTGAGGTGGCTGCCTTCCAGTGAGGCAGTAGGAGGCAATGAGATTACCTCATAAATATTTACTCAGCACATAAAGCATGAAGCCTTTAAAAACATGTCGGAAATCTATTACTTGCTTCTTGGAAAATTGCCTAAAACTTTTGCAGAAGTCCTGAAAACAATTAGGTAGCACCAGAGGCAGGTGATGAGAGATCTCTTCTACACAGGCTAATGCTGCTTTGGAAAAAGAGAATTTTCTTTTTTTTAATCTATTCAACTTTTATCACAAAAAGTATATTTCTTGGATCACTGTGGCTTTTTGCAACATTTCTGGGGAAGACCCCTGATAGATGTCACATTCCAAAGTTACTTGAGGATTACACAGAACTGCTGGTAGGTGGTACAGAACAGTGCAGTAATAACAAAAAAGATTCAACCTACTGATGAGGAAAGCAATCAAAATACTAAAATTTTACCATCGTCATTGGTAAGCTTTAGAAACTGATATGCCTTACAAAATGCTTCTTAATCCATTTTGAAAATGAAAGGAATGAAAACACTCATAATGGGAAGATACTTTCCTCATTCTCTCTCATTGTGAAAGTATTGTAGTGATTTGAGTGTCACAATTTTTCAGTTTAACATACAACTGTAATCTCAACACAAAAATGGCAGTAAAGATGTGCCCTTTACCTTTTGTTTGTCTTGCAACTATTGCTTGTAAAAGTAACCTTTGCACCTTAAATGGAAATTAATATCAGTGCTACAGTATTGCCCATTCAGCTTTTCATTAGAAATAACACTTTAGGGTAGGGCGAGAGGCATGTTCTTTGATGGGTTTTTCAATGATTAAAATTATAAAGCAAGATTGGTATTTTTTAATTAAAATTAGAAAAATGCTTTTTAATTTCTTTATAAAACCTGAGTCTATACCATTCTTTAGAGAAGATCTTTTCTAATGAAAGCCTTCTGTATACAAGGTTTTAGACATACTATGTTGCCCTCAGCTTCACTGACAAATCCTTGCTAATGTTTTGACTAGAGGGTGCCATATATTGAAAAACATACATTGGAATTTATTCACAAGCTTTGATACTGAGAATATGGATGGTGTACAACTGCATAATGCCACACTTTTATATTAGCTGTCTCATTCAGAATACAGTTCATAGCCTCTTTAGCCTCCCTACCCTCCTCACAGTGCTGGAAATGCCCTGGAAACCTGCTCCTTCACTGCCCCTACCCTTCCTTTCTCCTTGTTATTCAGTGGTTTTGATTGCTCCTGCAGCTTTGGCTCCTCTGCGATACTGGAATGATTCTCAGCAGCTCTAGCAGCTACTTCAGGTCATAATTTAATAGCACTAATCAGTTATCTAAATCTTATTATTTGTGGAAGTGATACCATCTCCTCTGATTTCTAGTTTATTGTGCAAAAGCTTGACACAAATAAACTCAGTCTTACTGCCTATGAGAGACTTTGAGTTGGGGCAAACATCTTGTATTCAAGTTGATCTTTGCAACTTCTGCCAAGTCACTACAAAACAGATTTTAGCCACTTTCTGTTCTTCAAAATAGCATTCTGACTGCAGTCTGATGAGGAACTGCAACTCCTTAATAATCTTTACCATGTTATGCATTTTTGCAGCTTCCTCTTATAGCTAGAAATATTTTTATATCTAATAACTTGGTAAAAAATAATCTTTATTTACTTACATAAGCTTATTGCAAACAGGTGGCAAAAAGGCAGTTTTGTTTTCTTCTATCCATTTTCTCACATTCACAAGAAGCTCCATGGTCCACCAGCTATGAAACTTTTGACTGAGATATTACAGTTTGCAGAGTGCTCCTTCTGTGGGCAAACTGAAACTGCGTGTGGTTCCAGCCCCAGTGCACAGGGGATTGGCTGGCAGAAGAGGCGTTTCAGGCATCAGTGTCAAAGGGGACAGGTCCATCAGCCAAAGGTTACTTTGAGTATTAATGCTCCAGCAGCTTAGCTAATAATTGACTAGTGTTTTTAAAATATGTATTTTCATTGGAGACTGGTTTTTGCCCAAGAGGTTTCTTAATTCTCTTTACTGAATCACTGGGATGTGTGTGTTACTTCTGCAAGATTTGCCTTGTTACACAGGGTCAGGAAAATGGGCAAAGCTTGGACATTCACACCTTTTTAATACAGAAACCTCCCTGGAATCTTCTGCCAAATAACCAAAGTACAGATATCTTCTGCAGTTGTAACACCAAAGGCAGCTGTCCACAAATG
>JAOXXN010000446.1:24078079-24088602 GCA_026770055.1 Myrmophylax atrothorax
AAGGGCAAAGTGATGAAGAGGACAGCGGGGCTGATCCAGGCTGACAGACGGAGCACAAGTGTGAAGAACTTGTAAGAGGAGTAAAAAAGCAAGCTTACAAAGAGAGAGACTCCATGCATTACTCTCTGAAAGTGGAGAAGGGGGTATTACAGGGAGGGAACAGGAACAAAAAAAAAAGTGAAGAAAAGCCAGGTAGAAGAACATAGTTAAAGAAGTGCTAAAAAAAATCATTGTCTGGCTATAGCTATATGAATGTGCTGCCTATGAGTAAGTGAAAAACAGATGAGTAAGTGTTAGCTAGTCAAGCTAACCTAAGATGGAGTTTCTGTAGAGAGCAAATTGGCCTTCATGTTTTGCTTGAGCAAAGAGACATCTTAAGAGGCAGGTTTTTCTTCTGTGTGTTTTGAGTGGTTACTTTACTGTGGCAATGTAAGAGACCCCTTGGTCTCTCAAGGGTTTGAAGCTGGTGTTGGGAGGGTTAGAGAGCTCAGCTTTCTGGTTTGGAAAAGGAAGGAAATGGACAACCAGTACTGCATTTTGTGCCTATTTAATTTTCTTGCTTATGCTGAGTTTGGTGTGTTATGCTTTGCTTTTAAGGTGGAAAAAGACTCTTGGTTTCTTCAAATAGTTTTGGTACAGCCTAAATATTTGAAACTTTGTTTTGCTATATTTTGAGACTTTTCCAATCTAAACCAAACCCAGAGGATGAAGACGCTGAGGAGGTGGCTGAAATGGAAGGGCATAGTCAGAAAGTCTGTAATTACAACTTTTGGGGAAGGGATGCTCATTTGAATTAGGCAATGGAGTCTGTACTGACTACTTTAGTTCAGAGATCTTTATACATGAGGTAGCAGATTTATGGTCGTGTGAATAAATACTTCTAGAAATTTTACTATATGTATAATAATATATACATATGGAGACTGTGGAAGAGGATAAAGCAGTAATTTTAAAGTGTTGTCTTCTGAAAATTTGGTGTAAAAAGAGGCAGTTGTGCTGGAGGTTGTGTGGCTATGCAGTGTAACTTAGAGATTGGTTTTGTGAAGAGAGGCTGTCAGTCAGTAAACATGAACATTCAAAGTCACTTGAAAGGTCTCAGAGTCAGCTGACTTTGCTGCTTGCATTTATTTTCCATTTATCCTACCTATTGAAATGGGGATGAAAGTTGGTTAGCTGTGCATCTTAAGTTTAGGCACTGCTTACATGCTGTTTAAAGGAAAAGTTTAAAGAAGGATATACCTCTATCTTTAAGGAAAGTCACATAATACTTGTGCCAGTACATTTAAAAGCCATTTAATATTAAAAAGCTGTGAACAATGCAAGTGTATGTAGCTTCCACACCTTCTTCCTCATAGAGGGACTCACCCTCAAAAGATATCTCCTGGCACAATTTTAGGAAAGGTGGGAAGAGCCCATCTAGATGCTTCCCTCTCCCCATTCATTTTCCCCATACTCCCAGCTGCCTCTTGAGAGGTTCAGCTTGCCTCCTACTTTGGTCTAGCACTCTAAGTGTTTTACACTGCAGCATGGGGTTCATGCCAGTTGCCTTGTCTCAATACAGCTGCAACACTGCTCATGTAAGTCCCTGTTGAGTGGCAGGTGGCGTTGCACTTCCTGGGGTGGCTCAGGAGGGGCTGTGTGGACAAGAATGGCTGTTGGGTGGTAGTGGCTTGGGCCAATTCAGTGGGCAAATCCTTTTCTGGCCCTAATACCTCAGGAGTGCTTGTACCCACTTGGGACTCACAAAGTCAATTAAGGTTGGTGGCTGTGTCCTGTTGAAATCAGTGCCAATAAAAAATGCCTACATTGAAACCTACTGAGGTTTATAGATGCTTGTGCATGTATTTAATTCTCTAATAGCTTTGAAAATGTGACTCCTAATACTGAACTCTTTGCAAGGCCTATAGAAGCCTAAATAAGTTTAAAATAGTGCTGTTACTGATGTATGTATCTCATTGTGGCTGTCAGTCTTATTTAGCTGTTCTATGCCTGCAGTGTAACCTAGCCAAAAAGATGCTTACTGCCACTTATTATAATAAAGGAAATGCTTGGTGTGGTTGCATCATTATTCATGTTCTTAATGTGTAGTATCTGTGAAAATCCATTTTTTTTTCTGGAGTTGGAGTCTTGTGTTTTATTGGAGATACTGGAGGTGCTGTAGTGTGTCTTTGTGTTTGAAGGCAGACTTCTTTAAGAGAAAAAATAGGGTACTTGCTCCATTGTCTGTAGGTTCCTAGTAACTGTAGCCCTTTGACATGTTCTTGCAACACTTGGAAAAATTTTTAGAGCTGTTTAGGGGTGCCTGTTTGATGCTGATGTTTTTCTGCCTGATTTTAAGCATCTGGGTGTTGTAAAGGATATCTAGCAAATAGACCTCCCATTCAAAAGGCAGTGTATTTGAAGTATTCTTGAAGGAGTATCCTCTGTAACCTGAGTATCCCTGAAAGCAGATGCTAAACTGTCAATGAATCAAAATTGAGGTGACTATTTTTGAAATGTAGTATTAATATATAATGCAAGTGGATGCATTTGCATTGATGTCAGTGAATTTGCTTCATGTTCCATAAGAGGATAAAGATTGGCACAAAGTAATGGGAACCTTATGTCTGGCTGCAAGAAAACCAGGAAATTCATGGGGCTTTAAAGTATGACCCACAGCAATATTTGGTATGTGTGATTTTTGGAATGATTCAGCAGTAAATACTAGTTGAAAACAGAAGCACAAATTATAGGGTAAATAATTCAGACCAAACTGAGGCCTGCTTATGCATACATGATAAAGGAAATGGAAGTAAGCCACAAAATACAATTGCTGGGAAGAACAGCAGCAATTTGGAACAGTAATATGGAAACAATCCTGAATGACACCTGAGTTCAGAAGGGCATGAGGATCTCCTTTTTGTATGTATTTGTGTACACTGACAGGCATCATTTTGGAGGGGCCTTTCTGTTCTGTGACCACTGGGTGGGAGGGTATAATCAGCATAATGCTCCACTGTAAATGTCTGTTTCTTGCCTTTTGAAAATTTGTTGGTTTTTTTTTTGTTACTGTCATTGGTAGAGGCATTATGCAATGGAAGAAGAGACGTTTGTACTTAATTGTTTTTCTCATCTTTCACTTTGCATTTTATTTATAATTTAAATAGATAGCTTTGACTACTGGTATAAGGCAGCACTTGTGTCCTACTCTGCCACCTAAGCAATGTTCTTACATGCCATTTGATATGATAACACTTCTACCTTCTGGGAAAAAAAAACGTAGCCAGGGTAGTCCCAACAGATGTGTTTGGCTAGCATTTTAGCCGAGTTATCTGGCTTCCATTTGCTTCATTTGGAGTGAGGAGTACCTTCAGAAATCAAACAGGTTCCTTTCACAAGTGAGATGCAAATTAAGGTGAATAGCAGAACGAACAATTAGTGCAGCACATTTCCTTGTTTGGACATCTTTAAGTTACTTTTGGAGCATAGATTGCCTTGGCTTATTGTATATCAGACTTTTTGCAACCTGGATAGGGTATTCCTGGTGTGTGACCTCTACAGAACCAGGAGCTGAGTAGGACAGCTAGCAGCACTGATCAGGTGTGACCCATGGGGAGCTGTTACCTCAAGATTGCTTCCTTGTGTAGTGTGTTAATTAGAAAACTACAATTCCTTGATGTCTTCAGTGAATGCTGGTTTGAAATACACGTTGGACTGTATTTAATTTTTGGATGGAATATTTTTACTTATTAAGTTGTTTGTTTTCTCTGGAAGCTAATTCATGGAATAATGGGGTGAAAATTCCTGTAACTTACTCCATTAAATGACTGCTAGACAATATAAGAAAGTGGGGTTTAAGGGTCAGTTTGGAAACTTAGACCAGAAGTTTCCAATAACAATTGTGGCTTGGATACAGTTGAAATAAAAACAACACATCTAAATTCAATTGTACTTGTGTTGGGTAAGTAATAATATCAGAGTAGATGTGAACAACATCCATTGGAGACTAACAAGTCATACCCTGAAAGAAAATTATAACTGATACAGACAAACTAGGGAAAAAACTGGTAGTGATTGCAAGCTATGAAAGTACTGGTCTTAGCTGTCTCAATAAATAATCCTGAAGGGGTATTAGCAGCATTAGTAGTAGCAGCATTTAACCATCTGGCTCAGCTTCTGTGGGAGGTTTAAAAAAATAAAATAAAATACCACTGTTAGTGGAACTTCATCTATTGAAATCATAGGAGAACTTGGCCCTGCCTTTTCATTTGTTCCCATTCATTGTGTGCTGTACATCCTGTGCTTGGATCTCATGTGGTCATTTGATTGGGCAGATGTTTCCTTGATGTTCATGGACCACCAGTGGTCTTTGAAGTCCTAGTCTGTGGTCAGTTCAAGTTACCATGCATTATTCCAGCTATGTTGGTTTGCAAGGAGCCTTGAGGTGACTTCCAACCTACAAATCTTTGTCCGGTAGCACTGGTGGCTTCAAGCTTGTGTTGCCCATTGCACTGTGCATTAAAAAAAAAAAAAAATAAAAGAGAGAGAGAGACAGAAAAAAGGAGGAAAAAAAGCTGTTTCTGTCTCTTGTATAATCAAATCTACTGACTTTACTGTTTCTTGGCTTGGAATTGTAAACATGCGTGTTGATCTGGTAAAAATGCTTCTTGCTCATTCTTTACTGAGTGGGTATTTATGAGCTACTTGGACTAAATGAGTCTTGACTGTAGCTTAGTGTGACTGTGTTTCCCACGCATGCTGGTTTTGTCTTGTTTTACTGATAAACTTCTCATCTTGTGCCTGTGTTAAACAGTGTAACATTCAAAAATTTTCAACTAAAGTGTAAGATGTCAGTGTACTACATATAAATCTTTTGGCTGATGCTTCTTTCTTAAAATTTTACTTTCTTCATTCTATAAGAAAATGGAGCTAAAGATGAATGTTTGATTCTCCTAGCAAAGGCTTTTTTGCTTCAGTGCTACTGCTAGAACTAAAACTGTCTTGAAATACATAGTTGAACATATGTCTTGGTGTGTGATTCATACTATAATCAAACTGACAGACATCAATGGAGCACTTACAAGTTTATGCTTGGAATTAAGTCGAGTAAAATGCTTCTGGAATCTCCTGGGAATTTCCTTTTATCAGTGTAAGTGATGCAGCATGAATTCATCATAATTAACTGTGGAGCTGCACCAAATTAGATGGTACGATTGAGGCTGAATTTTTCCAGTGAATTTTTTTAAGAAATGAGAGATGGTAGCAAAGAGGGAGACTGTGTAGTATTCATCATCTGTTGAGTTTGTTTATGCTCTTGTATATAGAAGGGGCCTATTTATTCTGTACAGTGTCCCCCATTAGATGGCTTATAATCTTTTCAAAGTGATTATCAACTACTGTTCTAATGGAGTAGTGATATAATTCTGTTCTTGCTTCAGTGCAAGGCATAGATAAATCAGGCTTATACTGTTAAGTATCTGTATCTGGTAAAGCCATAGAGGACTGAACTAGGGGCAGTGGCTCACATCGTCGCTTTGTTTACACTGATAGAAATTGAGATCCATGTCCACTCAGCTAAGCAGAGTTAATTTAGATTTATACTGGTGAAATGGGAACGAAAATATCTTGCATACCCTTTAAAGACCCTGTCCTACTACAGCACTTTGTTTACCTGAGAAGTGCTAATCAAACAGCAGAGCACAGGGCATGAATGTCAAACTGCTTCCTGGGTAACAGTTGTGCAAGACAGACTGTGCTACGTGAGAGCTCTGTATGCCTACCTAAGTGTAGTTACCACAGCTAATTTAGGTCACAGTGAAAATGACATTGTGGTACATTCACATGAGTTCTTGTGGGGTTTTTTCTTCTCTTTGGTGACTTTTGCTAGGCAAACAACTTTGGTTTGGCCCACAGATGAAAAATCTTGTCTCTTGGCAAACTGGATATGAATTTTGGCAGCTACAGCAGGCCATATCCATCACTTGGAAGAGAGGACAACTTTTTTATTCTGTGACTAGATGTGGAGAAATAAAAACCAGTTAAAAGTATGGACTTCAGAGTTCCCCAGCAAGTCTGCCACCTTTGAGTGCAGCCCTGGAACACCAGCCCAAGCTGCTGGAGGGAATGGTATCTACCCTGATGTGCAACTTTCCTTTGTGCATAGCCAAAGGAACCTGCAGGCTTGGATGTCCCATTTCAGAGTTACCACTATGCAGGCAACATTACTTTTGGGGCCTGCTGTTGAAAGGGGAAACCTTCTGCAAGGCTATGGTGCTGCTTTGTGTACAGCACATGGCAACTTTGATTATTGCCTAGTGTTGGGTGGCCATCCCTTTAGAGGGAAATATAGCTACTGTACTTGAATACAGTGGACCTTGTATCTGTATGCGCAAATGCTTGATCCAAAAATATTGGTTACTCGTCCTCAAATTGATAAGATTAAATGCATCTAAATAGCTTAGAGTGCTCAAAAGCTTGTATGTAACTCAATCTTCGAAAATAGCAATTAAACCATTTAGACAAGCAACTTTCAGCAGATGGCAGCATTGCACTCTGTAACTTCATTTTTCCAGCAGTGGTTTTGCAACTCCTTTCTACTTGGGCTGGTCAGAGGCTGCCAGCTAAGTAGTAATCCAAAACCACTTCTAAAATGTTTTGAAATACAGGTTTTAGTAGATTATAATAATTGGGTATTGTTTCAGACTTGGGGGTTTCATTCGGAAAATACCACTGTGCTGCATAAGAAAACATTGTAGTAAAAAGCAAAGTGAATGCACACAAATCTTTTCTGTTAACTCTTTAAATAACTGCTTTCAGGCAGAAGAAGGGTGTTTGATAAAAGTATTCTTATTTGTAAAAATTTTAGCAAGATTTCGAGTGGAACCATGATTTGTGGGTTTGGGAATGACTTCCTGCATATCGTGTCTTTAAAACTACAACATTCTTCCCCATTCCTTCTTTAGAAAGAACATCCTGACTTTCCTAATACTTTTTGTACTACACCTTTTAAACAACATGCACCCTGATCATGAGTCCTTAACTAGGCAGTGGACATACCCTTGTTAGAAGTTATCAACTCTGACAGCGTTCAAAGGTTCAGATGCAATAGTTAATTTTTGTCCAATTTTTGTTTTACTCAGTTAAGAATATTGGATTGTATATAAAGGACAGCTTTGATTGGAGAGGTTCTTCCTGCCTGCCTCACCTTCCCTTTTGATTCATGGGAGTTCCAGTGATACTGTGGAGGAAATGAAAGCTGTTCCTTCTGTGAAGGGGAAGGGTGTTCAGAGGCTTCTTCAGAAAAAACCTTCTACTTCCAGATAGTTATCTGTATGTGATGTACCACTCTATACATAATCCTAGACTGCATAACAGATTTATTTTTTGTGTATGTATTCTCTTTCTGAGAATATAACACTATTCTTAGGTTTGGCACAAGGTACAGTTTGAGAGTGCTGCATTGCAACCAGCTAGCCTTGATGTAAATGGCAACACTAAACACAAAGCTATAATAAATACAAACTAGGTCAGCCACTGACCATTCAGAAAGAGGTTAAAAACTATACTTCTCTTGCCTGTGGAACTGTTGGGTGGAAACAAGTATATTGATATCAATTAAATTAACTGACTCTTCAGGAAGGTTTATGCACCTGCTACAGGGTTTGGCCTCAGAGGAAATGGAGAAACCTTCATCCTTTCTCTCGCCTTTATTTTTTTCTCTTTGTAGAGTAAAATAATAGTATAAGTAAGCCAAGGTTCAGACTGACTTACTTGGGTTACACTCCAATACAGTTCTGCATTTTGTCATACAAGTGAACCACAATGAAAATTTTGAATTATTCTGTTTTTTTTTTTTAGTCAAAGTAGAATACTACAATGTTACCAGAGTATTTTGTCAAGATGATTATTTTTTCAGCTATATGCTGTCTAGATGTGACTATCTTAGTATTCTGGATGATATGCAAATCTCGCTTGTATGAGGGAATTTCATGAACATCAGCATCATGGGAACTGGTATTTTGAAGTCAGAGGGCTCCTCATACTAATCACATCCTCAGAACATGATCTGGTGATCAGTCTAATGCACACATGTTTTTTCCCCTCAAATAACATAAAGACAATAGTGAACAAAGGTTTTGTGTTACGCAGCAGAAATGTGTGACGGGACTTTTTGGCCTACCTGGACTCCTGTTGCAACTGGAGCAGAGTAATAACTATTGGAGTTAGTTTCCTGTAGTCATCAACAGTTAAATGGAGCTTGCATAAGCCAGTTTAAAACAAAAAGCAAAATCAAAACAAGCGAACAAAAGCTTGGCTTATGTTGCAGGAGGAAGTCCTTTGATAATATTAGTAAGTGTAATATTTTATCTTTAAATCTGTATTGAGATACTGGGATGCTCTGCCATCTGTTTATATACTGTGAAAGGGTACCACTAGTTATCTTTCGTCTTGGTCACATTTTAAAGTTTTGGCACCAAGATTTTAGGATACTTTGAGTAGAGTCATTTGGTACTTTCTGCTCCCTACAGTTAAAGACATAGAGTTGTTGTATTCTAATGCAAGGTAGTGATGTGTGGTGTGTAAAAAGCAATCAGTATTGTTTCTCTGGTGTAGTAACATCCCCCTTCCCCAAAACAGGGAGGGGACTGAGGCTCTCAAATATATCTGTTCTTCCAAAGGTCTTGCAGAAGGCCAAATAAGCGTCAGGAGATTTTTTTGGTCTCGAAATTAAATCAGACCATCCATCTCTCATGTCTTTTTTGGTATTAAGTTTGCGAGGTAAGTCACTCTAAGACAGCATTCACAGGTCACTTAAGACTGTTGCCTTTATTTATTTATTTTTAAATGAGACAGAAAGACTGAAAAAACCCAAACAAAATGGCAAACCCCACTAGCCACAGAAGTGAGGTCTCACTTTGAGAGACTTGTCCTTCCAGTTATGTGTTCTGTCTTCCTTTGCTGTGTTAGAAAGAGTAGTTCTGGGGAAGGCAGCTACTTTGGGTGGCTTCTACTCTTGGAATTTTATCTGTAAAAATGTCTTTCACTGTATGTTGATCTGGTTTTGCAACAGCATTTTATATCAGGAGAAGTTGCACCACAGTAAGAGAAGGCTTAATGGTGCATTCATTTCTGGTGTTACTTCAGAAACAATATAGAGCTTATCCTGAATTTGAGATAAAAGCTTAAAGATGAAGATAATCTTTCTCGTCTGTAATATGTACTTATATGTGCTTTGTCAGGATTGAATGACCATAGCTTCACATTTTAAGGAAATACTAGGTTTTGTGACTCTGGTCTTACAGAGGGTATTATAAACAGCTTAAATAGTCTTACAGAGGATATAATAAATGGCTTAAATAATCTTGTTTATCTTTGGGATACTGAGTAACACTGACTGTGCAAATGAGTGGAATGTGTGGATATCTAGCAGTTGACATGGCTGGTGTAGTAATCAAGGACTTACTCAGGTGATCTAGATGATACTTATCATACCATGGTGGAAGTTCTGGGTGTGTAACTGAATGTGTGGAACATGAGTTTTGTGTGAAATGCTCAGGATTCAGGCGTTATGTGCTCTCGGGATGTCTGGAGGTGTCATCAATTTCCTCCTTAATACTCCTAATAAATTAGTTTAGGGGTTTGGTGCCTGCAATTTTTTAGTTAATGAATTTGATCTTTGTTTGCTAAATACCTTATTACCTAGTTGATTATGTCATTGTTGCCTACGTTTCCTGAATACAGAGTAAATGTTATTCATTTACGTGTACCACAAAACAGAATAAAAGATGTTTTTTCATGTGTCAAGTCTCTGTAATAGTTATTTGCATATTGTATACATTTTAGAAGCAACCTATTCAAATAGCTATCTAAACCATTCAGAAAGAATCCTTTTGGTTCTGTTTGCTTCCATAGTGCAGAGAATTTAGGAACTGGTTCTTTTTAAAGGATTAACATCTTTAAGTACATGCTTTCTAAAGAGTTGCTTTTGTTTTCAAAGTAGGGCAAAGTCGCTGGCAGACGGGCTTTCAAAGCATCTCAGTTCTGGTGTACTTTGGAACTTGCATAAAGAAATGATTTCCTGACCTGTATAGCCAACAGTTCTTCAAAATAAGACCTTTAAAAGCCTGCTAGGAAAATTCTCTCCAGTGTTTAGAAAAAGGAGAGAGCTTTATAGCTGCTAAAACAGAGAACTGGGGTGGTAACTTTAAATATGATTAACATGAAGAAATTGGACAAAGCATCACAAAACTCAAAATATGTTTTATCTTTCTAGAGAGAGTAACTCATAGCATTCTGGATTGTTTGGTTGTTTTTTCTGTTGTGTATTTTTGTGCTGGTTTTTACTGTGTTAGAGTTAATTTTCTTCACAGTGACTAGTATGGGGCTATGCTTTATTTTGGGGGTCCCGTGGTGTAAAGGAGAGCACTCCAGGCTCCAAATCCCAAGGACCTGAGTTCGAGTCTCAGAGGGGACCGTCCCCTGGCAGTTCAATGCCTCCCTGCCATCCCATCCCGTCACATCTCGGATGCTCAGCAGGGTCAGCC
>JAOXXN010000446.1:24088702-24104721 GCA_026770055.1 Myrmophylax atrothorax
GTTCTGCGCACGCTGTGCCTCACCTAAAACATCCCCTGTGCAGGCTGGAAGGGCACAGCCACGTGGGGAGAGCCCTGGCCGAATCTGCATTCGCGAAGTCTGGCCATACATACATACATGCTTTATTTTGGAAAAAATTGCCAATTAAATCAATTTAACAAAAAATATGTGTTTTGGAAAAACAAACCCAGTAAGTTTTTGCAGAAAGTGTTTAAGGACATGAGGAGGAAAGGCAAGGTTTGAAGACAGAGGTTATGTCTCAATTGAATTGGTACAGTGGTAAAAGCAGCTGAGTTTTCAGGTGTGTAAGACTTGGTCCCTGCCTATGTGTGGGAAGCATCAGGCTACTGAGCTCAGTAGAAGGGGGAGGATGACTGGGTAGATCATCTCTGTAAGAGAGACCATCTCAGATCTGGAGCAGAAATGACATTTGAGATAGAGTGGTGATAATGGGGTAGCTCTTTTGGTGTGGGAAAGTGTTCCAACACATGGAAAAGTGTACAGTTTCTGTTTGTGAATGGGGGAGAGACTGGAAAGCTGAGGAGACATATTGCGCTTTAATCAAGAGGGATGTGTAGTATCCAGTCTCACTGTGACTTTCACTTTCCAGGATCACTCTTCAGTGGAATAGCATGAAGTCATGATGTAATGTTCTTAAATTGATTCAATGTTATTTATATATTACAGAATGAGTTAATCTAAAGGTTTTTAAACAATCTATATTATACTCAGGGTTGATGGAGTCAAGGAAATGACTTATCCTGTCTTGTCTGCAGCAAGAAAACTATAATAATCACTGATGGAAGGATCTGGTGGGGACTCTGGCACTCTGTATAGGATTGATCTCTGTTTCTCTCTCAGTGAGAGATGAACTATAGGAGTGTTTCATTTTTCAAATAGGAAAAACAGTAACCACATGGAGAGGATCAACCTTCAAGTGTTAGCTTTCAGCTAAAGCTGTAGGTCAGGCCTTCTTCTGTGGTCCTTCTCATCTTATCTGCAGACATTTTATGTATGTTGGCTGTGTTAGCTCTCTGCTGTAATATCCCACAAATATTTCACAGATTTAGCTTACAGCATCCCTTCAAAATAAAGATATAATAGTCTTTTCTTGCTGATGGTGTGGGGGAGGGGGAAGCAAAGCAATCTTTGTTTCTTTGGAGTCAGATATTTAGCATATTAAACTCTTCTTGGTAAGAACAGAACAAGCATAAAACACAGTATTTGCTTCAATGAAGGCCTTTTTTTCTAATTACACTTTAAAAATCTATCAGTTTTGTGATGCTACAGTGTGCAGTTGTACATAAAAGTCACAGTGGGAATGAGAACAACAAATGTAATATTTATCATTCTAGAAACAGGTTTTTAAAATTGCACTTGGACAACTAGTGTCTTCTGAAACATTCTGGTTACCTACAGGAAAGCATTGTTATGGCAAAGACTCAGCTTCTAAAAGAGAAAATGGGGCACTCTGCTATCTCAGTTGTGTAGTATGAAAGCAGGGAGCATGAATTCAAAGCGAATTGCTATGAAATTTGTTTAGGCCTGTATTTTAATGTGGTGTTTTTAATTTCTAGACTATTTGTTCTGAAGTCTTAATAAAGCCACATGTCTCATATCTAAATTCAGGCAATCTGAAACTCTTATCTTTAGGACTCTGTAGAAATACAGGGCGATGCCTACACTGTTATCCTTGCAGGATATGGGAAATCAAAAGCTTAACAGTGGAATTGTGAATTGGGATAGTGAATTTGTGGTATTAGATACCCCTATGTGGCTGATTTTTCTTTATTTTTTTTTTTCCCCTTTTCCTCCATTCTGGAGTTGCATCAGAGTAAATCATTGAAAGTAGTACAGTAATAACGAGGTTCTATATGCAATCCTCGTTGTAATTCAAACCTTGAAATTTTAAGCCAAGGCCGTCTGATCTTGAGGAAGGACCAATTTTACCTTTTCCTGTAACTGAAAACAACAAAGCCCCTCCATAAACCTGAAGGAATATGCTTCCTGACAGACAAAAAAGCATTGTGCTTCCCCGCATGGCTATCTTAATGTTTAACTTTGATATTTAATTCAGAAAGGGACAAGGGGAAGTGCTACTATGGAAAGATATGCAGATCTGTAGACCCAACAAATCTTGTGGCTGTACTTGGCTACAGAGCCAAGGGTTTCTTGGAAGTAAGAGTGAGGACTTCTTCTGTTTGATAAACCTGGTGGATTCAGCTGGCCTTCAGAGGAGGTGTGGATTTGTTCTGCCCCATGTTTCAGTCTTTCTCCCTGCAGTTATCAATCAAAGTGGACACAACAGTGATTGCTCTGTAATTTCTTCATTTGCCACAGACCTCTGCTGCAGATGGGGGAACATATATGGAGGCTGACCTACTTTTTTACTTTACCATATGGCTTGAGGAGGAAAATTAGATCTTCATATTTGACTGGCATTATTGTTAGGCTTTTTTTCTCCCCAATAGAATTAAAGCAACATTCCGAGATTCAGTCATTCTGTTGTTTCTGATTCATGTTTTCCCCTTCTAGTAGAGAAATTAAAACAGCAGAGAGCCCTTTTCATACTGCCAGTGAAGCAACTGGATGTGTCAAACCATGTGCTCTGCAACATGTTGCAAGATGGTCTTAAGCCATGTCTTTTCTGTGTGCCTGCTTTATTTGTTTGGCCTTTTTTTTAGTCACCCAGTTCAGGTATACTGATATGTAATTTGATAATTCAGAAAAATAGGGAGAGCTGATGGTTCAAATTCTATCATACTTTTTAGTCTAAACCAGTGGGAGTGCAATACATGTTTAAATCCATATAGCTTTGTGTGTGTGTGCGCCAGTCGCCTCAGCAAACAGCAGAATCCAACTGAAAAGTGAACCTCACAATCACACAGGTTTATTATTCTCATCTGTTTTTTGGGCAGTGGTACTCATTGTAATACTTACTGCTCTACAATATTTAGTTTTATGTTGGGATTTCATTATTATAAAAAAGCTCTTAAAAAGCTAATAAATCATGATTTGAGGTAACGGTCTATCCAAAAGATTAGAAGCAAATTTCTCTGAGAACTGATAACTGTTTATTTGAGGCTATCTTGTATGCACTAGAAGATAATCTTTCAAAGGTCAGTTATCCTCTGGCAGAGGACTTGGTAAGATACAAAAATAGGTTAACATAAGCCAGAGCTGGCAGTGATTTAGTCTTGTGGTAGGTAATATTTATGAGAGTTCACAAATGTCTAAGCAGCCCTGCCAACTTATTACTTATCCTTTCAGTCTTTACAAAATTAAAGTTGTTTCTTCAATGTTCTGGCATTTATGGCCTATACTGAAATGTTCATTTCTGTTTATTTTTACAGAAAGCAATTTCTCCCACTTCTGTGAGAGAGTGATCATGATGGGATTACAATTTCTTTCCAAAATCCTCCGGTTACAATTACAGAATGTCCTGGCTTTTAGTCTTTTGGTTCCCCCCTTCCCCTTTCCCTTCTATGACTCCAAGCAAAACTTATTTTTGCACTTCTGTTTCATGGTAATACCAATACTGTACAGTCTTTCTGGCTAGTATCTCTTCAGTAGTGAGCCCAGTGACGTCTAAACCCAAATTCATGGAAAACTCTACTGGAAAGCCTGAGAAAGGTCATGTTTCTGTTTTCTGTGTCCACTGGAGGTATTCTGTGGAAAGCTCGGCAGAGCATCTAAGCAACTGCATTTCTGAGATGCAATAGAGGCAATAGAATGTTGGCCTTGCTAATAACAGTGTTTTCTTTATTTCCCTAAGCTATTAATTTGGATTTTATAAACTCTGCAGGCTAGTTAATGATCCTAAAGTTAAAGGCCTAAAGGTTGGTAAGTACTGCTGGATGGCTACTCATGCTGGCTTTGTGCTTCAATCCCCAGTCTTCCTACAAAACTGGTTTCCATAGTAGTTTATGTTTCAACAGCAGAGTAGGGTGTAATATGCTGATTCTGTGCTCGTGGGTCAGTGACCTACCAGTCAGACATCCTTAACCTTGAGAGAGAGACCCAGCAGCCTGGGTGAATGTATATGGTTAATATTGCCAGCACCAGCTGGCTGCAAATGCTGCTGCTTTGGTCTGTGTTCTCTCCAGGCACCCATGTCCATGCAGCAGTCAAAGAGCAGGGGCTCACCTGGTTCAAGTCACCTCCACAAACATGAAGTGCTAGATCTTGCAAGTGAATGTGCTTCTCAAATACAAGATCACTGAAATCTCAAAATTTGTACAGGTTGAGGGTGCTCTGAGCAGTCAACAACATTGACACTTGAAGTTTTTTAGTACCAGTTGGAATTTCTGGCACTTCCATAGCATAGTTGCCAGTACCCCCCTGGTCTAATGTTTCCGGATATGTAGGTAGTCAGGTGACTTAATAAAGAAAAAATGAATGAAGAAAAACTGAGTAACACTTCTGTATTTAATAAATACTAAGTGTGTGTGTGTGTGTAAAAATAAAACCTGTAGTGGGCAAGAAAGAACTTTCTGACTTTGTGTTTCTCACTATGTCAGTTGTGTTGGATTAAGTTTCCAGTACTGCTGTACTGTATCCTTCTAGGTCTGGGAAGAAATGGAAGTGATGCTCTTTACAGGCAACTTGCTCTAACCAAAGCAGGACAAGCTGGTTTACGTTTTACTTCCTTATCTTCTTTCAGAGTATCAAGTTCACTCTGTATTTGTGCAAAACTGGTGCTTCTCTTTCTCTGACAAAATCCTAATGACTCTAATGCAGTTATCCCAGAGAAATTATGGACAATGCAGACTCTTTAACTCAGTCAGACTTACTACTAATCTTGATGGAAAACAGAAGGACAGACAATAAGCCCTTTCTTGGCCTGTAACTTTAATTTTCATATGCATTTCAACATGAAGAAAAACTCTTCCTTGAAATGCCTGGCTTTGCTATGAGAGTCAGACTAATTTGCAGTTATATCTGTATTTTACTTTAGAAAGTGTTGAAAATAGAGCTTTGCATTAATTTACGTCACAAGCACCATGTAAGATTCTTTTGTAACATTTCTCTATGTTGGATGCAGACCATAAAAAAGGAAACAAAATAAGGATCAAATATTTTAGCAACTTAGGCATAGGATTGGTGCAAGGAGGAGACAGGGCTAAGGTAGGTGAGGGAATTAAAAGACACAGTGACATTTAGTCAAAATTAAATGCTCAGATTAACTCCAGTGTTTGTTCTGATCAAACCAAGGGGAAATTAAATAATACAGGTATTTCTCAATGTCTTAGGCAAAGGGAAAAAATGTGTTATTGGATTCTTCGTTTTTTTGTGTGTACACATGCAAATGTCTCCTTAGATTTATTTCTGTTATGCAGGAGAGTCACGAGTGGCACTTGAGCTGGATAGGAAACAGTTTTCCCACTTCACGAAATTTTGAATCTGTAAATATTTAAATGTTTTGGTCTACTTCACTTACTTCCAAGTCCTTCTGTTTCAGTTAGTGATTTTTATCACTTAGATGTTTGAACTTAGAAGTTGTGTAAATGAGGATTTGTTTGAAGATTACAAATCAATTGCCAGAATTTTTTTTCCAAATTTATTAAGGGAAACTTTTCACATGCAGACGCTATGGATGAAAATTATTTTATCCTGGTTTGTAATATATCAGTAGTTTGGAGTAGTGGAGAAAGAACCTTGTATTCACCTTAAACTATTAGTTCTAGTTTGGATAGCAGGGGACAGTATTTAATAGACCTATGAATTACAGGTTTCATTAGGTTCCTTTTTATTTTTTTTTCTCTCTTCCTTCTTGGCTGTAAAGTCATAATGACAAACAGAGTTATTTCCCTTCTCGGCATATGCCACATGCTGCTGGAAAATATGCAACAAAATGTAACATTAACATTTTCCTGACACTTCTAAAATTAAACAAAACCTTCAGGGAAAGGAAGCTTCATGTTAATTTATGTATTCCTCTGCTTTCAGGCTAGAGAGTGAGGGACGCCACCCATAGCCACTTCTTAAGCCAAAGTTATTCCTAGTTTACAGGTACAAAGTCAAATCTGATGAGCAGAAGACAAATAGTGGTTTTAAAAATATGGTGAGCATGCATTTGTCTCCATGTATCCACTGCATTCTGCAGGATTCTGTGCTTTTAACACAATAAGCTTCTCAAATTAGTGTTTTAAACACTAGTAAGTCTATGGATTATGCAGCCTAAATTTTGTTTGTACTTCCTCATTGGAATAGCTACCAGTGACTCTCTGGATACTGCTCAGCTATCTCGGCAACTCAAAGTTTCTAATTTTCTTTGTTCAGTTGGGGTGACTGTTTTGTATTTCCTCAGCTACAGAGCGTGGACTTCCAGGTTTGTCTCCTGCAGAGCAAGACATATAGTGGGTCACCCTAAAAGGAAAGTGGCCAGGAAAAAGTCTCTCAGAGTGGCTTATCAGTAGTTTTTCTTTTTTAGTTTTGTTGGTTGCTTTGGATTTTTGTTTTGTTTTTGTTTCTTTTTTATTGTGTATATAGATTTTTGTTTGGGTTTTTTTCTGGGTTTTTGGTTGGTTTCTTTGGTTTAGTGTTTTGGTGGGGGTGGGTTTTTTTGTTATTTTGGGGTTTGTTTGTTTTGGTGTGGTTTTTTTTGTTGTTGTTTGGAGTTTTTTTGGTGGGGGTGTGTTGTTCATTGCTGGAGTAGATCTGTTCAGAAACTCATCTCCATTTCGTCTTGTGCTTAGACCTCATTACATGTTTGGACTGAAGGCATAACAGAGCTGAAGCTTCATTTTCAAGATACTAGATAGGTGGATAAAAGCAGACATTCTGTGTAATAAATTTGTGATTTGGCTAATGGTAAAACCTTGACTTTCATGTTTCACTCTAAGAAATATGCTGCTGTGTTAGTCCTTTGTACCAGCCTCTACTGACACTCATTGCAAATGAAATTTAATGTTTTAGTGTCTCTTTTATATTGGCTGAAGACAGACTGGTACATGAGAAAAGGCCAGGCTATGTCAGGGTGAGGTTAGTGAATGTTCCTTCATTATCTCTTCAGCTGCAGCCCACTCTTTCTTGTGGTCTCAAACACAGACATAATGGAGGTTGCCAGATTTCTGAAGAAGTACTTCTCACTAGAAAAGGACAAATATATCTTCCCCTGCCCCTCCAGTAGCATGTACCAGCAAGAAACTATGCTGTCTTGAGGGTGGAGGGGGTATCCCCTGGAAACACAGGCCAGTCACAATGGCAGAGTACAGGAATCTGTACAGGACTTTGAGCAGCCCAGTTATTTAAAGTACATCCAGATTTTACTCCTGTGAAATCCATTAACCTAAATGTTCTGCATAAGGAAAAAACTCTATGCTGCATGAGTTTCTTTGAGAGCTTGGCACAAAATTCCTCTGTGGATTTTACTACTGTGTGCAGTAAGATGACATGTATTCCCATTCTCTGACTTCTAATCCCCTTCCCATGATTTTTCCTTTTTTTTTTTTTTTAATGTTATGGTAGTCTTAAAATACACACTGCATGAAGGTAAGGTATTTTTTTGCTTCTCCTGGCCAAACACATTTAGAAGAACCACCTTGAACTTCAAGTTTGTTCAAGTCTGCAGAGACTTACAAGGTACTTTGTGTCACAGGTACTAGTCACGTTTCATCTTTTCCTGCAGAATAAATTTAGTTTAGGCTGCATGTGTGTCTAGCACACTCTTCTTGAAGCATTGATTTCTTTGAAGATATAATCACAAAGTTTTGGTATTCTTTTTTGTAGAAATCATACCTAGTTAATTAGACATTTAAATCTTTTTTGTTTTTCATAGTGCTTGAAGGGAAGCTTTTACTGGTCAGGTGCATAACTTTATGGTATATTTTGTGTCTTTAGTTTCAGTTTTTCTGTGAAGACTCATGAAAATTAACAAGCTATGAAATAGCCAAGGATCATAAATTACCTCAGAGGAATCACAAAGCAACATGATACATCAAACCAATTTTCAGTTAACTCTCTTTGTACAAGTAATAATGGGTGTTTCCACCATAATTTGTTCTAAATTTAGGGATATATTCTCATATTGGTGTATGTGGAAATTTTTCATGTAATTTCTGTTAATGTTAGTAGTTGTCATTGGGGACCAGTAGTTCCATAGCGTGGCTAAGAAAGAGTAGATCCCTTCAGTTTTCTTGGTAGTTGGATTTTAGCAATAGCTATGGCACACTGTGTCAATTAATTTCAATGTCATTGTCACAGGTTTTCAGCCAAAGAGGTAGCCTTGAAGATGATTTTCATGAAGTTCAAAGCTCCAGAAGTGTTAAAAACAGCTTTCTGAGCAAATTATACAGTAATGGCAACGTTCCACTATCTCTCTTGTCGTTTTTCCAGTAACCCAAATGAAAGAGCAAGAGGGTGGCATGCAGACAGCCACAGTCCCATAGCAGCAAATGATGTGTCTTCCTGTAGCTTTCCCGTACCGAGCGGGAATTTGCAACATGCTTAACCGTATGTGCTTCTGGTCTGGCAAGCTTCATGAAGGGATGTGGCAGATGACCTCAAGGGAAGATTATTCTTTCTGCTAGAACTACTTGTGCCTTATGAGCTGCCAGGGCAGCAACTTGTGAGAGCAAGCCTCTTGTGAACGGGCACTGAGTCACGTCATGGCAGAATGCTCATGTGCCTTGTGATTCAGGTGTTTGAGGCAGACACAGTGAATGTCTGCCTGGCTTACTGAAATATGTTAGTGATGTGTGACAGTCCAGATACAGAGGTACTCACATTTGGGGAAATTTGCGATGTTTAATATATTTAGGTAATTGCCCAACATAAATGTGCAGCTTTAAGGTGCTCCATATCTCAGGAAGAGCAGTAACATCTGTGAATTTGCTCTATATCCAGACCAGCATTGCTGCTAAGGCTGTAAGAGCTCAGCAGGTTCCATCACTGTGGAATAAAAACACCAGAACAGTATGTACTCATGGAGATGAACTTTGTTCTGTTTGTGAAAGCCAGGCCCGTGTCCTCCCTATGCTGCATAAATGTGAACCTTGGAAGACAAGGATTAGGAAATGAATTCTAGAGAAGATCAGGGAGACAGTAGTCAATGATTAAATTAACACATGCCTTGGGGCTGTAAGAGATAGCATATGGAAAATCTGCCCATCAACTTTGCAAGAGCAAGCATAATTAAAAGGAGAGCATTTGGTACATTGCCCAAGTTTGATATAAAACTTTGGAAGAGCCTGCTAGTGAATAGGGTGGATTGAGCAGTTAAGTCTATATTGTAGTAATAATTTTTTTAACATATAATTCTGCCATTTACAGTGTAGATGTTCAGTGTATTCAATTAAAGGGGGAAGAAGAGGGTTGGTAGAACCAAATGAAGGGGAAGAACTGTGAAACAAAGTTCTGAAAACGATGCAAATATCTTATAAAATGAAACAGACAATCATGATGAAACATTTTCAGAATGTAGCCAACACATTTTTAAGTCTTGGCACAAATGCAAGGTTTGTAACTGTAAATCTGCATAAATTTTATCATTCTAAAGTGTTTACAGGCTGCCTGTGGCTCTAATCATTATCTTCTTTTTTTTAATGCTATATCATAGTCTAGACTGGGCCTTATAATGAACACATATCAAAAACTTTGGAGATCTTGATAAAATCAAAGTCACTCAGATATTATAATATTCATTTATATCTACAAATGAAAACAGAGATTGAGTTGTGCAAGATTTGCTGAAGGCTTGCGTGTTGGTACTCACTTGGTACATTAATGCAAGTATGTTTGCTGCAGTATTTTCAGTGTAAGATTATGGTTGCACAAGTTATTAACAGACTCTGTGTCTATTGAAGGCTGTATGTACATGAAAACCAGCAGTTGACAGTTTCAGTTTTCTTGCTCATGAGGCTTCGTGTCATCAAGAGTTTGATTTAATGTGGCTTCTACTGTAGCAATGTAGAATAAGATTAGAGACCCACACAACACATGCTCAAAATCATTATTTTCACTTGGAAAGATATTTTCCATGAACTTGATCATACTTGTATGCAAAGTAATGACAGTGTTTCTCTTTTGTGTCTGTGAACAATGCTGGGATTTCAGGAACTGCTTTGAGTTTTAAAATTAGTTAAAATTTAAATTAAATATGGGCAATGAAGGGAAGAATGACCTTTTATTAATGTAACTTCACTGACTTCAGGTCAATCTCTTTAAATCTCCTATTCTTGCTGAAGTAATTACAATTTTGTTTGATAAATTTTTTTTTCATATAAACCTATTAATAAGTTCCCTTGCTCACTCTACCTCTGGAAAACAAAGCACAACTCAAAATGTAAGGCACACAATGACCACCTGAAGATTTCTTTAATGAGTTGAATCCAACTGTGCTTTTCAATCTGTTTTTTTTTTTTTCCAGTGTGCATGTGAGAATAGGACTTGACCAAAAAGTCATTCTACTCTTGGAGACTTTCAATAAAAGTGTTTGATTGCTGAAAGCAGTGCTGTATTTAGAGATACTGAAGAATAGGGAGGTGAGAGAAATTCTGAAAAAATGTTATGCTGCTGGGAGACAAATCTTGATGTGATAAAGAAATCCTAGATACAGTCTTCAGTGGCTTCAACTGGGAATGAGCACATTCAACTCTGACAGGTCAGGAAGCTTGAAGGCTTCCAGTGCTCATAGAATAACTTTCCACCCCTTGTCTTCCATTTCTGAGCCCTTTTCAATTCTGTATAAGGAAATACCAAGTGAGAGCACAAGGCATATTTTTCTCTGAAGCATGCTTGGATTAGAGATTTTCATCTTAAACATGTCTGATGAGGAATGGCTCTGGGAGCTGGGTTTGTTTAGTCTAGACGACAGGAGGCTCAGGGGGAACACCTCATGCTCTCTACAACTACCTGAAAGGAGGTTGTAGTGAGGTGGGTGCTGGTCTCTTCTGCTGTGCCCTCAGTGAGAGGACAAAATGAAATGGCCTTAAGTTGAGACAGGGGAGATTCAGATTAGATATTTGAAATATTTTTTCACTGTTAGGATGATCAGGAATTGGAATAGGCTGCCCAGTGTGGGGTTGTGGAGTATGCATTCCTGGAGGTGTTCAAGAGCCATCTGAATCTGATGCTGGATGATGTTGTTTAGAGGTTACAGTGGTAGTGTTGAGTGGACAGTTGGACTAGATGATCTTGTTGGTCTCTTCCAATCCTGATGACTCTATGATCTATAAGATCTTTGTGGGAAATTGAATGGATGTTTCTTTCCCAGCTTCTTTGATGAAGGATAGTTTTGGGGCAATTTAAAAATAACATTATTTTTAAATGTAATAAGGAATTATTTTGTTTCCTATTCTCTGTATGGTTAAGTGGGAGTTAATTTGGTTTTCCCTGTGAATGGTATCTGGATTGTAATGGTCATGTGCTTAGACTTAAACAAGAGAGAAACCTGTATTTACTTGACTACTTTGTATTCATAAAAGCATATTTACCACAGTTGAAGTTTTTCATAGAGAGTGAACCAAGTACACAGATGGTCAAACACTAATACTTAGGGGTGATCTGCAACACTATCTGCATCTTCCATCTAACAATGAAAAGAGGTGGATGTGAAGTGTATAGGCATACCATGATTATAAGTAGGTTTAAGATTGAACTTAGGGTAAGCTGTGCAAATATGAACCTGTATGATAGATTTTTTTGTGTGTGTTTTAAAAAAAAAATCAACTTACTGCTGTGTATTTAAACCAAGGTTCAATAGGATTTTTAAAGGTACTTAGCACTATAAAATCTTCAGCCTTTATATTTAGGGTCCTTAAATTTGTTTTATAAGCATCTTAGAATGAAGTTGTTAATTCTTTTAGTTAATCTTTGATAGCATAAAATCTTTTCATGCTTGAAGCCATCCATCATCATGTTAGAGGAAAAATGGAAAGAAGTCTTTTGTGAAATGTCCAACAAATCACTGCATTTGGAACTGAAGGAGAAAGACAAATTTTAAGGTTTGACTCATGATAGTTGTTCTCTTTTCAAACTCTCATAGTACAAAGATGGTATAGTAGAGTACAGAATGATTGATACAATGATTTTTTTTTTTAAGAGAAAGTTTGGAAGAAGTATTCTTCCTAACTCACTGGTAAACAATGATGGTATCTCTTGGGGTTTTTTCCTCTTCATTCTGAACAAGTGCACTTTGCAGAGTTCTTTGCTTGTTTGTAGCACTATTTCAAAATTCATTTAATGGTTTCTTGCCAATATGGAAGCAAAAATCAGCTTTCAGCTTTGTTTCTTTTGTAAAGCCCCAAAATAAAGCCTTGATAGAAACAATGGGGGATAGGCAAACATAGAGAGAAAGGAGTGCTGAACATGTGACGAATTGTTCAGCAGGGAGTTCCTTCGCTGTCCAGACAGTGTGACCCACCAGCAGCACTGCATGTGCCATCTAGGCTTGATTTGCACATTCACTGATGACCAGTATGCAAAATGTCATCTGTGTGAAGCCTAACCAGAAGGAGCATATGGTGGGCATGCCCTGGCTGGCACTTTGTGTGTGACTTCTGTCTGGTCATGTATTATATTTGGAGAAAAGTGCTTTTGCTCTCTCTCCTCTTTCACTGCAGCCGTGAATGAGTTCATTGTCCACTGAGGGAAAACAATTTAAGAAACTGAGATAAGAAAGCATTCCAAAGAGTACCCTACAGCAGATATCAAATACCTCATTTTTTGTTCTGATTTGCAGAATATGCAGAACCATTTCTAGCTTTCTCTCAATGGCCAGTGACTTGGTCTTGCCTGGTTTAAGTACTTGTTAGCAAATCAGCCTCTGTCAAGAATTTCTGAAATTTTTTAGAGGGGGAAATGGCTCTGGCTGTCACTTCTTAAGGTGACAAAGCATGAGTTGAACATTGTGCTTGGATTCTGAAGACTAATAAGATTATACAGGAGGAGGGTGGCTCTCAGTTTCACAGTCCTGTAAAAACAATGCTGTATGTTAATAATGCAAAGTATCACTATTCCTTAGCATCCTTAGATAAAAGCACACCCATCTACTATACAAGCATTAATGGCTCTTGCCTGTTTGTAGAAGTAGAATGTTTTACAATTGGAGAGTAAGGGCTTATACCTTCACTTTAAATCCATTAATCAGTAGAGATCTGACTCAGTGGTAGGAAAGGTATCTAAGATGGCAAAATTTTTATAATCAAGAGGAGAATGAAATGATTGCTGGGAAACTCCCATGCAAAAAAAATGAGCCAAACAGGAACAAAAAAATCCTCTTGGCATAATGAAAACTGTATTTAAACACAGCTGAAACTAATTAAAGAAAAAACAAGCTAGGCAAGATTGATCAAGTTGGTCTGGAAAAGCTGTTACCTGTTTTATTGCAGGCTGTGATTCCCTAGAAGATTAAAATAGCAATAAGTTTTGAGGTGACAGATGAAATTTGCTTTCATTTTCTAGAGAAAAATTATTAAACTTTTTTTTAAGGATTTGGAGATTACTAGTTCTATGCTCAATGTAGTCACCCACACAAGAATATAAAAAGATCTCATGAAATATATATATATATGCTTTTAAATATGCTTTAAAAAGCCTTTATAAAGGAACAATTTGATAACATTCCAAACATAACTTGTAACTAGTATATTACTTAAATTAGAAAGTAGACCAGATGTCATGGGTTTTTTTAGAATTTTGTATTTCTAGATACATCAAAGGTAACTTAACTTCTAGAGAAACTTTCCAGATCATGAGTTTTCCCAGTTTTTATCTGTACACTGTGGTATTAAAAACAAGTCAATGATCAATTGTTGTGGAAAGGCAATGTACCTTGAATTCAGTATGGCAATGAGATACTGAATGGTGGAGAAACAAAACACAAATACTTTTGTTGTGTGAGGTACGTGTGTGTCTGCCAAGATAAATTTAGGAGGAGGAGCCCTTCTGCTTGCATAAGCAAGATGGAGATTTGCTTGGTGTAAGATTGTTATTGTTCAAGTAAAACTATTTCAGACCAAGTCATGTGGATATCTCCACCCACTGTAGAGCATCTTGATGAAGAATTCATGAGCAATTCAAAATAAAGGGGCTGTATTAGTGAGTCTGACACTCTCATAGCATGAACACACTAATTTCATAAGATTTTTCCGATCTGTGAATTAATTGGGAATTGTCATCATTTTGAGTCACTGAACAAAGGAAGAGGTCATTTACCCAGATGGAAAATACTGATTTATTACAAAGTTTCTCCAACCCTCTGACATTTGAAGCATGGACAGACATACAGAATGGCCCATGCTTTCTGGAAGAGGTTAAGGACCCTGTAAGTACTGCATTGTTCTTCATTTACTGAGATGATGGAAGAGGCCAGCCTCCTAGTCATCTGCGCTGGTCTTCTACTAAACTTGTTAAAGACTGAGATAGTTATGAAGAAAAAAACATTCCCTTCTAGATATATTTACGTATCCATCTTTTTACATCTTCGTGTTTCTTGTACAGAATCAAGGATGTGGCTGGGAATAGAGTTTGGATTGCAGTGTTGCAAGTATACACATAATGTACTCTTGAGTTGAAGCCAAACCAGAAGATATTTTCTGTTTGCACAGACTGGGCATACAGGTGCCCAGATCAATGCATGGGATCCAAACAAATGAAGTCCTGCAGCTTATCCTAAAAGTGTTCACAAAGAGAAGTTGTGGATTTGATGTCATAATCTGAGAAAACTTCTTACACTGTTAAAGGAGCCAAAAGACATGGACAACTTCAAACTTACTATAAAGCATCAGTCTTCCAGCAGGAGTTCTGCTGGTTTTTGCATGTCTGTAGTTTCACCTTCTATTAATATGTTCGTTTCCCATTGCCCTTGCCCCTTGCCATGTCCTTTTCTGAACCTTTTGTCTCAGGAATAGATAATTTTTAATTTTTCCCATTTCTGATTGTCCACTCAGGTCTTCAAAACCTGGGTTTCCCAGAAAATCCACTGTGGGCACTGAGGAAATGACACTGCTGCTCATCAGCTTGTGCCATCAGAGGCTGGAGCCGCTCTGGATAGCGTAGCACAGCAGTGGGATCAGGAGGCTGCCAACCTTGTTGATACTCTGGGATATGAGGAGAGCACCAATCAGTGTGCATGATGTTCAAGATGATGAACAGTATCTCCCTGAGGACCCAGAAACTTGGGAACACTCAAAAGTTGTGCCCTCAGTATAAAGATCCTAACCAAAACCTTGAATAGCCATACTTGGGGATCCAGGGGTATAGCATGTATGAGTTTGGGGAAGAGTGCAGGCTCAGCTCTGCTCCTGGATTCCTGTTCCTGAAAAAAAAATACTAAGAAGGCCACACTGACATCCAAGCATACCTATATTCAGTCTGAAAAAGTGGAGTAGTGAGCTAAGCACATTATGACTATGCCTTCCCTTGTGTTTTTCTTTTGCATGGCAGATAACTGAGCTCAGCACTGAAGTGAGATTCAGAGTGGTGTCACTGCTTGATGTGGTGATAACACAAAATGCTGTCACTCCTGAGTGAACAGGGGCAGAAATATGGCTTCCTTCCATAAGGGAAAGCGGTAACGTGCTGCTGGTGTTTTGCACAGGACAGCTGCCAAGGTAGTGTGATGCTGCAGAGTGGTCTGCTGAGGTTCCAGCAAAGCAGGCAGCCAAGGCTTTTTGAATAGCTTTCCCTCAGGTGGACTCAAACTCCAAATGCAGTCAGGATGTTAGTCATGGAATCAAAATGAACCAAAGTAGAAATCCAGAAAGTGTGTACAGTGCAACATAGCCTACAGAACCAGCTGCTCCAAGCTGCTGGGCTGCTGCAGGGAGGTACCAGACTAAAATTGCTCTTTCTCCCTGAAAATGAATGTGCTGAATTTGTGCTTGAGCTGTGTATGAGGGTTTCTCTGTCTCTTGGAGTTTCTCATTTAACTCTTAACAGACTTTTCTGACAAGTAAAGCTATTGTTTTTTTCAGAATAGTAATCAATTTGTTTGATTTTCAAGTAACTAATTTCATAATCAATGACAAAAGGGGAACCCAAGGGAAGGGCCATAACTGTAACTGATAGGCAAGGAT
>JAOXXN010000446.1:24119507-24139620 GCA_026770055.1 Myrmophylax atrothorax
ATTCATTTAAGGAAGCTCCTCAAAGAAAGAGCTACTGTTACTGAGGAATAGATTTGCCATTCTGATTCTCTCTGATGTTTCGGATATTGTTCTGGTAATTACCTCTAAAAAATTAATAACAAGTAAAATATGCTTAAATAATGCAGAGAAAGAGAAGGCAATATAACATATATTTTTTAACTCCTCTAATCCTGCTGTAAGTACACACATCTTTCTGCCATCATCATTCTTACTTTCTCTTACATTTAAGATCCAACATCACCTGACAAAGGCAAGACTCTAGAACTAACTATATTACTTCATAACAAATATTGTAGTTCTTTCTAGGAGTTTACTCTTGAGCCTTTTTTTCTTTATATTCTTATAATGAGCATTCTTTTTTTAGATTAATTAAATAGTAAGGTACCTACACATGTTTTAAACCTGAATTATTTATAGAAATTCAACTCAAGCACTTCTGTTATTGAAAAAGAATTTATTCTCAAACTGCCTGTGAGTTTCAAACTCTTGGACTGCAGGAATCATGGAATCATAGAATAGTTTGGCTTGGAAGGTACCTTAAAGATCATCTAGTTCCAAACCCCCTACCATGACCATGGACACCTTCCACTAGACTAGATTGCTCAAAGCTTCATCCAGCCCGGCCTTGAACATTTCCAAGGATGGGGCATCCACAACTCCTCTGAGCAGCATGTTCCAGGGCTCACCACCCTCAAAGAATTTCTTCCTAGTATCTAATCGAAACCTCCTCTCTTAGCCTGAGTCCATTCCTCTTTGTCCTGTCACTACATACACTTGTACAAAGACCCTCTCTTGGCCTTCTGGTAGGTTCCCATCTGGCAGTGGAAGGCTGCAATTAGGTCACCCCTAAGCCTTCTCTTTTCTGGGTTGAACAATCTCAATTCTCTCAGCCTTTCTTCGTACAAGAGATGCTCCATCCCTCTAATCATCTTGGTGACCTCTTGCTGGACTTTCTCAATCAGATCAATGTCATTGTGCTGGGGACCCCAGAGCTGGATGCAGTACTCCAGGTGGGCTCTCACCTAGGTGGAACAGAGGGGCAAAATCCCTTCCCTTGACCTGCTGGCTACGCTGCTTTTGATGCAGCCCAGAATACCACTGGCTTTTTGGGCTGTGAGCACACACTGCTGGCTCATGTCCAGCCTCTCACCCACCAGCACCCCCAAGTCCTTCTCATCAGAGCTGCTTTCGATCTGTTCATCTCCCAGCCTATGTTGATATTGGGGGTTGCCCTAACCCAGGTGCAGCATCTCGTACTTGCTCTTATTAAACCTCATGAGATATTTATGGGCCCATTTCTCAAGGTTGCCCAGGTCCCTCTGGATGATGTCCCATCCTTCAGGTGTGTCAACAGCACCACTCAGCTTGGTGTCATCTGCAAATTTGCAGAGAGTGCCCTCGATCCGTTTGTCTGTGTCACTAATGAAGATATTAACACTGGTCCCAGTATGGACTCCTGAGGGACACCACTTGTCACTGACATCCATTGGGACTCTGAACCATTGACCACTACCCTCTGGATGTGACTGTCTGTCCAAACAGTTGCTTATTCATCTATCAGTCCACTAATCTAATCCATCTCTCTCCAATTTAGAGAGAAGGATGACATGGGGGACCATGTTAAAGAGTTTACAGAAGTGCAGAGAAATGACATTTGTAGCCCTCCCCTTGTCTACTAATGTCACCCCACTGTAGAAAGCCACTAGTCTGGTTATACAGGACTTGCCCTTGGTGAAGCCGTGCTCGCTGTCTTGAATCACCTTTCTGATTTCTTTGTGCCCTAGCATATATTCTAGGAGGATCTGTTCCATGATCTTTCCAGGCACAGAGGTGAGACTGACATGTCAGTTGTTCCCAGGGACCTCCTTTCTACCCTTTATAAAGACGGGTACAGTGTTTCCCATTATAGAATCATTTAGTTTGGAAAAGAACCTTTAAGATCATCAAAGTCAGCTGTAAAAGAAAGGTGCAATATTGCCCATTCTTTGTTTTATTCTTACACAGGGCTCTTTTCTTGACCCATTTTAGTGTATTCACCTTCACTAATTTCAATCTTCTTCCCTTCCATCAAGAAATAATGTGGAACTAAATTGTAGTTTTGTGTTAACACATTGAAAATTGTTTCTTTCTTGTGGTTAGAATCTGCTTCTGGTAGTGCAGAATTAACTAATGAATTTCTAATGGCACCAGTGCTGGTACTATGAGAAGAGCCATTTCATGTTTTCTTTAATCACATTTAGCACTGGAATTAGAAAAAATCACATTCCTTTGGAAAGATTCCTAAATCTTCCCAATGACTGCCACATATGAACAGAATGAGACAAGGCCAAACCTTCATCCTCTTTGAAGGTTTGACAGAAATCTTTCAGGCTGTTTGCACAGACCTTTTAATTTGGTGGTTTGGTATGTTTAAATGCCAGCTTTACACAATTTAAAATTAGGAAAAGTGTCTGGTTCAGTGTATTAAGTTGATTCAGCCTGGACACACCTTTGTTTGGTCAGGTGCTGGTGCACTAATTAAAGCCTATATGCATCTTGTCAGCCCTGTCTGAAATGGTTAGAAATGCCTTCACATTGCCTCTGGTAATCTAAAGGAGTAGAACAACATATTTAAAAAGCTGTAACCAAATATAGTGCTTTGTAGTTTATTGTAATAGGATGCTGGTGCTTCCCTATAACATCTCATCTTTACAAATTGCCATTTTTTGGGCAGTCATTGCCAGGTGCAGTAACAGTAAATATTTTCTGAGTGCAGTTAACCAAAAGGCCTTTATGTCTATTTTAGTGCTAGTAAATCCAGTTCTTCATTTATTTCCAGAAGTATTTATAGGTGTCGCAAAGCTCTTTGCTTACTTATTTTCCCTGACATAGAAAATCCTATGCGAAGAACAAGAATAGTGTTTATACTGCATTTACAGAAGAGTTTTCTGCTTTGTGATTGCCTGGGGTGTGCTAGCTAACTGTTAATTCATTAAAAAATAATGCTAATTCTACTGCAGCTCTTTTTAAAAGTGAATTTATCTATTCCTGGTTAGATCTACCCAGAAAACTGGAAGTATACAAACAGGCTTTTTGATTATTTTTTTGTTTCCTTCTAGTAACTGCAGGTTCCTATTGTAGTAATCAGTTCACTACTTTTCACTTGTAAGATAAATTGCCACATGATGTGTATGCTGCTGTTTTGATTCTTTCTTTCCTCAGTGAAAAGATCTGAAAGTTCGTTAGAGGAAAGTTTGTTATGGAGGGAAATCAGTGCCCTGAGTGTGTGATTAGAGTTCAGTAGAAATGATACTGTAAAATGTCTTCTCCTGTTTTCTCAAATTCCTGTGCTGCCTGCAGATGTAAATTTAAGGAATCAGCATGATGAATGCATTTATGATTAAAAACTTTTTCGTTGGACTTTTTTAAATATAAGAATTTCTTCCTAGGTTGTCAGCTTAGCTCATAATACAAATACTGTACTATACAAGTAGTGTATTCATTTTTACATATTTTCACAATTATTTCATCTGAGAGGCAGCATGCTTTCTTTTCTTGAAAAGGTGTGATTTACAAAATATTCTTAGTACCTGCGAGTCTAATTGCTGACAGCACTGATATTTTTGTCTTTTGTCTGTCCTTCCCCAGATGATTTGCTTCAGCCCCTGCCACTCTCAGTTCAGCTATTTCTATGATTGTGCCATGGAACTTGTTTGTGTTAAAAAGAAAGCAAATGTAATGAGCCAGCAGGGCCGGGTCTTCCTGTGTTGGCTCTGATGCCAGTTCAAACATTTTGGGAACTGAGGCTGTCAGATAACAGACCTCCAGGAGCCTCTCTTTCTGAGTGCTACTGGAGTGGGATTCCTTGAACAGCAGTAATTAATGGGCTGTTGGGAATGGGTCAGCTTTCACAGTTTGAAGTGTGGAGCCACAAAGGTGGAAGCAGAGGACGTGTGTGCTTGCTCTTGAGATACCAAACTCTTTTCTGGTGATTGAGCAGAACAGTTTACCTTATGCTTCTGTTCCTCCTTTTCTCTTCTTGAATATTTCTTCTTACTTTACTGTAACTACTTATCGTGGGATTTTACTACTAATATATAGGTAATCAACCTTTTTCTAAGGGAGCATGCAACACTTACTGAGGAGATCAGTGTGCTAGTGGAGACAAACTGGTCAAGGAAACTGCATTTAACTATCTGAAGTGCAAACACAAAAGAAGAAAAATAAAATAAACAAGGCACTAAAGTGCTTGATTTCAAGCCCCACTGGCGTTTCACATTGAAAAACCCTGCTTCGTTGTGTGCTTTTTGTACTTTAAAGAGAGAACCAAGCAAACCTTTCATCATGTTGATCATGCCCATACTACTTACAAGTTAGCACTTGTACCATAATCCCAGGCAGTTTGGTTTGTCTGCAGTTATTCCTTGCATGAGATCCTGCCTGTGTCAAAAACCAAAACAGAGCCCTGTTGGAAACGAAAGCTCCTCACCAAGCTGCAACTTGTACAGCCTCTGTGCTCACCTGGCATTGGAGTGAGACAGCCTGCCAGAGCCTGGGAGTTGCACATTACAAGGGTTGACTTGGTAAAAACAACACCACAGTTGCTAAGGAGAGGATAATTAAACCAGTCTATTAATTTTGAAGTGCCTACAGCTAGATATGTTCAAAGGCAGTAGCCTTTTGAAGTTGGTGCTTCAAATTGCATTGCAAAGGTGGGCAATTGGAAATCACAGGTGACCAAAGCTGCTCTTCCCCCTTGTCTTGGGGCTGTTATTCAGCACAACAGTTGTTTGTCTCATTGTGTAAGGTAAATGTGAAGAGTCATCCTTAAACCAAGGTGAGTGATGGCAGGAAGATAGCAACAGTGCTATGCTAAATATGTGATTCAGCATATGTGTGAAAAAGAGGTTGAAATGTAATCCAAAGCAACAGTTTTGTGGGTGTCTGTTTGTTTGTTTGACTGGGTTTGGTTTTGGGTTTTTTTGTTTGGTTTTTTTTTAATTAAACCACTGTATTCTGAGTGTGTTTTCTGTATTTTAAGGCCAAGTAATAGCAAACCACCTAGCTAGCAGTACAGATTTAGTCTGACTGGGCTTGAGCATGCAATTAATTTTTGCCAAATTAACCCCAGCAAACAAAATTAAGTTGACATAAACCTCATTGCTTTCTTTTTCTTAGTTATGGGAAGAAACATAGTATCTAATCTCACAAACTTTTTGACATCAATAAGCTTTTGTCTTCCTCCTCATCGCTGCACTGAGTTCATGCGAACATAGTGTAATTGGGATGTCTTTTATTGGCATGCCTTTTACTGGAACCCCTACAGTTGTTAAACCAGGGCTTTCCTGTATTTTCTTGCTTCTTCATATATCTTGTGGCAAGGAAGGACTCTTGTGGTGCTGTTAGTCTGGGGTTAAGGAGCTGTTTATCCACATGCTGTGCCAAATGCTTAAGTACGTCTGCGTGGTACAATAATATCAGCCAGAAGAGCTAATTTCATTAGCCTAAGGGCTAACTACAAAGTAGATCAATGGATGCAAGACTGATCACAATCTAACAAAGCTGGCTGTGGGATTGTCTGATAATAGAAAATGAAGGTTGTGTTTAAATATAAATAAATAAATCCCTGGAAGCCATATATAAAGAGAATCTGTAAAGAAAACTACATATAATAAGGTTTTCTTGTGTGATATTAGGTCAGTTTAATATGCCTGATCCAGAAAATGCTCTACTATTAGGGAAATTAAAGCAAAAAAAAATTATAGACTGGATTTAAAAAATATACTTCTTGAAACTAGTCACAACAAAAACTCCTTTAAGTCACTGTGTCCCTGGAGAGGTAGACTTCAGTTTTGATTTTCTACTGGTGGAGTGTTTCAGATAATGTTTAAGGAAAGTCTTCAGATAATTGTGAATCCTAAATCAGCAGCAGTTCCTTTGTCCCATTTCAGCGAAGAAATAAAAAACCACCTCCTCTTCCCTCTTTTGCAGGAACTTAAGAGTATAGGACCATGGTGGTCTGTCAGCCTTCAGGAGGTGTTTGGCTGAGGAGGAGGTAGTTTAGTAAAGCAAATTCTTCAAAGCTTGAGACCTAAATCCATAAATAGCGTAGGTTGTTGTTTTGTGTCATGTGCAGTATTTTTTCAAGATGAGAAAATGCATACAATCTCCTAGTCCTAGCCATACCCACTCCTGACTACTGCCAAAATCAAATCTGTCCTGGCCAGAACCAAGACATAGCCCTATTATTTGTTCAAAACAACCCCCATTGTCTGTCTTCCCACTGCCTTATGAAGCAGACTCTTATTCCAAGTACAGTGTAGTTAATTGCTGTTGCTTCTAAATACCCTAAAGGCCATAAGTACATATAGGTAGATGTCTCATAGGTGTGAGACAAATGTGTCTGGAGCTCCTCAGTCATTTTCAGATAAACTCAAGGGAAGAAAGAACATTCCTCTGTAAAAATGTAAGCTGTAACATACATTTGTATGTAGTAATAAATGGGGTACTGTAGCAAGTATAAAGTGAGAATTGCCACTGGTTCATGGAGGGTGTGAATTCGACCATCTCCTGTCTTTATAATTGCTAGATGGAACTGTCATTCCACTGATTTTTAACTCAGCCTTACTATAGTGAGATAACTCACAAAATACAAAACACTCTTTTTTGTCATTAAATAAAATAAGTCAGTAATTGCATATGATTTTTTCTTGTTTTCAATCTCAGCTCCTGGGCAAGTAGTGTATCTCCAGCTACTCTTGTCAAACAGGATGCTGAGATCAGTCCTTTTATCAGTCATTTGTGTATCTACATTTGTTCATTGTTCATCACATCAGTTCCCTATGAAGACTCCTTACATCAAAAAATATTCAAATTCCAATAAAAATTATGCATTAAAGTAGCGGCATAAACAAACAATTGTTCATTTAGAAATGGAATCAAAGCCCCAGGATAAGGACAGATCTAAAACTCTGATATTTTCTTGATTTATGCTTGAAATCACATGTTCACACAGCTTTTGTTTTCTGTGTCATCAGACATATTCCCTGACATTTGTTCTCAGCTTGCTGCTGGCTAAGTGAAGACTGACTTCTTAGCCAAAGAAGTACTTCACCAGGAGGAGTTCATCCTGGGCTTTGGAAAAACTCTGTAGCTTGTTGGTCAAGACACTTGTCAAGTCCCATTTTTCTTTTGCATTTAAAGAAGGTCTCAGGGCTGATCTCATCAAACATGTGTCCAAAAGCCTTATGACTGACACAGTAAGAGACAGCAACAGAAGACATGACTGTTTTCAGTGGAAAAAGATGAGTAATGCTGTGGCCTGTTACAGGAAAAAAAAAAGTGATTTAATTCCCTGATGAAAATCAATTTATTATTCCTTGGTTTTTCTTTTGTTTTTGTTTTTCAATATCGTGAACAACAATGTTGCGGTTAAATTGCAGTTAGGCAGATGAGTTGTGAAGAAAAGAGAACATAAACCAAAGCATTCTCAAATGTGACTTTAGGAATGAAAACCAATAGTAAATAATGCTCTGAGTAGAAAAATGTGTTAAGGCATTCTTTCATTTATGAAAATTGTAGTATTGTTAGCAAGCAGAGAATTAATACTTAAATATATATTCTCAGCCGTCTTTCTCCATGGCAATGCTGGTACAATATTGTGGTTATACTGTAAAAGAAAATCAGGGAACTGATTTGGCTGTAAACAGACTTGATTGTTTTTCACCTTTTTTGGACAGATCAGTGTCCTGAGATCTCTTGTAGCACTGCATCACAGCTTTGCAGGAGAATGAGAAAGCAAGCGAGCAACTTCACCAGAGGGATGGAGGTGTCTTGGTTTCTGCTGCTGCTGGATCTTAAACCTTGCTTTAAGCTTCCCATGTTTTTATGCCAGTATTGAGAATGGTACTTCCCTTTGCCTAATAGAGCCATCACAACATTCCACATGCTTCTACTGTGTGCTAATACTGAAATATCTGATTTTTCATCTAGATGATGTAGTGTTTGAGCTGTGGACATCCATCTTTTTCTTTTGAAATGTAACCTTGCAGCACATTCCTGATGCTTCAGGAAACAAGTGAAGCGCAAATGCAATTCTGAGCTGTAAAATCAAAAACAAATAAGTGGTGAAGAGACTTATTATGTAAGGCAAACTGAACACAGGGAGGCTGATTTGCTGCAAAACTGACACTGGCAGCCACTAAAGCAGTGAAGAAAAAACGATGAGGGCAGATTTTATGGAGGGACAAAAACTGTAGTGTTGAAGGAAGCATAGAATTTTCTATATGAGAAAATGTCTAGAGGCAATTTATATAGCTGAAAACCAAGTGGTAAATGGTTGTACTGGGACTAATATAAAGGTAGCCTCACGTGGTAATTTATTGTGCCATAGTACTACTGTTTACTGTTTGATTCATCTCTGAGTCTCCCTTAGGAAATTCATATGAGGTAGGAGAATAATTTTACTTCTTAGGAAAATGTTAAACAAAGCATTTCATGTTGTGCTCATTAGCAGAAGAAAAGAAACAAACAAGTAATAAGCCATACTGGTTATGATTCAGATGTCTGCCATCCTTCTTCACAGTAATTTGGATTTCTTCTCACTAATATCCTGCTTTTTTAATAGCTAAATGAATAATGTCTTCATTTTTTTCTTGTTGATTTAAATTTGCATGTGCAAAATCAATGTGATGATGTTTATTGCAAAACCCAGTTGACAGTAGTTCAGTGGACCTTGCATGGATGAGCCTTCTTATGTAATTCTGTGTCTGCTATAATATACCCTTACATGATATTTCACCCATGACTCTGTGCAGACCCTGTTCTGAAGATTTCTAAAATGCCAGATTCAATTAACTTTGTTTATAAAGACTTATATGAAATTCCACGCAGATCATAGAAATTATCTATGCTTTACAGGTGAAAAACTTTGGTCAAGGACAAAAATGTGTCTGGGATTAAGCAATTAAGAAGTAAAGCTGAGACAGTAACTTGGCTCCTTCAAGCCCAGTCTTTGCCTATCTGCTCATATGTGTTGCTGTATTGAGAAAAAGGGAAGGAGTAGGTAGAAAATAGAAGATAGGATACTGTGTTTGAGATCAACAACTGGGAGAAGTTCTGCAAATCGTAACAGGAATTGTGTATAGGCTGATACTTTTTGTTATCAGCTTTGAGAAGAGGTAGGTTTTCTCTCAAGGAAACTTTTAATTACTGATAATATTCCCCCCTCTCTCCCTCACAGGGGTACCTAGAAATTATTGTAGTGCACACAGAGGAAAATTTTAATCTCAGTTCATGATCTATTGTGCAAAAATTTGCTTCCCTTCCCTTTCTCCATGAGCACACTGCTAGATCAGTGGTGTCCAGCTCAAGTACTTGAGGAGAAAGCTGGGCTGTCACATAAGGCTGTCCCTCTTGGATGTCATACTCTAGGAAGTGCTTGTTCTGTACTTATCCTCAGATAAGTTCTGGCTTATACTAAGGTTTCTAGGTCTTTGGTAGAATTCTGTATTAGAGTGAAAAAAAATTTAGCCATTGTTTTACCTTAACTTTGTTTTGGCTCCACAGACCTTCTAACAATACAAGTAGGCACCCTATGCCTAGTTTTTAAAAAAACTTGTGTCTGCTGGTTAGTTACAGAACCAAGTCTGGGAAGCAGACTTTACTTTTGCACTGTAGAATGAAAGGGAATGGTGAAGGGACAGGTGGATGAAATATGTACCATTATGAACAGCAGGAGCAATGTATAAGATGCCTGAGCAAGGCTTTCCTGTGGAGATGGAGTTGTGGGAATGCATGAAGTTTTGGACTTCAAAGATGACTGTGACTCTTTAGGGTGAATGTTTTGAAAAGGGACTCCTATTGATAGACCAGCCTATATCCATGATTACTAGGCTAACCTGTTGTGGTGACTGTGAGTTTTCAAGGTTTTGGAGTCTACTTTATTTCAAAAGGACCAGAAAGGAGCAATAAGAACTGGGATATGGCTGCAAGCTTAGGATCAGATATGGCATGCTCAGATTTCCATTTGCTTAATTTGCCTGATTTCTGAACTCAGCTAAATATTTCAGTTTTTGAAGTGCAGCTGTGCATATTAGAGATGTTTAGGATGTTTGGGCACAGTTCACAGCATGAACACGCTCTTGGTTTTCTCCCCATTGTGGTTAAGTCCCTCAAAACAGTTGATTATTGTCAAGGATACAGGGGCTATTTTTTTCTATCGCATAAAGAATTGCCAGCAGAAATGTGGATGACACCAGTGAGCTGCTCTAGAAAATGCTCACTTGAGAGCAAAGGAGTGTGGATGAGGTCTATTGGCCACGTCTTGGACTATCTTGATGTTGATGAAGGTTGCTTTCTAGATTGATGAAGAGAGATTGAGTGAAGGTGTGTTTGTGACTGCTGATCATTCTGGCAGTGAGTGTTTTATGTTTGTTTGTTTGGGTGTTTTTAGAATATAATTATCTTAAAATCTTGTAGTTCTAGAGACTGTTGGCCTCAAAAGGATTCACAAGGGAACTCTACTGGGCCCACAGTCATTGATACTGGCTTTCAAAGTTGTGCCTTTTTATTTCACGAGCACATTCAACTTCAGTTCTGACTTTGGAGAATCTAGTTCAGAGGTACCATGTCTGGAGGACTTTTGTAACAGTATTTCAGTGATCATGATATGTTTTGTGACCTGGGCCAGAGCTGAGAGGCTGAGGTCTCTGAATCCATAAACACGGCAGAAAGTTGAGTAGAGAGTGCTGAGTTAATCCACAAAGCATCAGTAAATCACTGCTAAATACCACAATAATTTCATCTAGAGGAGGTACTTCTTACAAATGAAGAATAGTGTTTGGTGTAGGAAATCAAACTCATGTTACTGTTTTATTACTCTTTTGTCTAAAATAAACAATTATATTCAAAAGACATGCTGAGTTCATAGTATATGTAGCCATGACTGGAAAGTTACCATTTTGGACTTCTGAAGGTTGTTCTAGAAGCCCTTAACTGAAAATTTATTCACGTATAAGGTGTGCTTTCTGCCCCCAGCCTTGATTTAAAAATAGAAGTTCTTTTTATCCCGTATTCTTCCAAGGGTTGAGATTTGACTGAGATGTAGCTAGTGTCTTGACAAAGTAATGATTAACTTCACTTTCGCCACTTAGAAATCTAGAATTTTCTAAGTGAGGAGGAAATGGAATGGCTTAACTAAGAATAAAAAAATAAAAACATAGCAGGAACTCTGACAGTGATTCAAGTGCTTTGCCAAGTGACCTAGCTTGAAAAAATACACTGTTCTTGCCAAGGAAAAAGCTGCTCATTTATGGAGTTTAAATGAAAAGGTTTAAAAATTACCAAGTATTAGAATATTTGTGCCAAATGCAATTTTGGGCTGTATGTAAATAACACCCTGAAATCTGGTTTGAAACCAGTTTTCAGGTTTTGGTGCTGTCATTTGCTACCTTGATCATAAACTGTATGTTTTGGATTTTTTTCTCCTGCTTGCTCCATTTCCCTCCTTTCCTGTAGCACACTCACACACACACCCCGCTTTCCCCAGGAAGAATACCTGTGTGCATTTTTATTACTTTTTTATGTATATTGCTGGATAGCCATATTCATCTTCATATTACATCTGGATGGTGGAAAACTAGGGTTGCAAAATTAACTCTGAATTTATTTGAATTACTCTGTAGTTTTCATTTTTTTTAGGACTGATTTGTTATATGGAGAGTATCTGTAACAGTTAATGAGTAAGGAAATATAAGTAATTTTGAGGTAAAATTATTTACATTCTCACTTGGGTTCCTAAACTACCCTTTTCCAATAGCAAAGCTGAAAAGCTAATTTTCAAGGCTTCAGGAGCAAAAATTATAGTAGTCCACACATGTGAAGTTGTAAGGCAAAGTTTTTATTAACTTAAGATATCACGGGAATTCATCCTAAGAATATATAGTGTGTGCTTTTATCCTTGAGACTTAAATATGAATGTGCAAGCTTAGGTGTTTGGAAATGATGCTTTTTGCCCCAAACCTGTCCAAACTATACTGGGGAAAATTAAAATCTTTTCTTTAAAATGCTGTGTTTTATCTCTAGTGGGACCGGAATGTAGCAGAGATGTAAATCCATTTGACTGCAAAACGGGACACCAGTTTTTCTCTGAAGCCAGGCACTTCTATGTATTTGCATGCAGGGTGAGATAGAAGCTGATATATTAGCCTGTGTATCTCAGGTGAAAAATCAAGGCATGGTGCTATAACCATTACTTCCCTCTCTAGTACTACAGATGATAGGGGGTTGGGTATTAAAAAAACCAACAACAAACCCCCTTGTAGTCTGGAGGTACAGACTTGAAGCCTAAGGTTATCTCATTAAAGGTAGACATAAATTCATCACCATGATGAGTAAATAGTTACTGAAAAAGTAATTTCATATCAAGGCTCTGGGTTCTGTTTAATACTTGGGGTTTAAAAGCTATATTGAATTAAAAAAAAGCAACACTACTTTGATTCAGATCAAAGGATATTTTTTACTCATTGAAGAGGACATCCCATGAAAATGTCTTGTTTAAAATGAAATTTTTTATGCAGTGTGAATGGTTTCAAGTACAGGGTGCAGGGGTTGGAGCTCATGGTGGGAGAGAGCACTGGCTGTATTGATTGTCTGGATGGTGGCTCCACTAGGATAAAATAGAGGAAAGAATGATGCTTCAGATCCTTTCATCTGTCAGTCTTACTGCTGCCTTCTGTATTGTTTTACTTGGTATAATGAATTGCCTTTATCAAAATGAATTACAAGTAATAAGCTGTCTAAGTTACAGGATTGTCTTTGCACTCAGGCTGAAGGTTTACATCCTGTATTTCCCTTCCCCTCTTTGGACTTTCCTCCCCTCTCCCCTCCCCTCTCTGCTCCCTCTTTTTTTTTTTTTTTTCCACCTTGCCTCTCTCTTCTTCTCTCCTCTCTCCCTTTCCCTCTTTTTTTTCCTGAGGACTTTCTTGGTGTAACCCCTCATGGATATTTGTACATATGGACCTAACCTTTCTGACTCCTTTTTAGTTGAAAATCTCTCACCTGTCAGGCTGAAGTAAATCAGGATTGGAGACTCTCATTTTGCAGTGTTGTGGCCATTGAGCTAGCAAGATGTCTAGTTCTCATACAAATGTTCTGATTCATATAAAACACTCAAAATTGTCAAAAAGATAAACTGAGAATGACTTACCAGGGAACAATAATTTGCATACTTACCTGAGAGTTTAATTTCACTACCACAAGACAATTGATCTCAAGCTACTAATTTAAAATAATTAAAATTACAATAGTTTTTTATTCTCTGACATAATCAAATATCTGCCTCAAATTTATCTCTTGCAACTTCAGTCATTTTTTATGTGTTGTTATTCTTTTTCTATCATTGGACTACATTTTTTTGTCTATATGTTCTGTAGATAATGCAAAATAAAAAATAACCTGACTGTTTTTATAGCTATTGTTGTAATTAAATTGTTTATTGAGAAGTAAAGATTTCTGTTGCTGCCAAATTTTCAATAACACTTTTGGTGGGAGAAATAATAACTATGCGTAGTTAAGCCTAGCCTTATCTCCATGCTTACTGCTTTTTGGGTTCGTTTGTTTGTTTGGTTTGGTTTGTTTGTTGTTGTGTTTTTTGTTGTATAAATATGTGCCTTCATGTTTGAGTTTGACTTCTTTAAAATCACTCATGACTCAGTAGGGAATTTAAGGAATTTAAATAGGAATTAATTGGGTTCTGAAGTCTGAAGGTGTCAATATCAGTTTTATCTTCTATTCAGACCTTTTTTCAGTAGGGTTTTAAAGTGGCTCTTATAATTATTTTTGAGTCTGTAAAATCCACTGACCACAAATGGCTTTTACAAATGTTGTTCTTACTACCTGATGACCATAGTAGAAAAACGTGGAATTCTTTTGAAACAGAGAATTTTGATTGTTCAGCAAGCATATGGCTGAAGTTATGGGTAACTCAGAAAACCTGATGGAAAGCACGATTTTACAAAGTAATAGGAAGCACGCTGGTTTTATTTCCACCCTTATAATGGAGGACTCAACCTAACTGAGCCATCTGGCACAGCAATCTGCACTTGAGAAGTCAGGGCAAGAAAGTGAGCTGTGTACAGGCAACAAAAGAGCTGTGATGTGGGGAGAGGTTTTGAAGTCCAGTGTCAGAGACTAGGTTGGAAGGTGACTATGGATCAACTCTGAGGGTACAGATTGAGGCAGCAGCCAGCTGTGCTGGAGTGGCATGACTGAGGGAGGGGCTCCCATCCCACAGCTCCGCAGCTGCTCTTGTGGCCTTGGGTTTGGAGGTGTTCCCAGTGACTTTGGTACCTGTCTTTGCAGGAGACTACCAGTTTGGGAGACTGAAGTCTTCATTGATGATTGGAAGTTCTCTGTCAAGGCACTTGGATACTGATGTGTGGCCACAGCAGACTGGTAGTTCAAACAGCTTTCTGTTGCTGTTTGAAGCAGCTGAAGAGTCCTCTGAAGTAGACCAAAAGAAGTTAGCTTTTTGTTCTAGTCACTTGAATTAGATGTCTGATACAGCAAATGCTCACTGTGATACTTTCCTACTAGAACAATAGAGTTGGTGTGTAAGTCCTACTTAATTTCTTGCCCAAAAGCAAGGATTTGTTGTTGCAGTCTCTCTTGCACTATAATTTCCTTGTGGCTAAATTCCCCCTTGTGCTTAGGACCCAGGTAAATGGGCCATCTGGACAAAGTTGTACAAGGGCTTAAGTGCTGTAAAATCCCACCTCCCCTCTCCCTCCATTCAGTGAGAGCAAGATTTTGGACATGAAGCATTTGTTCTATTATGGGTATTTATGAAGCTCTAATTGTGCTTGGTAAATGGGTTTAAATCTACATGAGTGCAACTGGATTTACAAAATTCTTTACCTTTGCTGGGGACCATTCGACAGGGTCCTGGCAGCTTCCTGCCATTTTGGAAACGTCCTTCAGAAGGAATCCAACGTTTGCCCTATGTAATACAAAGGGTAATCAGGGGCGACCCTCTTTTCAGTACATGTAAGTATGTTTACTTCATGACATTCTTTGAATCATATAAATATGTACATTGAGTAAGAACTACGGACTTTTTCAGGTATTTTGCTTTAGTTAATAATTAACACAGGAAAATACAGGAGGGTATTTTCTAAACCGAAGCTTTTCGAGAGTGTTTAACTAAAGGGGTTTCAAAATAACTCTGTAAGGAGACAGACTTACTGTAACAGGCTTAAAGCTGAAAGTTGACCCATGAAAGTACAGGGATAGAAGTGCACTGTTGATATGTACACTTATAGAAATTTATAACATGCTTGAGTGTACCATGCATAGATGTTTTCTTCTACCTCCCACTATACCACTAATAGTTCCAACTTTTGGCTTGTGGAACTTTGCATGAAGTCAGATTTTCCCTGGAACAGCACAGCTTCTTTCACTCTTGCTGGTCTTAAAAGCTTGCTTTAAGCACAGGACAAGACCCAGACCATTTGGGATGATGATATCAGGTCTCCCTCATGCCTCCATCTCTTGAATCCAAATTACATAGTCATTTGGCAGCTAAACTCAAAAGGATCAAAATGAGCCAGATGTTGAGTGGACAGATCTTTGTTTGCCAGCAATCAAGTCTCCACTGAGCATGCCGTTATGGCTCAGGTTTCCGTCTGTGACCATTTACTTCATTTTGGCTCATTAAATTGACAGCTTTAAAATGAGAAAAAGGAGAGAGGGAGAAAGAACAAAAAATAGTGTAGGAAGCTGTTGTAGTCTCCAACCACATTTGTTATTAGAGGCCCAACACTTGATTGCATTTAAGGCCTGTTTCTTTCCAAAACTTATGCTACTCTTCTGTTATAAAATAGGTTGCTTGTTACTTTCTGTGAATGTACCTGTGGTTTATGTTTGTTCCAGGTGGATTTACACGCATGTCTAGGGAGCTGTTCTCATAATGTCTCAGATTTTTGTGTGTAAAACCCAAATCCCTAGTATGAATACAGTAAAAACCTACCACTTTGGTGCTTTTTGATAGTGCTGTGGTGTTCAAGTGATTATTTTCTTTTGTTACTGCAAACACTGAGAACTCTTCACAGCTAGAGATTCTTTATTTATGTTTGTTTGTTAAGCCTGATAACTGAGAGATATGGTCAACAAATTCATAATTTTTTTTTAGTGTGGACCAATGTATGAAGTCACGCTATCAAAACTGGTGCTAACTGATCCATTCAAAAAATATGTCTGATATTAAACTTAAGCATGCTGGCCCATAAAGTGAACTGTCCCTTTGCCTCACTTGATGTTACACTATTTTCAGAGATCTTGTCATCAAGTGTGACACATTGTCTCTGTCTGACACAGCTTGGCATCAGTCAGTTGTACTGAGTGTAGCATGGTTATGATGAGCTGTGGCTCGTAAGGGGTAAAACCTGAGAAAATGAGGAGACTGACAGGAGCCAACTTTTGGCACTGTCTCAGAAGGCATCTGGGTACAAGAAGTGGGTGAGCTCTGTGCTTTCAGCTAATCCTCAAGCAAAAAGGGTGTGGGGACCTAAACTTTCTGTTCTACTTTGAAATTCACTGGAAGAAATTCCATGAGGTACTATCCAGACAGGAGAGCTATTTACTGAGAAGCCAGGACAGGCAGACTTGTTCCTACACTTCTTGTATACCAGTATATTGTGGCAAAGAAAGCTAGAGGGCAAGGAATTGGTTATTCTAGTGTTTCTGCACAAAGTTCATTATATTTTCTGCGGGTGAAACAGAGATGGTAACAAGCTGATTTACAGGTGTACTCCTGATTTTTCTCCAGGAGCATCTAGTGGAGGAAAAATTGCTTTGTAGAAAGTCAAATGTTTCAACAGCATGGTAAAATAAATGCAGAAGCTCCTTCAATGGGGCAATGACTGGATTGTCTGGGACCTTTACTTTTGAGAAAAAGGTAGTATTGTATGCTGCAGGAAAAGCTGCTTGGATCCTGCAGGTTTTAAATGAAGTGCACACTTTGTTTAATGTGTACCCCCAAACCATGACTCAAAATTTCCTGTGCTACTGAGCTTCTAGGAGTGAAATGGCTTAAGCTGGTGATCCATGGATACTAGAAGTGTGGCTAGCAGGACCAGGACAGTGAACATCCCTCTGTACTTGGCACTGGTGAGGCCACACCTCATATCCTGTGTTCAGTTTTGGGCCCCTCACCCATAAAAACCCCACATTGAGGTATTTGATCGTGGCCAGAGAAGGGCAACTGAGTTGGTGAGGGGTCTGGAGCACAAGTCTTACATGGAGCAGCAGAGGGAGCTGGGATTGTTTAGCCTGGAAAAAATGAGGCTCAGTGGAGACTGTCTTGCTCTCTGCTACTGCATGAAAGGAAGGTGTAGCCATGTGAGGGCTGGTTTCTTCTGCCAAATAACAAGTGATAGGACAAGTGAAAGTGGCTTCAGGTTGCACCAGAGGAATGTTAAGGTGGATATTGGGGAAAAATTCTTCACCAAAAGGGTGGTCAAGCACTGCAACAGGCACCCCAGGGAAGGGGTGGAATCATCATGCCTGGATGAAGACCTATAGGTGTGGCACTTAGGGACATGGTTCAGTGGCAGAGTTGCCAGTGTTGAGTTAACGATTGGGCTTGATGATCTTAGAGGTATTTTTTAATTTAAATGATTCTATGTATCTTAAAATTTAGAATAATTTGTTTACTGTTACTTCATGAGGAGTATTCTTTGCGTCACTACAGTAATCGTGCATCTTCTGGGTTTTACACTGGTTTAGTAACAGATCAGAGAATTCACCCTTGGTTGGATATGTAGTGCTCTCTAGCAGCTTGCATCTGCATGGAATTTGACTAGAATTTCGTTGTGGTTTTATTTTTTTTCTTTCTTGTGTGAATCCTTTTTTAACTTGTTCTGGAGGATTTTTTTTTATGCAGACAGGTGATATGAGGCTGAATTAAAAGAAGAAAGTCTGAAAGAACTGCTGTGTTGAAATGTAAATTAATTCTTTTTCTTTTTTTGAAAAGCATGTATTCTTGACATGGTCCTTTTTGCTTTTTTTTTTCTTCCTTTTCTTCTGCCAGTTCCTGTCTCTGAAGGATCAGGCATCAGTAACTAGACTTCTAACTATGTGCAATCATAGAATCATACAATGGTTTGGGTCAAAAGATCTTTCAGTTCTAACTCTAGTCAGTTCTGCATCAGCGTGTGTGTCCTGTAATCATTTTGCCCTCCCCTACAGTTGTCCCCACTATATCTTGTCAGCAGAAGGCACTGAAGCTGTCTGAATTCCCATTCGGAGCTTTGCAGGGCCTAATTAGAAGCTTAATGAGGTGAACTGGAAAACCTTGCTGTGGGAGGAGGCCAGGGCTCCTGAAAACAGGATTACTGTTAAATCCTGTCTTGTTTTAGCTGTTTTCATTGCAGAAACTAAGGAACTCCAGGATGCAACAGCATCATAAAGATCAGTACAGCCATCTCAGTGGTGCATTCTGAATTCTGGTTACTGTTCCCAGAGCAAGGAACTCTGAAAACCATCTTAGCTTTTGGGTTTTGAAGATTGAAAGCTGTGCCAGGGGAAGTGTAAAAGCAGTATAAATTGAATCAGTTTTATGTTGTATTTCTTACGGCTTTAGTGGAGTTATTCCTCCCTTAGTGAGCATTGTAAAACTTTATGCCAAGCAGCATATGTCTTACACAGAAAAAGCCACAATAGAACATGCTTAAATGAGGTACTGCAGAGGTTTTAATTTAAAAAGAGCTGTGCAACAATGTAAACATGGAACTTAGAGTTGTATCAGCATTTGCTTTTGGAGGACTTTCTTTTTTGCATTTTATATAAATCACATTTTTAAAAAAATGACTTAAATGATAGCATATTTTAGAATTTTCTAAAACTTCTCACTTATTTCATCATATAGTGTGTTTTTTTCCTAACCTGTCAAAATAAATTGTTAAAGTTACAAGTCTCAAAATCTTCAAAGTGAATATAGAAAAACAAACCCAATCAGCCAACTCTCTTTTCTTTCCTCCCTAAAATCCCAAAGACAAAGTTTGTTCAAAAGGCAGAGGAAGTTTCTGGAACCATACCATGAAGGCATATTATAAATATATGTGTCTTTTCAATATTTCTCTCTGTCTGACATTTTTGTAACATGTTCTTGCAGCATAGTCAGTCTCAAGAATGACCTTTAGTTTTACTATAATAAAATTACTCTTAAGAGCAATTAACAAAAGCACATAGATTCAAGCATTGCAGCATGGATAAAAAGCAAACAGTAGGGTTTTTTAAGTCATTTTAATGCAGCCTCAGAGCATGTCATGGTCAGTCATTCATGCAGGAATAGGATTGCCTTGTCTGCCACATTTTTAAACCATTGCTCTCAGAACTTTTGTTTAATGCTGTTTATTTTTTGTCTCTATGTTTGTATTCAAGATTGCAGCACATTACAGAGTATGAAAAGTGCTCTGATGTTTCCATTTAACAGTTATCAACAAGTCTTCACATGACAATAAACCTAAGTCTTTCAAATTCTGAGGTTGTGGCTTCCTGTTCAAGAGGTCCTATTATTTTAGCATTGTGTTCGTAATTCCCTGGATAGCTTTGTGCCAACACCTCCATTGTAACCTGCCCCTCCCACTGTCTTTTTTAACTCAACTTTTAAATTGTCCTCCTAGTTGAAACTTGTCCTAATAAATGTCAACTCAAGAGCAGATTTTCTTAATGGATTATTTTTTTTTTTTACAGGAAGGCTTTTTCAGGAATAATAATCAGTCAGCTTATAGGTAGATATGTTGTCTGTGACTGATGCCCATGGCAGATATGTATGTGCATTCAGAATGTACTGAGTCTAGATGGAATAAAAAATAAATGCATAACAACCACAAGGACTAAAGAAAGTTTAGCAACTGTAAGATCTGTTTAATTCTGCAAATTATCTAAAGCAACCCTGAAAAGTCTGATTTTGCCACCTACAATTTAGCAGCATCCTGGAGCATTTTGATTAGAAGTAGAGTAGAGTAGAATAGATGGGGTTGGAAAAGACCTCCGAGATCATCAAGTCCAACCCTTGGTCCAACTCCAGTCCCTTTAACAGATCATGGCACTC
>JAOXXN010000446.1:24139720-24175662 GCA_026770055.1 Myrmophylax atrothorax
CTCAGTTTAAAAACCTCCAGGGATGGTGAATCCACCACCTCTCTGGGCAGCCCATTCCAATGCCTGATTACTCTCTCCCCCAAAAACATGTGGCTATAGGACAGAAAGAGGATGGCCCCCCTTCCACGTGATTCACCTGCCCCACACTGCAAAGACCTGTCAGGCACTTTGAGAGTCAGTGCTGGAGTGAGGCTGGAGTGCTGGGACAGGCAGTCAAGGCAGTGGTGCTGGCACAGTGGTGGCCACAGCCCAGATACCTTGAACAGGTGGTGGAGGGATCCCTGATCACTGAGTGCCTTTATATTAACATGGGCCTATGAAATATTTTAAAAAGTTGTAGTGTGAGTGTTTGGGACTCTTAAGAGAGGGAATCTCCACTTTTCTGTGCCTTTATCCGTTTATGTGGTAGGTATGCTACCAGCACTTACTTGACACAGAGAAATGTTCTTCTGAACCGGATTTCCACATTGTAGAAAAGTGTCATCAAAGCGTGGTTGGCTCATGGGCATTTTGTTGACCTCTTACCCACTTGGCATCCCTAGGCATTTCAAGATCTTCAGGTTTCTGACTGGTATGTTATCTCTCAAATCTCAATGCCACAAATCAGTAAATATAGATTTGCATATGGATTGGAGATGCAAAGTTTGGAATGCCCATACAGATGCAATTTTGAATCTATTATAGGAATGTAGAATCTGAATGAGTTTTATCATTTGCTTTTGGTCAAGTTTCAATGGTAAACATCTGTTCTGATACCTCACTGCAGTTCTCTTATGTGCCTTGTAAATGAATCTACCAACAGTCTGAGATTTAAACTAATCAGTTAATTTGCCCTCTAACTCTGCCTCCAGGCACCTCGGTGAAGCTTTTAAGGGTTTTTACATATTTTTGTACTGTACAGCTCTCTGCAGCTTATTAGAAATTTAAAATTGCCTAGAGCATATGTAAGGGAAAGCTTAGGAGAGTCTGGAAGGAAAAAGCATATAACCTGGTGTGTAACTTAAAAACAGATGTGTGTTTCAAGTGTGAAAAAGAGAGAAATACTGTTTCCATGCTCCAGCTGAAGAAACATACAGTACAAGGGCCAAGTTGACCTAAATTCTTTTCTTTGCCTGTGAGCTGGTTCTTTCTGAATGGGTGGAGATTTGAGTGAGTCTGTAGTGTGAGGATGTGGTTTCTGCAATGCTTGTTCTTCAGGACTGACTGATAGAATAAGTGTTTTACTAAAGTAATAGTTCATAGTGATTTGGTTTGGAGTTTTTTTCCCCCTTGCATTAGGTAGTAGCTTTATATCTAGGTACTACTGAAGTGTGCTCTGGAAATATAAAACTGCCTTTTGGTTCTGAAAAGTTGTGCATGCATGCACAGGTTTGTCCTTTTTTCCGCTTCTTCTTTAAAAGATAAAAATCTACATAGCAGGTGAGGCAGAGCTTTGCTCTTCTGAGAAAGGTGGAAACATGGTTGGCATCAGAAAGTTCTTCCAATATCTTGATTACTGGAAATTAAATATGTCTCTAACATATAGACAGCTGTGGGCCCATGTACCTTGTTTTACAGATCCACTGAAGAATGGAAAGAGCGTGGAGTAGCCATGCCTATTTCACAGCAAAAAAGCAGAAAGACACAAAATGTACCAGTGCCTTTGAAAGAACCTCTACACTATAGCATTTCTTTGTGAATGCTGGCACAGAGGATCAAAACACATGGTGTCAAGTGAACTTTGCCTTGATTTCTGTTCATGAATTTTCCTTTTCCCTTCAATCCTTTTCACCCTAGCCCCCCTTGCAAGCTTAAAATACTGAAAATGAGAGAGGGGATTATGGAAATAGACTATATTGTCTGGAGAGGGCAAAAATATGTACTGTTATACTTTTGAGGTCCCTTTCATGTTGCCAGTATCACCTGCACAGAGGTCACCTTGCATGGTGAATTAGTAGAAGTACATACTGTGTCTATTTATCTGACAAAATAACACGTATTCATCGTATCAAAAATGATGAACTAACTTAGATATTGTAACAAAGGTATCTGTTATTTATTAGACTAATTAATCCTCCTTTTGTGCCTCTGTTTAATATTTGTCAGGACATGATACGTGAAATGATAATGTGGTTCAGTTCTAGCACAAATAATTCTCAAGATTTTTCTTCTATCTCAAAACAATGATTCAGACCAGAGTGCCACCTCTCCCACTTGTAACCTACAGTTGCCAGAGATGGATTCCCTGGAAAGTAAGGACAGGGAAGGTGTACATTTCTTTCTAAAGTAATCTTTCAACCGTAAACTTTTTTTTCCTTAAACCTGATCTGGTTTATGTGTTTAGGAAATCCATGGTCATCTTTTTCATGAATCGGTGCAGCCTGTCATTTAACCTAGGTAGACTGTGCACATAGTAGCCTTTGGCAAGGAATTCCTGAGGTATGTCGCTTCTTGCCTATACAACCACTTGTGGTTTTTTTACTGTGATACCTGTTTGGCTTCATTTGACATACCCCACTTTATATATTGTAAAAAAGGTACTCTCAATACTTTTTTCCAGCTTCTCATAACACTCATGATTTTATGTTCCTCTATCACATCTCCTCATTAGTTATATCTGTTCCAGGCTGAAGAAGCCAAATCTGCTTGTTTCCTTCTCTGTGGAGCCACTTTCAATCTTGTTGCCTTTTTCTGAACTTTTTCCAGGTGTACATTGTGAGACTTGACTGGAACTGCTCATCAAGCCAGTCATAGGCAAACTGTAGGTTTATACAATAACATGCACATGAGATTTTAAGTATTTTTTCCTATGTTCCTGCCTCAAATATTCTAAATTTCCAAAAGCACAGAAATTCAACTTCAACATGAGAAGGAACATCTTTACATTGAGGATGGCAGAGCACTGCAACAGACTGTCCAGGGAGGTCATGGAATCGTCTCTCTTGAGACATTCAAAATCCAGCTGGATGCAGTCCTGTGTAACTTGCTTTAGGTGACCCTGCCTTGGCAGGGAGTTTGGACTAGATGGTCTCCAGAGTTCTCTTCCAATCCTAATGATTCTGTGATTCAGTAAAGTATTTCATTCTATGCTTTGATTGCTGCTGTAAGTATTTAGGTGATGTTAATGTCAAAATATCTACTATAACCCTGGAGCCTGTCTGGTGAGTGAATTTGAGGATTGCTTTATTCCATGCAAAATACCTTAATTTACACTTCTGGTGCCATTTTATTGTGCAGACACCTTAAGGTCTTTCTACAGTTACTCAGTTTGTCATTCCTCTTTACCTATTTAAATACATCTGTTTCATCAGCAAATTTGTTCACCTCATTGCTTGCTTCCTTTTCCAGGTCACTTGAGAATATATTGAACAGCACAGTTCCTACAACACAGTCTTCTGATTCTTCTGTGCTGCTGCTTTTCTTTAGTCAGTGTTGTACTCTTACACCTTGTCTGTTAAATTTCTTCAAAAGACTTTGTGTAAGATCTTGTTAAATGTCTTTTGGAAATCTGAGTTGACAGTTACTCTTAAATGATAATTTATTGAATTCTTCTATTTATCAGCTGTGTAATATATACCCCAATACTAATATGTGCCTAAATATTAGCTCTTTTTCTTATGTGGGGTTTATAGGCCTGTAGTTGTCACTTACATCACAAACCTATTTTTTAAATTCACATTTATGGTTACACAGTAGCCAGAGATTGAGGCAGGGTTTAAAAAACAGGAGTGTGCATAGATTCATATTTTTGTCAAAGGAGAAGATTTTGAAAAAAGTTACTTGCTTGAAGGCTTGATGGTTTGCCAGAAGCCAGAGTTCAATATATAAAAAAATTTTGTAATCATCTTGATGTTGAAAGTTTTCATATCACATCCAGAAATGCAAATATCTTTGCCCTTTTCTCTTACTGTCTTTTTCACCAGGAGGTTTATAAGCTAATATTGCAAACATTTGTATTTAGTCAGAGTTGTGTCAAGTACTCATAACTTGAACTTTAGACATCCTGTGAGGACTAACATGTAAATGACTTTAAGAGAAGCAGTGAAAGATTACAAATACGTGAAAGTGCTTCTTAACCTTCTGTAAAAAATCTGGTGTTTTTGTAGAATTTTCAGGTTTTCCCACAAAAGATTCACTTTTATTATGTTGTTGGGTTTTTTTCCTCTATTTTTATAGTCCATTCTGTAGCAAGGCAAAGTAGCACTTGCACCAACATGTAAGCTTTGGGAAGGCTGTAAACATTACTCCACTTCAGCTGATGAGATAAAAGGATGTGCTTCACAAACAGCTAGACTGGTAATTGCATCTAGTAATTGAAGCTGCTCCTTGTGCAAGTGCACAGACTGTACTTCTTCAGAAATTAGGTTACTATTTTGTTCCATTCACAGAAGCAAAGAGGTGAATATTTTCCACTTAATTAAGTAATATGTGACAGCAGGGAAAGAGGGATAGGCTGGTAATCTGGATATATTCTGTACTGATTGTCTGGTAGAACAGTTTGAATATTTGTTTTATTGCACCAACCAATGTAGAATACAGAAACAAATATTATACCTGGTGATATGAAATCTCTTTTGAAGTATAGGAGGATTGCAATAGCAGTTGTACAAAAAGTGGACAACATTGATGTGTGACTATAGCAGTTCAAATTTGTAGTGTAAAAAAACTAAAAAATCACAGTAGGCTTCACAAACATGAAGGGAAAGCTGCCAATGCAATGGATTTTATTTTCATTATGGCTTTTACAAAAGAGCCTAAATGAGAAATGAGACTTGGCTACTATCACCTAATTTCATTAAGGCTGGAAGAAACAGCTGCTTACTGGTACTAAATGCTCAGTATATGAAACAGTCTCTGAATGGTTGTGGGAAGTAGCAGGCACAGACAGGCTGAAGAAATGGATGAAGTTGAAAGTCAATTTTTTTTTCTCAAAGAAGCAGCAGTGGCAGTGTGAAATGTGAGGAAAGAAAGATAAATAAGGCAGATTGGTGCAATTGTGACTTACAACTGCTCATGGGAACAAATTATTTGTATTTGGTGGATGATAATATTAAGAATACATTACATTGGTTTGATACAATTTTTTGACAGATCTGATGGCACTTTTTTCCTTTGCCCAGAATAACATGTATGTCCAATGCACAAAGGAAAGCCATTGTGAAACATCATTGTGAATTTGACAAAGCTTTAAATACCCTTCTAAAAGACAGTGTTCTCCTAACCAAATTAAGGAAATATGTATGGTAGTGCACTCTGGTTGGAAAAATTACAGCTTTTTGTGATTAAACTGTCTGCACAAAAGAGGTCATACCCAGCTACATTGTGCAAAATGGAGAATTCATTGATTTAGGCTGATGGAACAGCATAGGTGCTATTAGACTTGATAACTGTATCTGGAAGGAGTTGCAATTATTGAGGAAACACAATGGGAATGGTCTAGACAAGTCAGAGCAGTGATCTGAAATCATAAGATGAAACTGAAATGCAGACTCAAAGTTTTCTTATTGGAATGAGAGGGGTGTACACAATAAGAAATAGGAGATGCAGAATACTTGGTTTTCCCACTAATAACAATACTATGAAACAACAGTTTTGGAGAAAGGATCTAGGGCCTATGCTACATATTAAAACATGACAAATCCACAGGACACAAAAATGTGAGACAAGAAATTGATTATCCTTCCTCTTCTGGTGGTGACTATGAGCTCAACTGAAAATTGTATTTTCATAAGCGTGGGTCAATTGATAAGAGTCTATAGAGGAGCTTCAGTAATAAAAACATCGGAAAACATGAGCTATGAGGAAAGCCTGAAACTTAGAAAAGATTAAGACTAAACAAATTGACAGGGATGGATTAGTTTTCTGCTCAAGTGAAAGAGCTGGGGTGGGTATGTTGTCCTTAGTCCTTCACTTCAGCAGGGGTATTTCTGGGTTTGGCATTAGACACACTCTTTTGGCAGTAGCTACTTGAATAAGATGAGTGACTATGCAAAAAGAGAGAGGAGAAGAGACAAAGTGATCACTACTGATTTTGTTATGTGACCTTGAATAAGAAGCGCATAAACCCCTCATTTTTCTTAACTTCTCAGGTACTGAGGGAATTTCCAAACCTCTAAGGAGTAGTAATGCTCTCTCTCTTAGATCTGGTACTTGTAACAAAAAAAAAAAAAACAACCAAATTGAAAACACAGAGACACTGTAGGGAATGCCCCTAAAACTGGCTGCTGGTGTAAGTTTCCTCAACTACCACCACTTGCTTGCTTCTGCCTGCAACAATTTTGGAATGCACCATATGCAGGATGTATATCCAGATGGTCCCATGCAAGCAGTCTGTTCAAGCGTATGAATTCCTACTGTTGGGACAAAAGTATGCAGCAAAGTCTTGGGAAAATATTTTGCTCCGTGTCTTTTGAGATAAAATGCAAACTCTTTTCATAACATCAGAAAGAGAAGACTGAAGTTTGTCCTAATGCCAAGGGTTCCATCAGACAGGTTTCTTTAACTTTTCCTGATACAAGTTAAAAAAAGATAATGAAGCCTCCCCCCCCACCCCAACCAGCTTGAGCTAGACTCCTACTGGGGTTTTTTTGATTCATAAATAATTACTCTTCTGAACTTCATTTTAAGGAACTTGTCTTTGTTGATGCACTGAGAAAGTGCAAAAATAGTGCAGAAATTGTGTAAAATTCAGAAGAACTTTAAAAGTTCTAAGTAGACCATTGTAGAGTATCAGTAACTTTTGTATTCTGTTACAAGAATTTTTGTAGATTGGGATAGGGATTTCCTGAAATGTTCTTGGAATGCAATTTTGTGCTTAGTGCATAGAATAAATAACACATCAGTGAGCAGCAGTAGAAGTGTATCTCTAGTTCTCAAAGTGTGTGTGGTTCAGAGTTGCATGAAAATTCATCTGTTTGCCAAGCATTGTGGAAAGAAGTCACAATAAAAAGAAAAAAAGTGAGAAATGTACATTAGATGAATGTCTGAAGATATAAATCAGCAACAGGTAGAACCTTAAATCCTGGAGACAGACTGTTGCTGATTTTTTCCTGTGTTCAGATGTTCCCTTTTACATCTGTATCAATGTGGCACCTGCGTCCTGAGGCAGGTGGGACACCTGAAGTGTGAAGTCCTGAATGCAATCAGAGCCTGTGGCATTGTCCTGCAGCAATGACAAGGGGCAGGTGGCAAATAAATACAAGATCTATTAGATGCAATTAAATTCCTCAAAGCAGCATCCAAAATTTTGAGAAACCTGTCAGCTGCAAATCAGAGAGGAATAATTGTAAAGTTTAGATGAGAAAATGTAATCCTTGGAAAAGGCACATTGCTTGTCTCACTGAGCAGTGTGGGTTGCATGAAAAGGAATTCAGACACACAACTGATTTGAAGCAACTCAGTAAATTGCTTTTAATTTGTCAGTGTCCAACTGAAGTCTCTACAGCTTTTCCTACAGAACGTGAAGCAACTTTTTTAGAACTCTGTTTTACTCGTGTATTTCTGATATTTACTTATATTTGCTTTCTTGTGAATTCTAAAGGGTCATTCTCTTGTGGCAAAAACTTAGTGGAGTTTGTGAAATTTGATTAGTATTCCATATTTCACGGTGATCATTAAATGACAGAGAAATAAAAAAAAAGTGCTATATTTTAAGTAATCATGCTCTTAAAAGATTTATTTTATTTCCTGAAATTTTATCAGGAAATGGAAGCTCAGTGGCTTGAATACATTTCAATTTTGATTCCTTACTAAAGTAACAGTAATTTGCACATTCAAAGCAAATTCGAATAAGGATCATGGAATCTTTAAATGGTATGTATTGGAAGGGACCTTAAAGACGCTTTATTTCCAACCTCCTTGATATGGGCAGGGACACCTACTAGACCAAGCTCCATCAAAGCTGGGTTTAAATACTTCCAGGGGTGGGGTATCCATGGCTTCTCTGGGCAACCTGTTCCAGTGTTTCACCACCCTCACAGTAAAGATTTTCTTCCTAGTATCTAATTTAACCTACTCTCTTTCAGTTTCAAAACATTCCCCTTTGTCCTGTCACTACATGCACTTGTAAAAAGTCCCTTTCCATCCTTCTTATAGGCCCCATTTAGGTACTGTAAGGCTGCTATAAAGTTTACCCAGATACTTCTCTCAGCCTATCTTCACAGGAGAGGTGCTCCTGCCCTCTGGTCATCTTCATGGCCCTCCTCCAGATTTGCTCCAACAGATCAATGTCTTTCTTGTTTCAGAGACCCCAGAGCTGAACTCAGTACTCTAAGTAGATTCTCACAAGAGAATAGTAGAGGGGTAGAATCACCTCCCTTGACCTGCTGGTCTGGCCTCTTTTGAATGTTTTGTTTGTTTGTTTTTAAATTAATTTACTTTTGATTTAAATTTAATTCAGTACTGTGTTGCCTCTTAATTCAGAAAATTATTTTTCCTGATTCTTGTGTGCTGAAGTTAAGATGATTATTTGCACTTCTGCAATGTGCAAATCTCTGAATGTTGTGGGGTTTTTTTGTTTTTGTTTTGTTTTTTTTTTCAGTATTGCTAAGAGATGAAATTCCAATCTGTGCAAAGACTTCCTTACAAACTTTGCTCAAATGTTGGTGTTTTCCAAGTCTGTACTGTCCAGTTCCCAAGCCTGGATTTTCAGAGCTTGTTGTTTACCTGTTCAAATCCTTTTTTACTTTTTTCTTAGTTAAGTCTATGGGCAGAACTTCTGAGGCGTCCAAATACTCAGTTATTAAGGAGGTTTGGTTTATTTGTGCATTGTCCATTTAATTCTGGAATCACACATTTTTGACATGAACCGTCCATCATTAACTAGTCTTCAGAATTAACTACCGAGTTGCTCAGAAATGCCCAAATTTTAACAAATATTTTAATAAAGCAAGCTATGGTGAGACCATAGTTTATGCTTTTCATCATCCAATCCTATTTTACATCAGTGATTATATCTAGAGATGACATCTTTGTCAGAATCTGTTGTGACATGGTGTCTCCCTGAAATGGATATCCTGTTGTATTAGTGGCTATAAAAACATCTCATCAAACATGTTGTGGCCTGCCAGGCTCACATGTAAGAATTTCAGGAGAAGATGATGAAAACTACTTCTACGCTTCTGATGGGTAACTTGAAAATCAAAGAGCAGCTGTTGCTGCATTTTGTGTGCTAGAAAAAGTAGATAGAAGTTGTCAGAAACTTTAGGAACTCTCAAACCCATCCCATTGAAAAGGGTGATGTGAAGGTGTGATGACTCACCTTTAAGGAGAAGATTTCTCTGGGCCACTGGGATGCTTGCTGCTGGCTAGTGGAGACTGTGGATACTCATCTAGGTACCAATTTTCCCCACACATGGCATGTGGAGAGTCATGCATCCAAGAAGCTGCACTGTTGAACGAACACCTGCCTGTGCTGCTTTGGTTAGACAGGTCTAGACTGTTTTATTGCATTTAGTATGGGCTTCTACTATCTCAGACCTTTGGGGTTACCATCTGACTGAGGGTCAAGCAACCTCTGAGGCTGTGGGAAAATTAATCTGCTTCCTTCATTGGAAGCAAAACTGGTAAATTAATTACTGTTTTGAAGCTTTATTTTCAGTCTCCTAAATTTTTAGAACCTCAACCACACAAATGGGGATGTCACAGAATATGCTGAGTTGGAAGGGACCCACAAGGATCATTGAGTCCGTGCTGCTTATGCAATATGCCTCTTGAGGACTTGGTGTGGTCCCTCTCAACATAGGTGGCTTGCCTTTGGCCTTCCTTGAAAGAGCTGACACAGATGTCCAGAACAAGTCTAGGAAATGGGACTCTGCTTGAGAAAAATACTGCACTTCGGGGTGTTGGCTCAGTATTTCTGGCTGAAGCAGTTGAAGTCTGTGCTAACATTGGTGTTGACCATAGGCTAGCACAGCATTTAAATGACTGAAGTGATAGAGTTTGAGCAGCAGCCTTAAGCAGCTGTAGTTACATGTAGCCTCAGCTTATGTTTGCCTTTCTTGGGCTGCCAAGCACAAATGAGGATCTTAATTTGTAAAAGCTTCTTAAAATCTGGCTGTTTTTTTCTGATACTAATTCTCTAGTCTAATGTAATCTTTTACTCTTTAAAAACAGAGTTCCCTAATAATTTTTCACCAATAGCTAATAGTTTCAATGATTCAGGCTTACTTCTAGTTCATAAATGAATTATCTTAATATTCAAAATTAATATTAAGGTATGCCTAAGCATATGACACTGATGTGATTAGTAAAATGTGTTATTTGTGTAGTCTACGTGGCTGATATTTGTGCCTGTAATGTGGGGTTTTTTCCCCTCACTGTATCCTTAATGTGTGATATGCAAACCACATTAGGTTTATACTTTGCCTCTATGAAGCATAGTGAAACAGTTGGATCTGTTTTGTATATGTTTTTAACCTGTTTATTAAACAAGCTCACTAAGCTTTATATTTGTTGATGGGGGTATATATTTGTTGGTGTTTGGCATCATACAGTCAGATGGATATTAAAAAAAAAAATCCATGTGTGGAACCCTGTGAATTCACCTGTTGCAACTGTGTGCTATATCTAGATATGATCATTGGGTGCTTCTGCCAGATACTGTGCTGTGTACACTGACAGAGAACTATTTCATAAATCAAAATCATTGCTGTTGTAAGCTGATTTGTGAAGCTCACAGGCTTGCACATAAATGATCACTTTGCGTGAGATGTGCATGTAGTCTCCTGAAGTATTTTTCTTTTTGTAATCTTAAGTTTTATTTGAAGAATGTTTGGGGGTTTGTCACAGAAATAATTTCCTGTCTTTCCTTGTACTGTTTGCACATACTTGTATGAGTGCTAAAGATATTGCAACCAAAACATATGGGGATTTTTTGTTGTTTTGTTTTAAGTATTCTGCAGGAGCATGAGAAAACTCCTTAATCACTTCAAACCCCTCTCTAAAATGAAGTGTGTAGGCTTTCTTCTTCTGGGATTACTTTAATAAAACTGAAACCAAGTGAGGTGCCACAGCAATGTATCAGAAACAGGTATCTTTCAGGGATTTTAACATCCCTTGAGTGTACTAATGATACTAATAATGTACTTGGTTATAAACTAAATGTACACTTTCAGTGTACGTGCTACTTTAGCAATTGCTTTATAAAATTGGACTGTGAAATAACTGCAAAAGGTGGCATTTTCTTAGGATGCTAATTGTAAGTTCTGACTGTGGTACTGTTCAATATTACCTTTCTTCATCTATAAAGCTCAATTTGGCATTTTTTTTCTGGCAAAGTTTGCTTCTTAATTTTCTACACATATTTGTCTTGCATTTGTCCTCCTAAAAGTCTTTTTTCATTACAATAATCTCTTGATTCTCTGGAAATCAGCCAGTTTGCTTCCATTTATACACTAGACCTATGCACAAATACTAGTTCATTTTCATCATGATGTGGGATCCTGCTTTTTTGACCTGGTTTCTCAAATTGGTATTAAAGTTGTATTTGCAAGCCTATTCCTGTAAAAATGCAGAAATTAAGCTCTCCACATCTGCCATGCAGTGTAAACAAACGTTTTTCTGCCTAGGTGGTATGTTTGTTGTCTCTTGGTAAATAGCTGCTATGTTAATGACTGCCAAAACAGACAAACATATGTGTCTGTTGTTTCTAATGGCAGGAGAGTTAGTTCTCCCTTTTCCTTCTGTACCTCTGCCTTACAGCCTGAACTCTGGCTTAAAACCCTGTTAAGTGCAGTAATTTCTGCATTAAAAGAGAGAGTTCTCAATTTAGAGGCTAACATTCATTATGTACCATAGTGGCTAAAGAAAAGATTTGTCCTCATCTCTGTGTTATTTGGATATTGCAATTTATTTGGTATATGACCCAATCTTACATGTTCATAAGGCTTTTGTTAAGGCTTAAGAAGCCCCTCTACTACATATATTGTTCACTTTGTGTGAGCATTTCAAGTGTGTTAGGTGAGACTGGTTTGTAGATCTGTATACATCTGGCACATTATAGCTCTCATAACATGTTTCTAATGTAAAATGCTGTAGGCACATATGCTGACTTAATTGCTGTCTGATATGTTATTAAGTACCATGTAGCTTTCACAGAAAACAGACTGTGGATCTTTCTTAAGTAGTGAAATCAATAGAACTACAAAGCATTTTTATAACCTTAGATTAGAAGCTGCCTCAAGGTTATTCAATTTTATTCCCCCTTTTCCCTTCTCCCTATGTCTTATCTTCCTGACTTGTATTTCTATAAATTTTTGCCTCTCTATTTTTGTAGTTTAGAATATAAGCATATGTACAAATGCTTACTTTATTGAAAGCTTGCAAAGTTTGCACTGTGTTCAAAACTAGGAAACTGGATGAAGAATGAAAGAATCAGGTTTGGCAGTAACTGTATTTTAATGATAGTATTTATGTTTGCTCTTAGACCACTTTGGGAATTGCATGTTGTGATTCATGACTAAACCACACAAACCTCATTTTCTAGAGAAAGACACAAATGTATGTAAACATAGAGATGCCTGAGAAAGGAAACTGCATCAAATGTAGGGATATGGATCTCCTTAGCCAAAAGATCTGGTCTGAATAGCTTGGAGATTTGGAGGAAATATTGTGCTTACCCTTCAGTGGCAACACATCTCTGATAGCAAGGTATGTCTTCAGTATGATGTACATAACTGCCCTTTTTGAAAATACTTGGCAATGACAAACTGACACAGTTGTCCTGAACAAGAAATGATGGTGGAGAGACAACCTAGAGGTGAATTATGCTAAGTAGGGCTGAAGGATAACTTGAGGCTCTAGCAAGAGACCACTGCTACTGGGCAGTGAAGCTGTAGTTGTTACTCTTGAGATCAGCTATAAAGTCCTTGTGGAAAAGCAGGAGACAGGTCTTCTGGTAACAAACGAGAGGAACCTAAAATGCAGAATGCCCCAGACACTGGAATGGGAAATTTTTCTAAAGTATCCATGATATTGTTAAGATGAGGACTGACTTTCTGAGGCTTATGTTCTTCTTTCCTCCTCTGACTTTAATTGCCCCCTAAGTTATCTTCCTAAAATGGACTTATTGCTTGCATATATTGTCTGACATCAGCGACACAAGAGGTGGAATTGAATGAAAGCTGGAATTGAATTTTCAGAAAGCTTTTCTACAGAAATGCAAACACAGCCTATTTACTACCAAACCCTCACAGTCTGTTACAGCTGGATAATCTGTGCTTACCGGCTTGGTGTTAATCAATGTTTGCCACCCAGATCTGTGGGAACATCTGATGTTATGATTTAATCAGCATGAGTGAGGTAACCACCTTGCAGAACATGTTTGATTTAGTAGAATGACTTATAAAAGATGAGACTGTGATCCAAATCAAAACTAAAATTTGTCATAAAATTGCTTCTACCTCATGGATATGGAGAATGGTTGCAATTTCCACCTTGTGCAACCCTAGCTTACTGACTATGCCAAATTTCACACTCCTAACATTTTTAAAACAAGAATTTACTGAGCAAAAATCTGTGTTTTCTTATTGAAACAAGTTTTTAAATTTTTTTTTTTCTCCTAAAGTTTATTGAAGTAATACTTGAGTTGCAAGCCCTGGTATGAAAGGACTTTTTAGTTTGAATTAGAAAGAACAGTCATTACAAAACTGGCAGTAGACCTGTAATGAAGAATGAAAACTGTGGCATACTATCTATGTCTTGCTATAATAGAAGGGAGAGATTTTCTTATGTTGGAGACTATGCAGCACATAAACTGTGTTAACCTCTCACTGTGGAAAAAAAATCCTTGAACTTTGTCTCACTGAAAAAAATTGTAGAACTAAGTTTTGAATTTATTTTGTCTAAAAGTATTTCAGAAGTGAGAGCAGACCTGCATTGATTGAAACAGGCTGCCCAGGGAAGTTGTTGAGTTACCATCCCTGAAAGTATTTAAAATATGTGCAGATGTGGTGTTTAGGGACATGATTTAGTTGCTGCACTTGTCAGTGCTGGGTTAACAGGTGGACTCAATGATCTTGGAGGTCTTCTCCAACATGAATTATTCTGTGATTCAGATGTAACATAGTTCTGGAGCAGTGAGCAAGGCAGTGAGGTTAAAATGGTGGCTGTTGCATATCTACAGTATCTGTTTGGGCCAAGCTACAGGCAAATCTTTGTCAAGATTGAGCACTCAGCTGCTCTTACTTGGCACAAACCAAACTTTTAATTCATACTAACTGCTTCAGCTTCAGAGACTTGGAATAAGCAGGCAAAGATCTGAAAATCCAAGAGGCATATTAACTAGGGTTCTTTTATCCACGCCTCTCCTCACAGCTTTGTATGAAATTTGCAGGAGGTTCTGTGGTGGTGTGTTCTGCAGAAAGTAAAACTGGTGCAATGTTCTCAGGACAGGGCAAGCTCTTTTTGTGGTCCAGCTGCTCTGGTGGTACCTGCTAAGATGAAGCTGAAGACTGGGACTAGTTTTTGTAAGGAAACTAGGAAGTTCTTTTTCCATATAAAAATGTTTTAGTGGTGAAAAATCTAAGTTTTGTGCTTACCTACTTTTCTCTGAAAATGTGAGTTTTAATTAGAAAATTCAGCAATGTGACTGTTGAGCATTGTAATTTGGATATTTCATATCCTTATTCTTTTATACATGGGCATGATCAATAGCTGGAATAAGTCTGTTAAAACGAAACACCGTCATCCCTTTTTGCAGCATTGATCACACAGGCAAATATATATATAAGTTTTTTCACTAAAAACTCAATTTGAAAGTTATCCTTCTCCAACTACAACCCACAGAAAACTTTCTCAAGATCTGGATTTGTACTAGTTAGTCTAATGAAGCTTTGCTTTGCACTTCCTGTGGTGTAGCAGAGCACATTTGCTTTGCATGGGTTTGTCAAAGAATATTGTACTGCAAGGCTTCTGCTTCTGCTTTACTTGGGGAGGATTAGTCTGGAGTTCCCACTGGAGACTGATTAGCAACTAATAGCAACTGTGACTCCTGACTCAGGAATGTGGAAGATGGTGTAGCATCTTCAGGAAGTGCCAACTCTTCTCTGAGGAGCTGTCAAAATTCTTTCAAACTTCAGTAGATGGCGGAGACTGTCATCATGTATAGTAGATCCTTTGGTGGTTGGTAGTACATGTGTCCTAGGGCTATTAATATAGTAGTAAATTATTCTAGGTGCTGAAGAGGCAGGCGAGTTGTTAAAGGGTGTTACCCATGGGGGTCACTTGTTTTAGAGTTATCTTGAATATGTATGTGGTAGAATGATATGGAGAGAAAATGCAAAAGCAGAGCTGGAAGTTAAAGGAAAAGAAGGTGAGATGAAGGAGAGATGGAGCTACAGAGACAGGCACTGCAGCATCATGAAAGATAAGAATAGCAGAAGACACTCCTTATTTTAGTGATGATATTAAAAGCAAAAAGTGAAGTAGGAAAGTGGAAAAGGAAAGGCTGCATACAGGAAGCTGAGAAAGCACTAAAGTATGTAAAAAGGATTCACTGAGATAGAAATAGATTCCTGAAGAAGCAACTGAATGGTTTGAGACTGAATCAATATTTTTCCTTAAAATTCTGCTGAGATTAATTTTGGCTTAAATGTAGCCGTTGCTTTTTGCAAGGGAGGAGGTGACAGATGGACCCAGACAGGGTCTTGGTTTTCATGTCCACACAGAATCTTCTGTTTTGTTTTGTTTTGTTTGTTGAAGGCATTAAAAAATACCACTGGCAGTTTTTCCATTTCCTTTGGCTTTCATGTCTAAAGAAATATTCAAACTGGGAGAGGGGATGAGAAGCAGAGCCAGGTGGCAAACCTATTCATCACCTAGTCAGTGGTGGAAAATATTGAATGATCAAATGAAAGTGCCTTAAAATAACATGAACACAGAGACAGAAAAAACTGTCAAGGGAAGGAATTTATCCTAAAAGAAAACTTGCAGTTTCCCTGTCCAATTTTAATAAAAGACTTCAACATTCAGTGGAAGGTAGTGTATGTACCATCTGCAGGCTGTGGTTTGTTACTACTGTTATTTTTTAGAGTAGTTAGAAAGTTATAAAGAAATGCTTTTATCTGAAAGGTATTCAATTTGAATACTTCTATGAAAAATACCTTTTGTGCATCTATGTATGTGAATATGACCTGTATGCTATAGGTCAAAGTCTCTAATTCTAAAGAAGAAAACACCTTTTTGCAGATTTTTGTAAAGAAAAGTAGTTTCTGTGAGTTACTGAATAAGCTGTCAGGTGGTTTGATAGGTCTGCCTACTTTAGAACATAAACCAAAACAACAGAAGAAAAATTTGTATTTGAAATAAAGCAGCTTCAGATCTGGAATTGTAACTGTATGTGACTCATCATGGACTAACCTTCATCAGTGTGCACAGTTTAAGGGGTCATGTTTAGTTTTATTTATCACCCTTTGCCTAGTCTTTATTTCACAAACTGAAAAACATCATCTGGTAGCAAAACCTACATCTAATCTTGCTTTCTTTGTCTGCTTTGTACTCATGAACTGGAGAACAGTGTCTGCTAATAAAGACTACAGTGTTTTAAAACTATTCAGGGGTTTTAGAGAATGTTCCCAATGTATCTGCTGGGAGCCTCTAATATTTTGCTGGCAGTGGATAAGTTTAATTATTTTTACTGTATTCGACTAAGTTTAAAGGGTTAGGTAGCCATGAATTTTTGTTACTTCCTTCTCAGGAATCCCTTTCTTAATACCCAGCCACTTTAATCAAAATCACGCAGGAGATGGGAGCTGTGTAATGGCACTACTTTGAAATCAACTCATTGTTTTGTACTCCTAAAATATAAAACTTTGAATGAATTACATTAAGATTTTTATGTAGGCAAACTAACATTAGTCCCAGTAAATGCTGCTGGACTCCGGGCCATCTGAAAGACTGGAGCTATACTGGAAATATTCTGCCATAGATGAAAAAGGGGTTTAAGTCATAAGTTCTGCAATTTAAAGAAGGCTTAGTCTAAAAAACGCAGTTGTAAACATCTATATGCCTCTTAAATTCTGTGTTAATTGGATGCAGGTTTTAAGACTTTAATTTGCTTTTTAGTGTCTTAAATGCAAAATTGGTTGGCCAGTGTAGAAATGTGTGAGGAGAAATTAAGTGCTTCAAAGTCTTGGAAGAATGAAAAGGAAAGATTTTTGAATCATAGACTTGTTTTGATATAATTTATCTAAAGCAATAATCTGATATGTTTCTCCATATTTTTAAAGAAAAAAGGCACATTGACCAAGTATTTTGTCAAAATATTTGGAAGATTTCTCCCTCAATTCCACCCCCCTGTCCTAATTTGAATGCATATGAAGACTGAGCTGTAAAATCTTTAAAGACAACTTCTGTTCTCCAGCCAGTTCTCAAAATAAATAATGTTCCATTTTTAACATCGCTGCAGAACAGTTTGTTAGAACTGCAGAAATGTGCAGAAATAATGTGGTATTAGCATTTATTAATTATACAGATGCCATTCATCAGCCAACACTATTTACAAAGAAGTAAATGTAATGGATTTCTAAAATCCAAATTGCTTAAATTAAAAACCGTATTTCTTCATGTAGCAGATGCTATGTTTGGAGATTTGTTTTCTCTGCACAGGAGTTTTTGAAAACATGAACTGGCTTAGTATTGTTCAAAGCTGCCCTGCTTGGTGACAGGGTTCTTGGTGCTGCTGTACTGCAAAAATCAGTGATGAACTAGAAACATTTTGACATACACTTAGAGAAACAGAAGGATAAACTCTCTCTAAATACATAGATTCTGGTGTAAAAATGTCTGAGTGGCCATTGAGAGGCAAACAGATTAGGAATTAGCTTTATTCAAATGTTCTTCACTGGTTTTAAAATCCAGTGCTGCATATGCATTCTGTAGTTTAACAGTTGTAACTGAGCTTGAACTTAAATGATGGAGTCAATTTAATTGTTTTATGTCAAGTAGCTCTTGGAAATCTCCCTGCTTGAGTGTTGGCTTACTGTTCAGCCACCTGGGGGTCTTTCTTAGAAAATTCTCAGACTTGTATCCCAAATGTATTTTTGAATTACATGCTGTGCTTAATGAAAAACAGAGAGTTGATTGGAACAAGCAATATAGGAAATTAGTTTTCTGCATATATGAGGGAGAGATTTATAGTTCCTGTAGTATATTTTATGTCTTTGTAGGCTGGAAGGCAGCACCTTGCAGCATGAAAAAGTAGGCATGAAAGAACCTGTTAGGTGATGAAGAAAAAAACCCTGAATTTCTTGATCCAGAGTTTGTGGGTTTGGATTCTGGCACAGTTGTATTTAATGTAATTAGTGGGAAATGGTTAAAAAACCCCAGTTATTTTCATTGTGACACTATGCATAGCAATATATTATATATAAATGCATTTTTTGGTACCAATAGCGTGAGTTTGGTTTTGTGGTTCAAGTAGTATCATATTGATTGTGGTTTTCTGGAAGTAGAATACCTTGATTCCAACTCTGCCAGTTACAAATTAATGACATATCTGAGTACCTTCATTATTTACAACTGACATTTTGCATTTATTTACACAGAAATCTTTTTAGATTGAGGCAACCTCTTGCTACGTGCAAGCAACACAGAGCACAACAGCAAAAAGTTGACCTATCATAAAATAAATATGTCATAATCAGTGTTTAGGTTAATTCATTGCTATTCCAAGAAGGAAACTTTGATTTTCATTTTTGTTAATCTGAATTTTGGCCTAAAAATCGTGACAGTTATGAACATCCCAGTGTTAGCTTTAAAGCCTGTCTTTATAGTAATCTGCATAATTACAGAGACTACCCTGGCAATTTCATCTACACACTGCAATCTTGACCAGTTCCTGTAATGTAGCTGTGAGATAGAAGTAGACAGTTTGAGAAGTAGGTACACCTCTTTGGAGCTGTGAAAAATCCTGAAGACATATTTTATATCTCTTTTTTGACTGGCTTTCCATTGAGAAAAAAAATCAGGAGTGGATTCAGTGAGAGGGATTCTAAAACACACCAGTCTCAATAGAATTGCATTTATGTATGCTTAATAACTACCTAAGCAAAGGTTAAAGGCTTGGGGTAAATACAAGATAAATGCTACTGTCTGACCCTTATATGAACTGCAAAGTTGGATCCATCATAATGTAATTGGTTTATACTCTTACGTCTAAGATGCTCTGTAGTAAACAGGCTGGTTTTGTGTCCTGAACAGCTTAGAATACAAAGGAAAACTTCTCTGAGTCTCATAGATTTGATTAATAGAAGCTAAGCAATTTGTATGGCTAAATATGCTCTGTTAGCGCTTTGGAAATTCACACTATTTCTGTATGTAGAACAAACATCTTTAAGCTGCAGTGTCAGGTCTATCACAATGTAATTGGTTTATCATCTTATGTCGAAGATACTCTGTAGTAAACAGACTGTTCATATGTCCTGGAAAGCTTAAGCCTGGCTAATGCTATTTTTGGTTTCTCTTCACCAATTCTTGTTATGGGAAGCACAGTGATTGTTCCTTCTCTGTTAATATTGAATATACTAGTAATGTTATACAACTTCACAAAAATTTTCTCAGGCTAGAAAAGGGAGTCCAAGTCTATGTAATCATTTCTTGTAAGTTCTTCCATGCAGTTGGTTGTGCTAAGGTAGCCCTCCTCTGTACTTTTTTTAGTCACACTGTATCTCCTCTGGAAACGAAGAATCAAAAAATGTGTTTTCCTAGAGTAATTGCAAAATACCATCACTTTGGCGTTACAGTAATGCCATATCAAGTAAGCTATCTAAGCTGAATCTATTAGAATTTGTATTAGGATATTATTTAAAAAAACCAGGAGTTCAGACTACTGAACTTGAGTTTAAGTGAAAATGACTGATGTTTAACATGAAGCTTGGATCCTGTGTTTGAAAATTTTTTGTGGGGTGACATGCTGACAGAAGGGTAAACTGAAATAATCTGTGCTTCAGATTAAGTCTTCTGCTCCTGTTTCCCCAACTCCCATAAATAGCTTAAGCACAACACAACTGTTTCTCCTAGGATGAATGCACACATGAAGCTAGGCTTGGGAACATATCTATGTAAATATTTATACAATATGTGCTGGGGATCCAGTCTTATTGACACACTTAATATGTAAGAAAAGCTCAATAAACTTGGGGGTGAGGGGAACCCACCTTTAACAGTCTTTCTCAGTGTGATTTTTTTTCTTAATTAATGATAAGATTTTACAAAATGTGCAAATAAACTTGAGATATATTATAAGGCCTTCTATCACTAAAAACTTCTTAATGCAAAGGGAAATGAGAAAGTCATGTATTTCATATCTAGATGTGGGCAACACTTGGGCAGCATGAAAAAGTTACCTCCTTGTCTGTAGATAAGCAGATTTTTATGTATGGGTTGGTGATCTCAGTTATGTCATCCCCTCTCAAATTAGTTTTAATTGTTCATACTCTTCTTGCCTATGCACTACACTGGGGAGAACAACCTAATAGTTCTTCATATGAACAGTGTAGGTGATCACACAGGTGTTTTCCTTCTACAAGTACTCTAGAAATAGGGGAAGTGGCATAGAAAGCAATAGCACAGTTGTCTTGTATTCAATTTAACTGCATAGCAAATCTACAAAGTGTATCTTGGGCCGTACTCATCTTAAAATTGTGCCATTTGTCTCATCGTCAAAGAAAACTGAGTGTTGGAAAAGTTAACAGCGAGGAATTTATTCAGGTATAGTGTGTATAAGCAACAGGATGTAACTGTATGATGCTTTCACAATCCTTTATATTATTGACTCCGATTCTACAAGCTTTCCCTCATGTAACAGAATTTTTATATCCCAAATTTGGAAAAGAAATGACACACAGACTAACTTTCTGCTAATACTGGTGTGTTGAGGTAGCACTGTGTTTCCGTTGAAGCTGATGGGCATTTAAGCTAGCACTTCTAAATAAGGAAAACTGGATGCAAATTTGTAGTTTAAATATAAGTATTCCCAACAGAGCTTCTGAAGTTTCTGCCTTGCAAAATCAATTTATGTGTCCCTTTATCCTTCCTCTATTTAAGACAATAGATATTTCATATTATCAGGTTTCACTTCCCAGAGGGATGTGTTATCTCCCTAATACTTAACAGAAATCATGTGCATGTATCGTGTGACAGAGGTGGTAGAGAGCTAAGCAGAAATTTTATTGGTTCTGCAGTTCTCTGCAGCTCTGGTTATGCTCTGTTTTGGAATGAATGAGACTTTACAAAGGATTCATGAACTTCATTTAACTTTCTAGAAAGTTAATGAGTATAGCTCAGGTTGGTTGACTGGGCTCTCCCTAGAATTGATTTGAGAATAGGCAACTCCAGAGAACAGTTCATTCCACAAAAATAAAGATTGTTTAAGACATGAATGCCTCTCATCTTCAAGATGATCTTATTAACCAGATTCAAGAATTCTACATTGTATGTTCATATGTGGATCTGTTGGTAGAAACCACCTAATGCAGAGTATACTTAAAACAGTGCTATCATGGATCCATATTCCTGTTTGGTGATAGGAAGCATGACAATATTTGCTTCTGGGAAATCTATATATAAGATTTGTATAATTTATACATAATTGTCCTTTGAGAGATTCAATATCTTCCCTGTAATAGCTGCAGAAAATTCCCTCAGTGTTACCATGTATGTTGTATGACTGCAATGTACATATATGACTGCAAAGTATTTCAAGAAACTTACCTCCTGAAAACTTTTTCAAGTGATTTCAAATAGATTCCTTATAAGCCAAACTCATGAAAATGAAAATCAGTTTTCATATGTAGCTGATAACCCCTTCTTCTGACCGAGAAACTCATTTGGTTTCTATTACTTAAAACTGGAAAATAGGTAAGCATATTGGATTGTGGCCATAAAGAAATGACACATGTACTGCAAGTTCACAATAAGATGCTGTGATTTTTTTCTTATTTCCAGATATCCTGTTTTTCTCAGTTTACAAAGACAACTCAGTGTCGAGGGAACTGAAGACTGGGCTGTGCTGGGCTAACAAAATTTAACTGAAGCCAAGAATGTCTTGGTTTGGCTCTGGGGAGAGTACTAAGCAGCCAAGGACATTTGGAAAGCCAAATCTAAACCAGTATGGTGAGTTTCCTATATTGTACTGGATACAACCATAATTATACATGCGAGTTTTATTCTGTCTATCCTGTCTCGATATCTTGTTTTAACAGGGCATAGTCTGATTTGTATATGTCAGAGCAGGATGACAATTGCTTCATGAGTGGCACAAACTATGTTTACCCCTTTTCTAGAAACAGCTTAATTGCTTGTCACTAGTTTACTGTTTTTCAGACAGAATTGACTATATGGTTCTAGTTTGCCCTGGTCAGGATGTGGGGAAAACTAAATCCAACATACAGACTGACCTAAAAAAGTTATATTGGCACTGAGAGAGATTCAATAAGTAATTTATTTTGCAACACAATTAAAAACCAGGATGGTGATTAAAAAATAAAAATTTATTGCAACAGTTGTTTATCTGCTTACGTAATAAGAGAGCAGACCTGGATTTCTTCAGAGGATTATTATTTACTCCTGATGCTGTGCTTCAGTAACATACCGAACAGACCCTTCCTCTAAAGCTGTTTTCACAGAAAATCTCTAACTAAATATTTGTATGAAAACAGACTCTCATTTTTGATGTTATATTCTGTTAGGTGCTAGAGTTATACTCCCTATCATTTTGAAAATTCTTTAAAAACCTAAAGCAGAATAAAATGCTTTCATTTGAATGAAATATAAGATTCCCCAAGTGGTATCATTCTTTAATTTAGTTGATGATCCCTGTTTTTGTGAATGTATGTTCATGTGGAAATTAGTATTTAGCTTATTCATAGATATCCCTGTTTTATGTTTTCACCAAACTAATTATTCCATCTAATTTGAATTATTTTCATCTTGTTTTCTAGAAGATCCATATGCTCTTACTAATTTAAAGCTTTCTGTTCTTCTCTTGCCCATTTTCCTCTCTTCTTGCTTGTTAGGCCTGAATTAAAAACATCTGGATTAAAAATGTTGAGGTTTTGATAAGAAGTCTGTCTCTCATTTATTTTTCTTGTAAAATGGCACAACATCCATTCTATACTTAGCATCCAAGAAAAATTGGGATGTATTGAAAGTTTTCACTAGAAACTATTTTTTTATAGAAAATCACTGTTTGGATGACTTTTCTCCTTTTTTTAATTTTAATATGAAGTTTTTACTTTATTTAGAGAGTTAGCTTTTCATTATACCTCAGGGAAAGAAAACTTTTTGAGTTTTAGCATCTGAGACTGAAAAAAATGAAATTTGTGTGTGTATTTAATGATTGCAATTGTAATTCCTATGCTGCTCTGCTTGCATGTATTTTTACCAGCAAGTCCTGAAGGGCCAAATACACACCTACACACACACACAAAGAAGGACACATAAGTAGATGAGGTGTGTAAAGTAGATGATAAAACCCAAGCAAGGATAACATGCATTAGCAAATCATTCTTCACTCCGCTGCAGCAAAAAACTATGAAGAAATTTTGCATGTTACTATGTACTAGGAAGCAAATTCCATGCTTCCAAAAACAGGATTATGACTGAAGGAAAATGAATGCTAGTAAAGCAGACTAGCCAAGGATCACTCCATTTGTTTTGTTTTCTTTTTTTTATTTTTTATTTTTTGCCAATCTCACTACACTGTGACCTGCCCAGAAACGAGGACAAAGAGTGTAGACCAACTTGTTATAGTAGGTTCAGTGTTACCACTTAAAAAGGGGTTATGCAGATGAGTAACCTCAATCCCTTGACACAGTTTGCAAGAGCGAGGTTCGAAATTCAAGTCAGTGCAAATGCTAACCAAACTGTAACAGTTCCTATTGAAAAAATGAAATGGGTAAAACCAGGTATGAATGGCAGATTTGGGGAGTTGACAGTTTCTTTAGTGAATATCACATGCTCAAATCTAAGGGAAATTGTTTTTTTTTTTTTCAGAAATTGCTTAATTACTGATTCAGTCAGGACCACTGAGCAAGAACAGTGATTCTGAAAATCTGATTATCAAAACAGAGTTTTGTGTCTTCAGGATTTTTCTCTGTTCTGCTATTGGACTGTAATGCAACTGCAGAACTAATTTTCCTGCACATTCTGGGACAGTTTGGCAGCAGCCTGAACTTTACAAGTCAGATGTGATGTGTAATTAGGGTATTTGTTATAGCATGAAAAACGTTTGAGCTCTGATGTTAATTGATGAACAGTAAAATAAGTATTAGATGATCAGGAATAGTATCCATTCATATCAGGAAGAATATCCATTCATATCACTTCCATTCCTTTTAGTTCATGGGGAAATCATGTGGAACTGCAGAACCAAAAAACATCTGTGCCTCTGCCAAGGAGTGACTGCCTGAATTTCCACTGGAAATTCCAGTAAGCATTAGCACTTAATTACAGTACTCTACCTTCAAGGCAGGAATTAAGGGTATGTGCAGCATAGCTGTGCCCTTCTACTTTCTACATGTCTTAATGTGTCACACTTAAAACTGAAGTTAGGAGCAGAGCTCCCTTGTTGATAATCTGTGCTTGGCAGGAACTGCAAGTACATAATAAATAAATGACTACCAATTATATAACATAACTTGTCCCTGCTTTCTCAAGAGGATAAGTGCAGATTAATACGTGTTTATTAATAAGTACTGTAGGTACTGATAAACAACCTAATTTCCTTTCCTTGTTTATAAAGCTGGACTTAACTATTTTTGATATAACCTACATACACAGAAGCTTATTCTTCCTTGACATAGTAATTCTTACAGACAAAAGACATAAAAGTGTCTGTCTTGCTTAAAACTTAGGTCTAGTTATTGAGCTCTGACCTCATAGGAATACTGGGTCAACTTTCAGGATTTTGGCACTCTGCATGGTGCTATGTAGTGAGCATTTAGGTCCTCAGTAAGATCATGTCTGGATTAGGTTTTGCTCACGTTAAAGTCACCCAGGCAAGCAGCTGCTGCCATTTGATTTCTCACAGGCAGAGTTGTACTGCTTTCAATTAGCACTGTCCCCTTGTCCGCCCACCCAAACCTCCTGGAGACCAGGAATGGTGTATGAGTAACAGGAATTTTCAAATAGCACAGTATCAAATTGATTCCAGGCTCTGCAGCCATGCTGCAAACTAAGTTTGTCATGAAGGTTTATTTCAAAATACCTGGCATATTTATTTTCTGTATCTTTGCTTCTACCACCTCTTAAAATAAAAGCTTATGGGCTTGGTCATGAACAGCAGTGAGGAAAGATTTTTAAGACTGGAAAATTGCTTGCTTTCATAGCATGTAATTGAAAGTAAGCTTGAGGTGAAAAATTTTGTGGTGCTTGTTTCCAGAGCTCAAGCTCACATAATTCCTTTTGACAGGAACTGTACAGGTAGTCTTCCTTTAATATGCCATGACAAGAAATTCAAGTTACATATTTTGCAATGTGTATTTGTGCTTCTGTGTGTGTGTACTCTATATGCATGTAAAGTGCTAGAGAGCTGAAGTAGTAGGGTCCCACTGCGAGATTTTATGCAATGTACATTTAACACATGTAAATGCTTTGTCTGGCAATCATGCCAATTGCCATGGAATAACAAGCAATGAGTAGAAAACAATTTTGTGGTAACTGCAGCACACACTGGTTTGATGAAGACCTAGTCAGAAATTGCTTTCACAACTGAAAACTCTGTATCATCAGAAATTCCTTAAATGTTAGCAAGGGTGTAGCCCTTAGAAAAATCCCTGAATATTCTGGAGTTATTTTTCCTTATCTTCCCTTGTGTCTTTATCTTCTTTCATCAGATATGTGAGCAACCAAGTGTATAAATATTACTCAGACTTGTATACTCATAGGGAATAAGTCTTACTCATTGGTGTATTTAAGCTTTTGGTTTTCAGAGCCATTAACTTTTGAAAGAAGTGAAGTTTTCAGTGCAGAGCTGGCACTGCAAGAATCCTGTCAAAGGGCTACCTTGCATGGAACCTTATCAGTCTTTCATGTATAAGCCAAATACATACAGTGCACTCATTTTTCTGTTTGGCATTTTTTGATTTCATAAAAGAGCTCCAGAGGACTTCATGTTTATCTTCCTTGGAAAAAAAAAGTCAAATGAGAATCAGAAAATAGGACAAGCTTGATTTCAAACATTTTACTTTTAGCCACATTTTGGAAAAAAGTCCACCTTGTTATTCCTGACTGAAAACAGAAAGAACTTAGAAAAATATTTATTAGACATCCCAAAATATTTAGAGAGCACTTCTGCTTTTCAGGGGTCTCTGTGAACCACAGGGTAACAGCAGGCTTTGAAGCTGAGGGTCAGAGTTGGCCAAGTCACCCTGCAGAGATTGAAGAGCAGGGAAGGGGCTGGGGGACACCTCAGTGTGAAACAGGTGGGCTCTGCTCTTCCAGCATGCCCAGCAAAGGTTTCTGTTCAGAGCTGACTTGGTGCTTGGCTCAGGAGAATTAGAACCTGAGGGAGAAAGGAAGGAAGAAGAACCTTCTCCTTGCTTTAATTTTTCCACATGGTTTTGTGCTCAGGTGCAGATGTCTGCCCCTGAATATTCAGCTGTTTCAATGGTCTATACTCAAGTGCAAGCTATTTGAAAATCATAAAGCAAAAAAGCATATAAACTCTATTTACTAATGATAATGTAGCTTTTCTGTAATTGAGTACAATTCAAGGTCAGCCATCTTTTTCACTATGAGTATGTCAAAATATTGAACTTCCTTTGTTACTATTTCTTATAATGGGTCTAATGAAATCTGTGGTTTTGAAGAGAGGGAGGTTCTTTTATGCTTTCTGGCTCCATTTGAACCACATACTAATGAACTGTAAAATTGTAACAATTAAGCTCTGTTTTATGGTGTAAGTCAACATCTGTTATCATAGAAACAAATGTTTTTGCGATTTTTTAAATTTTTTTTTAAATTACAAATGAAAAATCTCTCATGTCCTTTCAGACATTAAGCATATGACACATAGCACCTTTTTTCTTTTCTTGCAGTGTTGTACTTTAAAATGAAGGTATTTTGCTTTCATTTGTGTTAACTGGAAATTAAAAATTGGCACACCCTTATTCTGATTCTGCTTTTACCATAAATGTTAACCACTTAAAGCAGTAGTCTAATAAATAATGTTGTCTGCCAAGGAGCTGTCTTAGATGGAGTTTTCTGAACCGCTCCCAACCACTCTGAAGGACTCAAACTTTTGCTGTCTGTTGCTGACAGCTGAAGAAAAAAAAAGAGAATTTGCTACCCTCACATTCTCACTGTGTAGTTCTTCTTAAGATTGCAATACTAAACCTTTTAAAGGTCTAATCAGACAAACCCGAGCTTGGAGACATAATTTTGGATACCGGTTGTTTTAAGAGCATTGTAGAATAATGGAGTGGTTTAGGTTGGAAGGGACCTTGAAGACCATCTAGTTCCAATCCCTCTGCCATGGGCAAGGACACCTTCACTGGACAGGTTGGTCAAAGGCCCACCCAGACTTGCCTTGGATATTGCCAGGGGTGGGGCATCCGTAACTTCTCTGGGCAACCTGGTCCAGTGCCTCACTATCCTCTGAGTAAAGAATTTCTTCCTAATATCTAATCTAAATAGCTCCTCTTTTAGTTTAAAACCATTCTCCCTTGTGTGTAAAAAGTAGCTCTCCCTCTTTTTCATAAGCTTGCTATAAGCCTTCTCTTCTCAAAGACGAACAACTCCAACTCTGAGCCTGTCAATATTATACCCATATTCTAATGTATTTACATGTGTCTATATAAAATATATATTATATCTACATTTCTATTAAGTAAGCATTTAGAAGTATTTTATCCTGTAACCCAGGAGTAGTGTCCATAAATATTAATGCTGCCTCAAAAATGGCATTCTACATATAAAACTAAAATTAATAATTAGTTATTTTGAGGCTAGTTGTTCTCTGGAAATCCTTGTGCTGTGCTGGAAGTAGTTGTGGTGGAGAGAGATCAGAATGCAGTAAGACATTCAAAATGTTTGATATGTGAAATTTACTATGGTGCTTAAGGAATCATAGTTTCATAATGGTATGTATATTATGTGTACAAAGAAAGAGAACAAACCTCAAGTAGAGGACAGCTTTAACTACCATGAAGTACAGAAAAGGTTTAATGTCCATGCAAACCTCAAACTTAAACTATTAAAACTACAAATGAATATTATTTACCTGTGCCACTTCTGACTAGCCAGTTATGGTAAAATGGGGCAACTTCAGTCACATTGTATAGAATATGCCCAGAATTTTACTATCAGAGAAAAATATCAAAATCCCCTCCCCCCAAAACTCATGAATAATAAGATGGCCTCTATAATTGTCTGCAAATTTGAACCAGTTGCTACCAGATTAAAAAGGCCCTAAGGCAGAGACCAAGTTTTAAGTGCATATTTTACTACCCTTGTGTGAATCCAACTTTATTCACTCAAACCCTGTATTTAAGTGCTATCTGCCTTGTCTGGAAAAGCATATCAAGTTCACTGTAGCTCATCCATCATCAACAGAAGAGATTTAAGAAGACAAGAAAAAAATCTCTTGTTTGACTCGTATGTACACAAGTAAGGAGGGGGGAGGAGGAAGTTCTGAGCAATGTTCTCTTTCCATTAGCCAAATAAACACTTTGCTGCCTATAATGAAAAATTGTTCTGTTGCTGATGTTTTGGAAATCTATTGGTTACTATGCAATAGATACAACACAAAGAATCTAGAATTTTCCCTAGTGTTTAGTCTGTTCAAAACCTCAAATCTCCTCCTTGGGCATGCACAATTATATGAATTGCTCTAAAGTAAACATTAAATTTAAAATGTAAATTACATTAAAGCTCTGTAAGTAGCTTTAAATTTGCTAGTTTGGGGTCTTTATCCAGGAAGAGTGATTGATGTATGAATGATGAACAATGTTGCAGGTGACCAGTGAAATGGTCTTTGTTGTAATTTTTTGTTGACTCCTTATTAATCCTAAACCATGAAAGATAGGGAGTGGATGGGCTGAGATCCAGAAAATACAAACTTCTGCAAATATGAGCTGAATTGCAAAAACAAGCCAAAGTCACCTAAACTATGGAAATCTTACAATGGGAGAAGATATGTTTGCCAATCGGAGACTATCCCCTTTCAGCTGGTATGTTTGTATCAGCTGAAATGTCACAGATCCACTTCAAAGTTAGCAAAGTCAAACATCATTCTTCTGCCTTTTCCAAAATTGCCATGACTGATGTATATTATTGCTTCAAAGTCTTAAGTCATGTCCTGTGATTAAATTGTATGATAAAGAGTATTTCCATAGATTAGTAATTGGTCTGATTGCCTAACCTGTACTCACCTTGGTAGTCCCTCAGAGGAGCTGGCATCAGGAATGATGTGAAATGAGTGTTCCAAGGTTGAACCTTGTTTTCCTAAAGTAATCTCTATTGCAACCTCTGGGAATCTAAAGCATTGAATAAAGCTGAATCTCTTTATGGTTTTGTAATGACAATATATTCTGTGAGAGGGGGAAAAAGGATTCTTTACGTTTGACTAAATAATCCAGTTTTACAGACTGACTGCAAATCAGGGCATGACTTGATTCTACAAGCTAGAAATACTTCTGTAATGAGTTGTTTCTCTTAACTAATTTGAAATTTTATCAGAGAATTAAAACTAACTATGATATAGTTCAACCCAAACATTTTGGGGAGTTGTCCCAAGTTCTGTAGGACATCTGATTTTCTTGAGCTGGTCTTTGTTGTTTACACATGTTGGTGTTTGATCTGCAAAGTCACAGATAAATATGGCTAGAGATGCTAGGTTTTGTTTGTCTTTTTAAGGTCTTGGAGTCAGCTGTGTTGCAGAGGAGGTGACTTGCTGCTTACATGTCTGAAGAATGATGTACTGTTTAGGGTCTGCCCCTTAAAAAAAAATGTATGACAGTTTAGGGTGAGGGTAAAAAAGAAATTTATCAACACTCTGATAAAAAAAAAAAGCAGATGTAGAGAAGAGCAGTGTTCAAGGCTGAATTTACAAGCTGTTCATTACTAGTGTACAGACATTTGCTGTACGAGTTATTGCTGCACAAGTTCCCTACTGGATTGAGCAGCATGACCAGAGTGCTTTGACTTGGTCTGGGAGCACATGGAATAAATCATGCTATTTCCACATTTCCTTGTCGCTCATGGCTGTGGGACTCCTTGTGGTCAGAGGACCTCTAGTATTGTAGGTATCTCCATAAACAGCACAACTGCTAATCACGGAGAAGCAGAACACTCTGATAAGGAGCTACCTGCCTGCTGTTTCTGTGTAGTGTATGTTCAGAAGCGTTTCACATGAACACAGCAGGATAAGACTTGCTACGCATTCATACTATTTTGACCTGCCTGTGTAGTCACTAAAGTAATGGAACTCAATGTATACAGAAGTTAGATAAAGCTGGAAGGGTTGTCAAGTGCAGTTGTGTACTCCCACAAACACAATTTATGTTGCACAAACTGATATATCTTGCCTTGAAAAGCATTAATTTCTCCAAACGGTTTTTGGAAAGATGTCTTAAGGCAAATTCTCCTTCCCACTAGGAACTTCTTTCTAGTCTGAGCATAGATATGCCATTGTTTTCCTTTACCTTAGGTGATGTTTTTCCTTCCTTAATTTTCTCTTTCCCCTCAATGAATTTATAGGTATTAATCCTATCCCTTCCAAGCTGCTTGTATCAAATTCTGTTTCTTCCTGGAGGATTATTAAACCTTGCTCTAAAATAAAACTATTCTGAAGCAATCTGTTGAATATGGCTGGCCATTTTTGTGTGGTTTTAGCTACTTACCTGAATTGATACCATAATAAACATTTTCAAATCCTGCTGCCTCATGAAAGAGCAACAGATGTTTTTAAATCCAGGCATTTATCTGTAACTCCTCCTTGAATCCCAAGTTCCTGGGATCAATCTATTTATTCCTGTTTTGTGAGAACCAGGTATTTCTCTGTGTAGCCTCCACCTCCTGTATGCTATCAATGTCTTCTAATTTTCCATCAGCAGTATATTTTGTTGGTAATTTCCTGGTCTTTAGGATGGGTACCTTGGAAAATTTGAAAGATCAAGGAACTCCACCAGGCCTACCCTTCATTGCTCTCCTTCTTGTGTCCACCTATTTTCCTCATAACCTAGTTCTAAAGGTGGCCTGTTATCAAGGTGTATAGCAATTCAAATAACTTCAGTCCTTCTGCAAGTATGAGCATTGAATTTGCTGGTCTCTTGCCCTGGAAATGAGATGGTAATGAAAAAAGCTTTCCTTTACTATCTTTAAGTCTGAAAATTAAATAGGATGCAATAGGACAAGCGGGCACAGGCTTAAGCTCTGCCAGGGGAAATTTAAGTTGGATATCAGAAAAAAATTCTTTCCAGAGAGAGTGCTCAGGCCTTGGAATGGGCTGCCCAGAGAAGTGGTGGATTCACTGTTCCTGGAGATTTTTAAAAGCAGATTGGATGCGGCACTGAGTGCCACGATCTAGTAAATGGACTGGAGTTGGACCAGGGGTTGGGCTTGATGATCTCGGAGGTCTTTTCCAACCCAATCGATTCTATGATTCTTTAAAAGCTTTAAGAAATGTACCTAGAAATTTCTCTTTTTCTGAAGAAAGTTAGCAACCTTAGCAGCACCATGCTGATAAAGTCTGCAGGAATTGAACTTTTTAAGCTCCACGGACAAAAAAGGAAGGCTACCTTTCCCATTGACTCCCATTTTCAGATGAAAACCCCCCTAGACTCCAAATGTCCTAGTTTCAGCTATTTATATTCAGACCAAGAGTAGTGGAGTACTTTACAACTCCTTTGTTATCAACCTCATTCCGTCTCTGTCCACTAGTTAGTGAAAAGTGTATACCTGTTGCTTAGGCCAGCAATCCCTACATTTCATTCATAACTTGTTTATGATGTGAAATCACTGCTTTAAATTCTAAACTAATTTCACTCTATCAGTCTTAGAGTGGTCTCTGCTTTTCACAAACAAGTAAATCTGGAAAGCTCAAGTGGTAAAAAAGGTACTTTCTTATGCTAAGGCCATAAAGCTTCTTCTGCTTCACCTCTGGCTCATCACATCTCTCTGATGAGTCTTGCCTTCACTTGGTGTCTGCTGTGCTGCCTACAGCACCCTTGCTGCTGGGCTGGTGGCAACCAAGAGCTCTGCAGTTCCTATAGGTCCATTTAGTGCCTGCTGACTTCTCATGTGTCTCTCTAGGTGTTTCTTTCCTATATTGATACCAAGTATGTCTGAGCTGCAATCAGAAGTGGCACTGAGAGTGTTTTAAATCTGGTTGGGTACCTGACAGCACAGCAATCAGCAGTGTGGGAATGGTATGGGCTACACCAGGCCACCCAGGTCTGGGTGGGTCCTTCTTTCAAGGATTCATTTGGCTTGGTCTGTAAGATCTGCAGGTCATAGTTTTAGTAATGTGGCTTGTGGGTCCAGTTAAGTTGTCTTAATCTTCACATATTTTGCAAAATGCCATTTCAAGTATGTGGATACTTGGCCTCATTCAACTATGCCTGATGAATCATAGACTGTACTACAAAACCTTTTTAGAAGAACTGTCTGCTTGCCAGGAATGAGACACTTCTTTGTCCACAGTCTTTTACGGAAGGAAAAGAACAAAAAGACAGGCAATGCATCTGGAATGACATATAAAGTCAGTATTTTTGTTTATTGAAGCAAAATGCCTCAGGCACATCCTTTATTTTTTTGGAGTCACAACTTGATTCTGAGTTACTAGAGTCTGGAAAACCTCTCCTGAATGCTCTGAAACTGTATTCTGCATTTTGGAATATACTCAGAGTGATTAGGGAATATCCCAGGAACAACAAGCTAGCGTTCTCCAAAACATCACATTTTCAATTTTTCCATGATTTTTAGCAGCCTCCAAGATTTTATTTTAAAGACCTTAAGGCAAAAATCTCTTCTTGTTTAATACTACTGGTAATTACATCATGATAGTAGAAGGCAATCTGACCTATGGTAAATACTTTCCATTTAGGCTATAAATATATCTTTCTCTGTGTAAATCAATTTGCGTTTGCTTTATTAAGTCTGTAGAAAGTTGCTCCTGCACAGAATCTGGGGATAGAAGTCTCCAGAGAGCAGCTGAAAAACCCACCTGTTCAGGCAAGCACTGAAGGAATATGATGTATGTCAGTGTGACTGGTTCGTGCAGATGCCCTCATGTATTTACCCATTCATAGCCTACGCTCCGTCTTTTCCTGCTATGCAGCCAGGATCGGAGGGAGGTTGAGCCTTTTCTGCCCTATTAACTTTGGCATGTTTGCTTTGCTTTTATCTCCCAGTCTCCTCTCCCCAGTAGCAACTGCCTTGCCCTCAGTCCGGAGGATGGCCCCATGACTCCTTTGTTTAACTGCTGTTATAAGCTGCTGCACAAATTGCTTGGCAGAGGGTGATTTGTAGTGACAAGGTTTGAACCTTATCCCTGGAGATTCACCAGATACCTCTGCAATGCTCTGCATCTCTCAGGACAGGGAATAGGAAGCCCAGCTCCCACTTCCAAGACTGATCTTGCATCATTCCAGCTATTGCGTAACAGTTTAGTTGAGATGCAGTGGCATGTCCTCCTTCTCTCTGTTGCATTAGTGTGGCTCTGCTTGCTCACAGGAGGTGAGCGGATCCCTCTTTTCTATTATTTATGGATCAGTACACACACAGTAATTTACATGTGACCTTTAAGAATTAGTGATAGATCAATCAGATCACAAAAATGATCCTTTTTTAAAAAAAACTTTTGAGGAAAAACGTTTAAATTTTTTAAGAATGTATGGGGTGAAAATTAGTCTTGTGTATCCTTGAAGTGTCACAGTTTAACTCAAGTAATTTGCAAATATTGAGAAAATGGCAGATGATTAGTCTGGAACACCATTTTACTTTTATCTTTTAAAATTTATTTTCAATTTTCATGCTTTGTTTCTCTTTCTTTTTCTTTTTTTTTTTCACTGAATCCGTGATATATGTTAGTTTTCTGTTGAAGACTTGTTCCTGTTCCCTACTTTTGCCTGATTTTTGACCTCACATTTTGACTTCTGATGAAGATTGCATGATCTATTTTAGTTCTTTAACACTCGGAAGTTTTCTTTTTGTGATGATCTTGCTTTCATGGTTTTAAATTGTATCTGATACCCATTCTCCCTGCTAGAACTAAGATTACCCCCTTCTCTTTCCCACCATGTCTTACGTAGGGTCCTATAATCCCAGAGCTGATGTCTCCTTATCCTCTCAAGCCTTCAAACAATAACAAAACAAAACTGCAGACCTCTTCTCCTTATTCAACTTCCAGCTGCAGCAATACCTGAATGCCAAGCAGAGACATGTGAGTACATGGAGATGCATGGCAGAGGTGTTTTGGGTTTTTTTCTGCCAACTGGCTGCAGAGTTACCAAATATCTTTTCCGCTGCTCTGAGGCTGGGATTGTATCACCTAAAGGTGGTTATGGGAAGAAGTGGATGGAAGTTCTGTAGCTGGATTTGGGATGAGTCGCCACCACATGTAATCTTCCAGATATTGATTCAGCCTGTCCTGGTGGTCATGATGTTACTTCCAGGTAAAAGAGTAAATGAAGATAATTTCTTCTCCATCCCTGGAATAACCTTCTCATATTTTACTGTTCTGAGTAGATTGGTGCTAAGATCCAGTGTCTACTTAGGGAAGTTGAAGGTGTTGGTAATTTTCCTATCTTGTGATCTTGGAATATGGGTAGAAGTGTCTTGATGATGACAAAGTGGGGGACAAAAAGGATATCTCCATACTTTCTGACTCCTTCATTCCAAACTTCAGGAAAAGTCTTTTGACTTTGACTGATCCAGGGAACAGTCTACAGTTTCACAAGTCAGCTTTATGTTGTACGCCTGTTGGCAGGCTTATGGCCTCAGGGCTAAAAGCCCAAGAGAAATAAAATGCCAATGACTTTGAATTAAGAAGCTCACTTACAGACTTGAATGAGTTCTTTATACTTGTAAGCATATATGCAAATTGTAAGAATTATGTGTGGACTTCGAGGCTAAAGTAATTAAATTTACTTTGAAAAACATAGCTAGGGTTCCTGGAGGTTTCACTGGAGAAACTGAGGTTCCTGCCAAGTAACCATATTAATTGATGTATGTCTGGAGAAAGAGAATCTGGCCTTGGACGTGACTGGTATTTCATATGTACTGTATCGGTTATTTTTATTGCAGGAGTGTTTAGAAGACCCACCAAAAAAATCATTGCCTGAAAGCACATGCAACTGAAACAGTTACTGCATCAAAAAAAGAAAAATACTATTTTTTTGTACAACTTGTGATTCCCTGGTAAATTAGGAATACTGAATAATTGTTTATACAATGGATATACTGTCTTGTTATATGCTATGCAGAGATTTCCTTTTGCACCAGGGACATTAAAGATGTTGTATTCACTATATTTTTATGATGAATTTAAAATGTCTTTGCTGAAAAAGTTGGAAGAAGTTTTTCTTTGTATATTAAAATTGTCACAAAATCACCAGCACAAAAGCACAGATGTTCTGTGGCTGACTCACAGGCTTTGCAGTGCTTGTTTCTGCATCAAGATATTGTCTCACTAGATAAAACAGCCAAACACTTTTTTTCTGTCAGAGATCTAAAGAGATGAATGACAGGTCTTATAATAATGGTAAATATGCTTGGGGCAATGCAGAGGCCAAAGACCATGACCCTGCATTAGTAGAACACTGTTTTCTGGGAGAATCTTAAGAATTTTTAGTAGACTAAAACATGCATGGGAACATTTTGGATACTTTCAGCTTTTTTCTTTTTTTATCTCTTTGGAATAACTTATAAATATTTAAGAATGCCCTGCAACATGTCTGGTCCTGTGTGAAAAAACTGAAGGGAATATATCTTAGAATTGTATCCCAAGTGTTTATAAGGACTAT
>JAOXXN010000446.1:24183988-24196220 GCA_026770055.1 Myrmophylax atrothorax
AGTCTAAATGAAAATGATGTTTGAAAGAAGATAAGGTGATTCCTGGTCAAGTGCATACTTAAGACCTAATGAACAGTGGTATGTGCTGGTGCTGAGAAGCTAAGGTTTGGCATTCAATATATGTTTATAGAGATCTGAGATGCAGGCAAGCTTAATAAATGCTACATGAACAGGAGGAGTAATCTGTTATTGGCCTAGGCTAAATGGTACTTATTTAAACTATTTTACATATGCAGTTTTAAGGGCTTTCCATTTGCTGGGTGGTTGTTGCTGCATTTTGTCCTTTGTAGTATAAATGCTAAAAGTCTATTTCTGATTTTTATGATTCATAGCGATACAGAATGCACAAAACAAAAAAAAAGCAACTGAAATATTTCAGGTGGCTGTGAATAGTTCACTTTTAGATAAGAGAGCACTGCAGATGTCAGAATTTGAGGCCTTTTCTCTGGGTTTCATTTTTACTAGGTGTATGTGCTTCTGCTCCATAATTTTTAATCCATTTTTTAAACCAGAAAAAACTTATCCTTTAAATACAAAAATGTTTACTTAGTAGTTAAATCAAATCTCTGTGTTGTTTGTTTTTCTTTTTGTGCTTCCTAGGTATCTGTTTAGAACAACTCATAAACGTAACCATAATCTTATTCACTTACTATTTTCTAACCATTCATGCATTTCAGTGTTTTGGACAAAACAAATAAAATTTCCAGAACATGAACTAGTAATGCATGTAGGTTATATCTTTAACCTGAAGGAACTGAACACTGTTGTAGTGTTGGTTGCATTTTGTGGCTGACATTTGGAAACTGGCAAAATAAGTGAAAATATTGGGAATGCTGATTCAAACTCTGGCACTGTCCTTGCTTGACTAACTTGGAATTTCATGTTCTTTATATAGTCATGTAAATAGCCTTTAATTTTGGATCTGTCATGACAGTTTAGGGAGGTTCTAGACGCTGTCCCTTAGATCTTAAATATGGTCTAAGTCATGACTCAGGTTACCAAATCAGAAGTCTAGAATACATTCTATTTGAAACATTTGCCTCTACAGTCAATGTTGCTTCTGAAATAGAAATTGAAGCTAATGGTTAATGAGCATCTCCAACTAGGCTGTCTTTGGAAGGGTTGACTTGTCCCAGGCTTCTCGTTCATCAGATATAAACTGTGCTGCCTGACTCTACAGGACTGTGCATATGTTTCACTGCATCTAGAACAGCAAGATTCTTTCCCAGCATGCTCTGAACATATAGCAGTCATGTTATACTCTGATGTTTCTTGGTTTCTGCCATGGTCATAGTCTGGCATTTGCATGTCTTTGATTAAGTGTGGCTTTCCTTCAAGGAAATAGCTTTATGATCCTTGTTGTGCAACAATGAATGAAACTGCAAACACCTGGAAAGATTTTCCATGGTGCAAGCATTAATGTGTCAGTGGCCAAACATCTGGAACTCATTGGAAGATTCCCAGTGGTCCTTTCAAATGCTGGTTGAGATTTCGTTCTTTTATAAGATGCACATCTCCCTTGACGTTAATTCCAAAAACTGAGGAGACGCAGGGGGAGGGAAGTCTCTGATTGTCAAATGATATTATCTACCGTCTGGAACATATTCTATTAACAATTTAAAATATCATCATGCTTATATGTAAATGTTTTGAAATAAAATACTCAAAGTAATACTACATTGGTTGTAGCTACAAAATAACAAAATTTTGGATATGAGTATGTCTGTAAGTACTTTGGTCAAGAAGCATGGATTCTGACTTAAAATAGATTGCTTTTCAAGGAAGTGCTAAAACTGACCCAGGCCTTAACATAGTAACTGAAATTTCGTGATTTTCCATGCATTTTCTTATAATGAATGTTCTTGTCCCACGTTCTGTGGCTTTTCTTTTTCTATGTAATAATACAAATGATCTAGAGGTGAATGGCAAAGAGAGATGAAGCAGCTCCAGTTATGTCTGTAATTTTGAATTTGTCAGGTTTCTTCCTCTCTGGTCTTTCAGACAGGAGTCCTTATTATGATAATAGCTCCTGATATTGGTCCTTGGTACCACACCCTTGTGGGGATATCTGGCACACTGTGGCTTCACTACATCTGGAAGATGGTAGAAATTAATCTCTTCTTAAAGTCAGTCATTTTTGAATGGCCACAGTGGCATAATTTTCAAGGCTGTATGACGACATATGTGGAAACTGCCTGTGCTCACTTTTTTAAATCTATTTTCCTTTTGTTTTGATGTTTCTTGCAACAAAATAGGGTTTCATCCTGGAACGTTTTGATGCTGCTCAACATAGGACATTTAGTGAGTTCTTTCTTGTCAGGCTGGACACTGAGCAAGTGATGGAGAAAGTAAAAAAGGGTCTCCTTATCATAAAACTTTTTTGTTCCCAGAAGCATGCTCTGTATAAAGGAACTGGGAGGCAAATATTTTGATGACTTTATGCTACTCAAAAATGATTCTTAGAGGGAGATAGGTCTGGCAGCTGGTTCCGTGTTCTGCTGGAGTGTCAGAAACCAGCAAAAAACAGTCAAAGGATAAAGCCTTAATTGTAAAACTTATGTTTAAAGGGTTTTGTGTGCATTTTTTGCTTGCTTTTAATACTATTGTTTAAGTAGCAGGAATATACTGATTGTTGGGTTTTGGTTTGTGTCAGGGGTTTTTTGTTGTTGGGGTTCGCCTTTGAGTTTTTTGTTTGGTTTTGTTTTTTAATAATAAGAACACACATTTTTGAACTGATCAACTTGAGTATCTGCAGTTCATTTTAAGCCCCTCTAATCTTATGCATTTATGCTGAGTTTCCATACTTGATTGAAAAAAATGAAAACTGAATAGTCATTTGCATAACTCATATCTGTTACATGGCTTTTTGGATTTACTGGAAATGAATAGGAAGTATAGTTATGTAAACCCAAACTTGTTAAAAACCACAAACAAACAAACAAACAAAACATCTGCCTTGTCTTTTTACTTTTAAAAAAATTATTAGCCTGGATGTATGGTTCGTGGTGGTTCTTTGGGAGCATGAAAATGAAAGCTTTGAAGAAAGGGTTGTGAATAAAAAAAAAAAGGTTTTTTTGACAAGGTAAAGGCAGAGCTGGAAAATGTTTCCTCTCTCTCCAGTAATCATTCTAATTTAATTGTATATAAAACTGTTCAAAATAGATGGAAGAATAACTGGATCATAAGCTTAGCTCTGTATTCACTTTAGTAGGAGCAAAGCCTCAAAGTCTCAATGAGACTTTATTTTCATTGAGAAATATTGAAGGCTGGTAGAGATTGAATTGTGGAACAAAACAGAGGATAAAGCGTGAGCATTTTGAGGTGATTTACTTCAGATTAGCTCTCATGTGTTCCCATAGGCTGTATAATAGCTATGTAGTTCGAATGCAGTTTCGTTTAACTGCAGCTAAAACAGGTCCAATTCCCGTGCTCCAAATCAGTATTCAGTATCCAGGGACAACTGGAGATGTAATCTGCACCAGTAATAAGACTTGGTCATTCCTGCCTTCTGTGAGAACTGGCCTAGGCCATTGATTACTGGTTTTGAAGATTTTTATTGGTAGTAAATGAGTGTAATCTAAAAATGAGAATTTTGGAAAAGATTCAACTAGGTATACATATTCATTTTACTTTTCCTAAGGAAATTTGGGATTCCATTTTCAAATAGCATGGACAGTGCTTATAGTCTATCCTCATTTTCAGGTTTGGGGTGGTTTTTTTAGTGCAAAAATGTTATGGTGGTCTTATTTTAAAATAAATTAAAGTATGAGAAGGATTTTCCAGAATCTTATGATCTATAAACAACTTATGGACTGCAAAATGTTCTAAACTGCTGACCTCCAGAAGTCTGGCATATACTAAAACGTAACTAGAATATATTTGACAAAAAAGATACATAAGGATGCAGCAATGACTTTGAGGAAATTTGTTTCATAGAATTGGTAAGTTTTGTTGGACAGGTACAAATTTTACAATGCAGAAAGTGTCTAGTATAATTTCAGGTGGTAAACAAAACTTACTCCTTGTTAGTAATATATATATATATGTGTGCATATATGTATGTATTTATAAGAAAGAAAGACAGACCTCTATATTGTCTTTTCTGAGGTAAAAGAAAGCTTCATTCAGTGGCTAGACTAACAGGAAAAATTTCAGTAGATTTAGGATGTCACATATGATTCAAGTGTTGCCAGAGACTGAAGTCAGTGGGATGTACTAAGTATGTTATTGGCCCAGGATCTAAAAGTTTTCCAGACTCACATGAGACGTGTGTGGCAAATGTAAAAGCTTAGTTCAAATCTTCTGACTCCTAGTCTGGTCTTCAGATTGCAGGAACATTCCCTCTTCTTCTGTTCCTCATCTTCCTGTACTGAGTTTTCTTGTGTGTTAAGCAGGAATAACAACAGGTTTGTAGGTCAAACAGATGAGCAACATGTAGATTTAAATATTACACTCCATACACTCTGCTTCTATATTCAGTGGAAGTAGCTTGTAGAGAGAATCATACACATAAAATGATAATAGTATGTTCTGTTCTTTATCTCTAATATTCACTATTCCTGGTCACCTCCCAGATTTGCTAATACCATCAATGCATATCCCATGTTAGGCCTTGTGGGGAAATGAAAACCTTTAGTGCACTGAGACACACCAACTGTAGTGCAACTTCATGATAAAAGAGCAATTGAAATATTTTGCTGGAAAGCCAGACTACATTTTTGAACCCTGTGTTTATAACCCCCTGGTTCTAAGCACAATGGCTGCATTATAAACGAGAGCTGGGGAATAGGCATTGCTCCAAATGGAGTCAAGAGTGGAAAAGGAGTAACAGCTGACTTCTGTTTATCAGAGCAGCTTGAGCAGGATGTGCTTTCACATACCTAAATATTTATGTAAACAGATGCACATTAAACCACTTAGAAATAAATAAAACTTTCTGAAAATAGAAGTCCATAATGATGTCAGGAGCTGTTTATCTTTAAGAACTGTGGGAATGGGCTGGAATATGAAAGTATTTCATTGAAAAAAAGGCAATAAAATGAGGTTCAGATGTAATTTCCAAAGGTTATGTGACACAGGCCATCTTACTTTGCCGAGTGTAAGGATCTACTAGGATTTTTTTCGTAAAACAGCTAACTTTTCTCCACTTATATTGCATGTCTATATGGAATTTTGTCTCAGCAGACAAAGGTTGATCTTAGTTTGGTTGTGTACGTATACTGAATTTAAAAACTCTTTCAGCTTCAAGTGATTTTTCTACACTGTTATTCTCTAACCTTGAGTGCACTGTTATCTCTCCATGGTTGCTGGGTTAGTTTTATCCCTAACAGCTTCATGTAACTGAAGCTAGTAAAAGGAACATTCAAACAAACTGTTTGTTGTAAATTTAGGACAAATTAACTTTAGGAGATATAATAACCATCAAGATGTATTAACAGACTTTTATGATCATTTTGCATCAATAAATTCCAGGCCTTGTTCCATGTGTTCTCACTGTGAGAACAATGCAGCTGGTCAAATGGTTAGAGAGTTTTGTGGTTGAAAAACAAAATTAGTTCTGCTCAGTCTTGAGTTGAGGTAGAAAAACAATTTTTTTGTTGTTTTTTCATGAAGCGCCATGTTTTTGAAACTTAGTTGTTCAGTACCTTAGGTTTATCCTTGCTTTCAGTAAATGTGGAGGTGCTGGTGGTGCAACAAAGTCAAGTATTTGTGTTCTGTGATTATGAAATTCTTGTACTTGTTTGTTCCCAAGGAACTTCCTTTCATAAATATGGCAAACCTGATAATAATTCTTTTGGCCAGAACAGTCATGGCGATGATTGACTAAAACCCCTGCAATTGACTGAAACACACTGACTTTGTCCGCAGTTAAAATATATCTCTGTTTTGGCACCCTGGTATATATGAATAAAGTGAACAGTGACTGATTTTGATCATTTAGGCCTCATAGATCCAAAAAGTCAAAAATGCCATTAATTTGGATACAAGTCAACAATGTTGTTTACATTTTCTATTACATACGTGAAACAATACCCTTGACTAGGGACAGAATCTGTTTTCTAGATTCTTCCTGTGTGTTTTAAACCTTTCTTACGTTTCTTCTACTACCTTACCTGTGTTGAATTCTTTAAAAGAAAAGCAAAAATCAATGATAAAACTGAGGTATTTTTTCTGCCAATTTTGGTTTAATCAAACTTCAGGACAGATTACTTGTAGAACAAAGCAAAGCCTTAGCAGTAGTAGAGTGCCATAGGATTATAGAATCCTATGCTGCATAGGATTTATTTTAGAACTAACTTAAATTAGATGAAATAAATTTTGTTCAATATTAATTTCAAATGTATGATGACTATATTCATTAAAGTTGTACTGTACTGCTATACTAGACTTTTCCTGGAGTTAGTAGTGTAATTCCAGGCAAATTCTGAAGTTGTATCTTCCAGTATAGTCAGAAGTTTTATTTTAAAAATAGAATGTTTTGAATTACAGACAAGCTAAAATAAAGACATAAAATTGTTTCTCATATGAGGAAAACCCTGATAGTCAAATATTGTTTATTCACATTTTGATATTTAAGTTTTTTAAAGTTGGTGGATGTAACCCAATATTTATACTCCCATTTAACAATGGATAAAATAAAGGTCTGGAAGGGTTTTTTTGTTTTGCTTTTGTTGTCATTTTTTTTTACTTTTTTACAAGTGATTCTGATATTTAATTAAAATATTGATTCAGACTTTCCTTTGGGCATGGTAAAGGAATTTCTCATCCTTTTCCACCTGCTGTCTTCTGAATAACAAACCACAAAGTTCCTTAATTTGGTTTTCTTTGTTGCACCTCCAAGAGCTACTAGTTTGTAAGGAATTTATTTCTTCGATTCTGGTGAATCTGGAAAAAAAAAAGGAAAAGTAAAAAATTAAAATCCTTCCACTTTTTGTGTACTCACTCCAACTGCTGCAAAATTAATGATATGGATGTGCGTGAAGATTCTTGCATTTGTCATGCTTAGAGGAAACTGTAAAAGATGCTGGGGACAAATATTGTGTAAGTGTTTTCCAGTGTAGCTTACTCCTGTTGACAAGTCAGGATACAATGTGATAGTGATAGATATATTTTGCCTTTACTTGCAGCTATAGAATTCTGAGGGAGTTAATACCCTTTGGAGAATAGAGATGTATTCCTAAAATTCCTTCAGGTTTTTTCTGCTCTTTAATCAGTGTTATCAGCTCAATGAGTTTTCTGTAAGGACTCTTTTCACAAAGCTCTTTAATGGACTCTTCTGTGAGAATATGTTGTAGAATGGCATATGAAAGAAGGAAAAGTGAAGGAAAACCTCTTTAAGAGATTTCCCCAAAATTATCTTGGGAAGAACAGTTTCTATCTCCCACTGTTATGAAGGTGTTCCATGTCCATGTAAGTGCACATTAATAATCAGAAGAGTTAAATTAACTTCGTGAATTTTAGATACTTTTTTGAACATTTTGTGAGGTCACTGTCTTATACAAGTTATAGAATGTCAAAAATACAGAAAATTGATCTTTTACACATACTCAATTTCCTATTAGCTTTAAGAGTCTGCTTAAAATATTCTACCATGTGCATGCACACCACTCCTCTCCCCCAACCCCCCTTTAGAGTGTGTGCAGCTACATAATGTCTCATGGAAGGGGTTTTGGTTATTTTTTTTTTTATTGCTTAGACATTCTTTATGGATGGTGTGTGAACAGATGATGTGGTTTTTAATTTTGTGTTCATTATTGATCGTGCTAGGTCTTACACACACACACGCTTTAGCACTGAGTTTTTACCAATAATACAAATATCAAATGATACTCTGTTGCTATAAGTTTACCTGCAGTTATGGAGCTATATTTCTATTTTTCCAAGATGCCTACTATTCTGTAGTAGTGTGCTTGGCTTTTTTGCATGATTATGTCTATCCTGCATGCTTTATGTTCTCTAATCAAATGTTGAGAGAGGAATCAATTGTCACAATCATGGAAATGTTGGTTGACTGGGACTTTTTAAGGTCATCCAGTTAAGCTTCCTTCTCAAAGCCTGAACATCAAACAAGGCATGGCTTTAGCTATCTTAAGACTTGAAAGCCACATGCTGTAGCCTGCTGGCCACGTTAGAAGCCTGTTACTGGACTCTCTCAAAAATCCCCATATTCTTCTTGGAGCAGAGGTTTACAGATGGATGTAGTTCTCCAGCCTCAGCCTCACCAGTGCTGCACAGAATAAGAAAGTGTCTTCCACTGCTGCCCCTGTTCCTCCTGATGTGGCCCAGCTGTGCAGTGTGCCTTAGTTGTCATGGAAGTGCACTGTTGCTTTGTATGCAGTTGGCATCTGCTGTAACTGCCAAGCTGTTTTCAGCAGGTGCCAAATTAGCCTATGCTGCTGCCCCAGGAGCAGAGCTTTTCACCCCTTGTTGAACTTTGTAAGTTTTCTGCTGGGCCAGGCCACAATTCTTACCAAGTCCATCTGATTTGAAGATCCACCCTCTAATTTCTGTTAGTGTTTCAATTCCCGACAAGATTTCTGTGTTTGCCACACACTGAATATTTGTGGTTTGTGAGAGCAGAGCACTCCTGGTGTTTCTGCTCTAGACAGAAAGTAACAAATGTCAGAGGTAATATTTCATGTTACTGTCCAAAAGACATTTTTCATTCATTAAATTATGTTTAAAGACATTTTGTTTGATACAAACAGCATTTTGAAGACAGATTTCCATGTATAGTAATTGGAGATAATGAAGATAGTGATTAAGCTTGATGCATACAGTAGTGGGGCCTTGAGAAAGAAGTTTTGCAATAAGTTTGTGTCTGTTGCAAGCCGCTTATAAGTATTTTGTAAAGCTGCCCTCCTAGCTGTGTTCATTAGCATTCAGGAATGGTCATGTCATAATACTTTACAATGAGATTAAAGTCCTAAGCTGTTACCTGTTTGTTTTGAAAGCTTTCTATTACGATGGCCAGATCTTTCTAACATCATTCATGATAGTCTTACAAAGACCTTGTGTCACATGAGTCTGAACTACCAAATCTTAAAAAACATTTCAGACATTGTGAATGGCATATATGTACACCACCCAGAACTCCTTCATGTTCCATTTTAAACACTAAGGAGTGTCTGTGTGACAGTGTACACTACTAATGACATCCTAGGTGTTGGGCTTTTTCGTTGTTGAAGTCAGTTGATAACATTTACTATATTGTACTAGGAATGTAAAAGTCAAGATGGCCATTAGGCTTTTCATGATAATTCAGCAAACCAAAACTAAAATGTGTTCTGTAGTTGCACTGTCTTCCTGAAATCCTCCTCTCCCACTGTGTTGACATCTTTGCTTATCTTCTGCTCAGTGTCATTCAGAACTGTTTGTGTCTGCCAATGAATCTGGCAGACATATGGCTTTATCATGTGGGGTTCTTAGCTGCCAAAAGGCTTACAAACATGAGGGGAAAAATGATTTGTGAGTTTTTGCTGGAGTCTTCAATTGTAGATAAAGAAACATCTGAGGGAGATTTCTAGACATTTGCTGAGGGATATTTCCTTTGCTGATTTTGGGTGCTATTTTAACGTGATTTTTTTTTTTGTTCTGTCAGTGACCTGTTTTAAGATGTTCATAACAACAAGACTGTTTATATGTTGCTTTAATTTCTTCACGGAAATTTCACCACACAGTTGATCTCCAAGTAGCACTACAGGAAAATATCTAAAGGACTTTAGTAAAAGTTCTGTAATGACAACATCACTGTCCTTTTGTGATCCATTTCTTTAGGGAAAGTTATGGAGTGATAGGTTTCCATAAAATGTATTTCTTCTGTGCTGTCCTTGATTAAATTAATTTTGATACTGGAGAGGAGACATGTTTTTCTCCTGGTTTCCTCATGCTGCTCCCCTTCTTCGTGTAAGGATCTGTGCTATCTTCAGGGACCATTGGATCCAAAACAAGATGTGGGCAATGTAGGGATGTGGTCTTATCTTATGGCAAGATGTCCTGGTTCTGGCCATGACAGGGTTAATTTTTGCAGTAGCCAGGAGGGGACATAGCTGGAACACAGAGGTTATTCTGTACCACCTCACATCATTGCCAGGGCCAGAGGAGGGGAGTCTGTTCCAAGGAGTAGGAGTTGCTTCTGGTTGAGAAAAGCCAGTGGAGGGAGTGCTCAGGTAGTGCAGCTTTTGAGCATTTTGCATGTGAGTCACTCGTCTCTCTCTTGTACACTTTTCACACAATGACAGAATATGCCAAGTTGGGAGGGACCCACAAGGGTCAATGAGTCCAAACCCTGGCCCTGCACATGACAATCCTAAAGAGCCATACCATGTACCTGAGTATATTATCCAAATGCCTCTTGAACTCTGGCAGGCTTGGTGCTGTGACCAGTTCTCTGGGGAGCCTGTTCCAGCATGCAATCACCCTCTGAGTGAAGAAGCTTTTTCTAGTATTCAACCTAAACCTGCCATGAAGCAACTTCCCTTGTGTTCTATCACTTGTCACCACAAGATCAGTGCCTGCTCCTCTCTCTTCCCTCTTGAGGAAGTTGTAGGCTGCAATGAGGTCTCCCCTCAGTCTTCTCTTCTCCAGGCTGAACAGAACAAGTAACCACATCCACTCCTCATGCAGCTTCCCCTCAAGGCCCTTCACCATCTTCATTGCCCTCCTTTGGACACTCTCTAATCTCTTTCTCATATTGCAGTGCCCAAACCTGCACACAATATCCAAGGTGAGGCTGCCCCAGTGCAGAGCAGAGCAGGACAATCCCCTCCCTTGCCCAGCTGGCGATGCTGTGCCTGATGCCCCCCAGGACATGGTTGGCCCTCCTGGCTGCCAGGGCATTGCTGACTCACATTCAACTTGCCTTTGACCAGGACTCCCAGGTCCCTTTCTGTGGCACTGCTCTCCAGCATCTCATTCCCCAGTCTGGATGTACATCCAGGTGTGCCCCATTCCAGGTGCAGAATGAGGCACTTTCCCTTGTTGGTTGGTGATTGTCCAGTTCTCTAATTTGTTGAGGTCTCTCTGCAGGTCCTTTCTGCCTCTGACAGAGTCACCAGCTCCTCCCAGTTTTGTGTCATCTGCAAGCTTGCTTAGTATCCCTTCCACTCCTGCATCCAAGTCATTTATGAAGATGTTGAAGAGCACAGGGCCCAAGATGGAGCCCTGTGGAGCCCCACTAGTAACAGGTCACCAGTCTGATGTCACCTCATTCATCATTACCCCCTGTGCTCAACCTGTGAGCCAATTGCTCACCCACCACATAATGTTTATCCAGCTGTGTGCTGGACATTTTGCCCCGAAGGATCCTGTGAGAGACACTATTGAAAGCTCTGCTGAAATCCAGAAAGATTACATCAACTCTCTTCCCTTGATCAGCTGTGTGGGTTACCTTATAATAAAAGGAAATCAGGTTTTAAAAGGAAGAAAAGACCCCCAAACCAAAAAATATTCTGTTGAACTTTAGTATTTATATAAATAACTTCTCATGTTCCAAGACTGCAAATAGGGGTCTTGGAATGTCATCCATCCTGTCAGCCATATCATTTAAGTAGTGTATATTTTCAGTTTTGAAATGCGTGAGGAGCAAATGATAATACCAGAGTGATCTTGTGCATTCTTGAGAATTGTTTTTCTTTGTTTAAGTAGATTTAGAAAGCCCAACATCAGGGTTGTGGTTTTGATCCCCTAATGGGCCATTCACTCAAGAGTTGGACTGGATGATCCTTATGAGTCCCTTCCAACTCAGAATATACTGTGAAATCACTGTGAAAATGAACTTCTGAACCTGCTGCTACTGACTTCAGAGATGCATGTATTTTTCTGGAAACTTTTGCATTTGAAGTTAATGAATTTAGAAAAAAATAAAAGTTGAAAGTCATTTCAAAATTATGAATTCTAAGAAACAGTTCTGGGAAAATAATTTCTTATCAGTTTTTCACTGTGTCCATTCACACTGCCAGGTGCTACTTGCATGCTTCAGTTAAGTCCTGTGGGCCTATGGGTAGTCTTTTTTTTTTTTTTTTTACTCCACTTTCTGTCATAATTTCTTTGGTTATATAACCCTGGACTGCAGAACTTTGGCCTGTTCCTATAAACCTGAAGGTGTCAGTATCAGTTTTGGATACCAGAGTGTTTCATCAAAAGAGAAATTCCTGGTAAATAATTTTTTAAAATAGGTGGAGATTTATTGCTCTATTCATTTTTATGGTTTCTTAAATCTGGCTTGAGTCAC
>JAOXXN010000446.1:24196320-24209391 GCA_026770055.1 Myrmophylax atrothorax
CACAAAACATTTTGAAATGGATAAAAATTCATCTGTTTTTGCTTGGTCTGAGCATAATTAAATTACACCTGATGTTTATGATTAATTCTGTGAAGATTTCCAAGTGATGTTTTTGTGGTATGAGAAATATTTTGAATGTTGAATTGCTTTATGTGATACACTTTATTATTATTTCCATATGCACAAACCCTGGGAGTTTTACTGAACTTCCATAAATCATTCCGAATTACCAAAAGAATTGTTACTTAGGTCAGATTACATATTTCCATAGTTTTATTAAAATATGTTTTGTGGGCATATTTCTCTCTTATTTTCCATTTCTGCTGCCCTATGATGTTTTTATATGACTTTCATCACTATTAATCGACAATTAATTAAAGTGAAGCGAGAAGGAAGAGGAACAAGTTCTTTTTCTTAAACTGACTCATATTTCCTATGTGAATTTGGGTGAATCACTTTACTTCTCCATGTCTGTTTCCACATCTGTATAGCAGGAGTAAATTTCCCATGGGCTTTATAAAATAATTAATCTTCGGAAAGTACCTACAATTTCTGAAATAGAAGTCTGTAGATTCCAACATCTAATAAATTACATCATGATGGTATTGATTAATGGAGGACATGGTGAAAAGAATCTGCTGATTATTTGTACATTTTTGTCAATTGCTGTAAGTGATGTTAATTTATGTTTCACAGGAATATATGATCATCACAAGCCCTCTGCATTGGTCTTTATGGTTAAATAATTTCAGCAGTAAAACTTGCTAATGCTAGTTCTAGCAGACTTACATCATGTCTAAAAAGTTCAGCTACCAATAAAAAAAGTTGAAGTAGGCCAAAAAATCTGGACTTAAAATGAGAACTCTTAAAAAAAAAAAGTATTTGTTATCAAGGTAAATACTCTTGAAATGCTTTTCTTGCATTCGTCACTGCAGCTCTATTTTTTTGTTCATAACTTCTCTTGCCTGTTATTGCTCAATATTTAAACCTTTCTCTTTTAGGCCATAAAAATAAAAAGGATTGGATATTTGCAAAGCAATGCTACAGCCACTGAAGAGCTATTGGCCTATTTATTTCATTGTGCTGCTTTCTCTGGTTGACCTTTTGATTGATAGAAGTCCATATTGATGCTGTTTATCATTTTAAATTTTACTAAGAATAACAATTACTGCAACAAAATGCATTTCAAATTTCTTTTGTGTGGACTTGGGAGGGATAGATAACTCTGAGCAGGAAGCCTCAGAAAGGAGTAAGCAGGTTTTCATCATTTAGAGTGTGACAGGGCAGCTGTCTTCTAGAGTCTTTTGTATCCTTCTACATCCATCCAGTCAACTGAGATTTTTGCTCTGATCCAGCATTTGCTGAACATGCAAGATTCTTCAAGTTGTGGAACTTCTCTGAGTGGCAGTGTAATGTATTATCATTCATGGCATTGTTATATGAGGATTATTCAGTAGCAAGAACTGTCACCTGAGGCCTGTGAACATAATGCAAAATATATTTCTTGATGATCAGCAGTAGTAACAAAGAGAAAGTCCACTAATAATTAGCTGCATAATTACTTTGAGTTAGATCTCTGGAAAAGCCATTTTCCCCACCCCCTTGTCTTCTTCATCCCCTTTGCAAATTAGCCCTTGCCCGATCCAAATCTTAAAGCATTTGGCAGGCATCATTAGTCATCTTTTACTGTGTATAAAGTACCCTCCATGTGAAGCACACATATAGAGAAAGTTTGGGTAATGGTTGGCTTGGCAAAAAGGTTTTTTTTTTGGATGGCTAAAAATTCCCAAGGCCTCTGTTTATTTATATAGTTCTTGGAATAACGTTGTTTTCAAAAGGCTGCTTGCCAGCTGCTGAGACAGCGTTCCAGCTAATATATTCCCAACGCAATCACCACACTTTGCTTTTCCCATCATAATATCCCCAAGGCTGTTCTTGGTTAAATCTCATGACTGGAATATAGGAAAGTTCACATTAAGTCAAAGCTCACAATGCCACAAAGTTTCTTATTTTTCTTCTCTTTTTTGTTCTTTTCCTTCATTTCTTTTAACCAACCCTCTTTAAATAGGAAGGTGCCTATTTCAGCTGCTTTAGACCGCAGCATTTCTGTATATGTGAGGAGAATAAGGCATCTGTAATGCATTGTATGTCTGAATATATAATGCCAAAAATAAGTGGGTCACTATGGTGGATCTCAAAAAGTGTATGTGAAGAGGTTACTTCCAGCAAGTAGATTAAACGTTCTATTTCAGTGACTAAGACAAAAGCAGACCCAGTGCTAAGGATTCTTGTTGTATAAATGCCCTCTTAGCATTTCATTGTTTTTAGCAACCAAACCACTAAGGCAATGAGCCAGAACAACAAAGTACACTTTTCCTGTTTGTTTTTATTTGACCTTTTTTTTTTAAGTCGTAAAATTAAAGAGCAGGAACTCATATGTCTCATGGTCGTACTGCACAGACAGCCCAAGGGACTTAAATTTACAAGACTTGAGTTTACAAGAAATTATTTTTGTGATTAGGTGAACTCATATCAGTGAAGAAATTTCTTGCCCATTTCTATCCCTTCTGTGCATGGCACTTCTTGTGTTTCTTCTACAGGTGTGAAAAGAGAAGTAAATAATAACACCTAAGCAAAATAGAACCACGAGCCAAATGACTAATTTAGATTTATGGTGGTGGTGCCCATCTGTCCATGTGATGAAAGCAGGACTAAAGGTTTTCCAGGCAAAAATAATTCATGTATGCTTTCGCAGTCCAACTTGACCACAGGAAAGATGGTTGTTATATGCTGGTCTGTGGGATACACAGTCTTGGATGAAGCTTTATGCTTTTTTAGCAGAAGTTGGATACAGGCAGAGTCAGGCCCAGAAAACCTGTCTTGTAATATAACTTTACTCAAGATATTTGAAGCATTTGCTGTTCTCCTGCCATTTATTGACTACACCAAGTAGTCAGTAAGACTGTTTAGTTATTTTGTCTATATAGATTCTTGTATCCAGGGTAAAGCAGCATTTCACCACTGATGTAACTGTTTTCTCTACATTCAGGGAGTACCACCAATTTCCTTGCTTGTTTCAAAGAGCCTGTCAAATTAACTGTTTAACCCGTCCTTCACTCCAAACCCGTATGTTTAGGCAAAATGTAATTTAAAGTTTGTGCAGAAATAGATTAACCACCCTGAGAAGGACACAGCAAAGAGGCTCACTCGGTGAGGGATAACCAGCACTGCAGAAGAAATCAAGGTTGTCTCTGGATTTGTGGATTATATAACTTGCTTTAGTTAGCTAGCAGGTAACAAGTTCCATGTTGGTGCACACCTGCACATCTCCAGAACTCTGTTAATTTCAGCAAGACTCCAAAAACATACACAAGTGACCTAAAAAACGCAATGAACCCATTCCTGAGAGACACAGAAAGATGGAGATCTGGAGGGCAAACACGTATTTTCAGTTTCTCTTGGGAAGTTAGGACAACTGAATGGAATGAGTCAAAGGTCAGACATAGATGTTGTTCAACATTTTAAGACATTTCTGTCCCCCAGTACCTTATGTGGGGGGAAAATAGAGACAGTTGTCCCCAGTATGCCTTGACTGGGTTACTGGCTTTTGCTGTGCCCATATCTTGACACTTTAGGATGAAGAAATGCTGGAATATGAAAGAGGAAAATATAGTTAGGAAATATAACAGGAAAATTTTGCCACAATATTTATGCAGAATGGAAATTACTATAGAGTAAATAGGGGCAAAAGTGGCTAGCAGATAGCAAAGTAACATAAATTGAGCTGAGCTCCTCAATTTAATATCCACAGAGGCTTCCAAATCCTGTCATTGGGAAGTGACTGTAGAAAGCAGAGGGGCTCCAGCTGCTGCAGAGGTTGCTCTATGAAGATAATTACTTGAACTATTATTTTTTTACTATGAGAAAACAAGAGTTGTTTGCCTGTTGGAAGTTATTATAAACATTTTTCATTCTTTTCCCCCTTTATTAATTTTTTTTTTTGTTTAGAACTATTTATTGAACTCATGCCTTCTGAGAGGAGTTAAGTTTTCTGAGCATCCAGAGACGTGAATTTGATTTTCCCAAAAGGCTGAGTCTGAACCTAAGGATGCTGCAGGTTTTTTGTCATGGGCATGGGTTGCAAGATCACTGTATACTGAAAATCTTGGCAGCAGAACTCTGGGGAAACAACAGGTTTGTTGAGAGTCCCACTGTGTTTTATAGATGGCACTATTCAAAAGCCTGAATGCTTTTCCTGATGTTTCATTAAGTACACATGGGAAAGCAATATTTATGTGAAAATGAGCTCAGCTCAAATGCACAGTGTGATTTGTGTTATCAGCACTTACATCCTTTGTTTTTATATTTCCAAAATCTTTTATTTTCAACATCATGTGACATCTAATATCTATACCACTTGGATTAGAGGACAAAAAAATGTCCCATCTTGATTTGTGAGATGCTTTTTGAGACAAAGAAACCAAAGATTATATAGATTATTTTAGAGTTTTGCAAAAATCAGAGGTCATGGTAAAGTAAGGTAGATTGGGAAAAAAACCATAACACTAATCCTTATGGCTATGACTAGTTTTTCCATCACTGAAAAAAATGTTGTCCTTACTTTGATTAACTTCTGAACAGGAACGTGTCTTTCTGAAATCATATACGTATGTATGCATATATGGGTATACCTAAGGAAGCAGATATGAACACTAGCTGCTTTTGTGTGCATGCTCTTACCCATCAAATATTTAGAGCTTTTTTAACATTGTGCAGGTTGTATAATTCCTTTTTTATTTTTTCAAAAATGCAAGCGAGAATTATAAACTCTGACAGTACAAGATGTATGTAAATGCTTCACTAGCTCCTGTTTCTTTCCTCTGCATATTTAAGATCATAAATATACGTAGCCTAAATGTTTCAGTATGAATAGCTGGTGGGGGAGGGGAAGGGTCAGTCAGGCATAATATAGATAGATGTGATTATTCATTTAAAAGCTACTGGCTTGGGCTAGTTTATTAGCTAGGTTTGGTCAGTTATATCTGGTTTCCACATGTGTTTCCTGTTTTTCTTCTAAATTCTATACTGCTCAGGGACCTGGGGAATGGAAGTCCAGGATTTTCCTGAAGGGAAGGACTGCTTTGTTCATTACTGCCATGGGAATGTGTTAAATTTAAGTATGTGTTGTACAGGTCTCAGCTGTGTTTCTCCAATGGCAGATATAAGCTCAGCACATTGGAAATGTGAGAATAGGAGAAAGCAGTAGTGGAGTACTACCTTTTTTTCTTTATTTTTAGTGGGTAGCAAAGAGGGAGGGGGGGGTGTGTGCATGTACTCTTTATTCTTTTTTTTTTTGTCTGCCAGGGTCAATTTGAGTAAATTAAAACAGTAACTTTGAAGTGTGCAAATTGAAGTAGCTCTGGTTTTTAGCCTAGCATAAACAATGTAAAATATTTCAGTAGTCTTCAACACTCAGGAAGAGATAAAACATCCCAAGCAGAAAACCTGGGAACATTTCAAAAATGTGTTTATTTGAAATCTGTGACAAGGCACAATTGTATTTTCTTTTCCTCCCTGGACAATAGTGTTTTAATTATGAGTTGTTCTGTCTTTAATTACGGTAATCCACCATAGGCCCCTATAAATTGCTTGTTGAGAATTAAGGTTCTGACTGTCCAGGTAAGAGAAATAAGATACTAAGTCTGTTGCATTCAGTTATTATTTTCATAAATTTTGCATGCACACTTTTATTTAGTGAAATTACCACAATAAAAAGTAGGATTTTCCTGGTTACTTTACCACGAGGGAGTCTTAATTACCATAATACACCCAAAAGAAGGCATTTCTGCAGTCCACACCAGGCCTCTATTAGGTGAACAAATCAGAGCATGATTTTTGTAATTTCCCTTTACAGTCAATAAAAGATATGTTCTCCTGCAGAAAGAAGCACTGCAACATACTGTTGCTACAAGAAAAATCATCTCCACTGAATCCTCAAATAAATCATATTCAAAATTAGCCACTACTAACTTTGTAGCTTTCAATTATCTACAGCCATGCTCTCCCGCTTTTAGAGCATCTCACAGACACTTTCAGGGACCAGCCTTAAGCACAGTCCTAAAATTCTATTTGGTTGGTAGTCCTCAAATAGTTAGCTAGGCTTGGGATAATTAATTTCGCTGGCTTCTTCCTCACTGCCCAAGAGAGCAGAAGAAGAACTAACAGCCTCCTAGCACATATTTCTTCCATGCCAACTCCAAATTATTTTATTTCATCAAATTAAATGGAATGTAGGTGATCTGATTTCCTGAATCCCTGCCTGGCTTGTGACCAGCCTGTGAAGTCAGCTCAACTTCTTCCATCTGAGCTGACCTAAGACTGTCTTGGTAGAGAGGTTCAGAAATTTGCCTGATATCTAAGTGGGTGGGAGACTCCCTTGAAGTAAAGAGACAAGTCTTAATGGAGTCCTGAGCATTGCATTTTCCCAAAGCTCAATCCTTCATGCCTAAGGCCTGATAGTGAGTGCATGTGTGTGAGTAATGGAGTGGCAACAGTTCGGTCTCAGTGTAGAGATGAAATGTTGATGCTGGAGTCTGTTTGTATTATCCAGGTAACATAAAGAGAAGACAAAGTGATGAAGTCATATGTGTATTAGTTAATTACGGTCTTTAGGGAGGGGAGATGGAAGCATTCTTAATCATATATTAAACAAGCTGCCTCTTTGTTTAGCTGATTGAGGAAAATCTTGCTCAATATTTTTTTATATCAAGTTTTTAGGAACGAAATTAAGAAGTTAGGCAAGATGAAAACTAAAATCATATTTCAAAATGTCAAGAACGGGTTTGGGATTTCCAATATGTCCTTTACAAAGAATTCCAGAGAATCGTTCTTCTAACTATTTTTGCAGGAAACCACAACTTCTGGGAAAAAAAGACAATAGAATATCTGTAGGAGATTATACTTAATCATCCTTTCCACTCAGAGTATCTTGTGGAGGACAAAAACTTGCTTGGAAATCCAAGTGTATGTTTCACCAAATGTCCCGGGAAAAATTTTGAAAAAGGAATATGGTCAAGGTATGTGACTTGAAAGGTGAAAACTAAACTGATCACCTTGATAAATGAGGAGACAGGTAGAGAATACTACTAGAGAAAACAGATCTGAGGTAATAGGATTTTGCTCCTCACTTTTTGAAGAAGCAATGGAATGCAGAAAAATGTAGGGAAATATTATGTTTTTAAAACTGTTAAAGAGGAATATTTAATATTTGCAAGTAAACATAGAACTAAACAGGCAGGTTAGGTGCTGTTGAGGCAAGAATGGTTTAATAGAAAACCCAAGTGTGTGAAGGAAATTAGTGTTGTTTTCTAACGATGTGTCAGATTCAAAGCACCAGGGAGAGGAAAACTCTACCATTACTCATACAAAAGCCAAGAACTCACCTAATTTGCTACCATAATTACAAAGTTGTTATTTTCCTACCCACTATGGAGGAAATACTAGAAGTACTTATAAGACTAGATCAGCTTTTCTAAACTATAGTATAAACAAACATGAACAAACCAGTGTGACAGATGAGGTATTTTTGCAACTTTGTGTTACAGTCTTAGTCAGAACTTTTCAACAGCGGTCTTGACCTTGCTTCAGGTAACAGAAGAGATTTTTGTTCCACTCTAGTGATCATGAGTTTTTGATATTTATGATAGCTTTTCTTCCAAAGAGAATTAACTTATTTTGCATGTGGTGCCAAGTCAGCTCTATCTCTGCCACAGTAGAAAGAGCTCTGCACCTAAGCCCATTTTGGGGCAGAATGCTGCTGGTGGTATGCAGTTACTCTCTTTAGTATTAATACCTTGGCTACGTCTAACTCTGACAGAATTACATTTTTTTCTTCTTAATTTCAAAAACATATTGTAGTACTGTAGTTAGGAATGTATATTAGAGTTCCTTTCCTCTGGGGAGAAATCTTGGCTTGGCGTAGTCCCCAGATAAAAAACTCTCTTTTGAGGTCTGGAGCTGCCCAGTTTCATTCCTACTTGTGTTGGCCGAGAAGATGTTTGAGGGTTGGGTTTGTTTTTTGGGGTTTTTTTTGGTTTTGGTTTTGTTGGGGTTTTTTTGTCTCAAACTGAGATAGTAGTAGTTACAGTTTCATGGGAAAAGCTTTCTTTGATCTAGAAAGGAGTAAAGATTACTGGAAAATTTATGTAGCAGTTCATGCTCTGTGTCACTGTTCTTACAATGACATTGCTCTTCCTCAAGGTTACGTAGAATCACAGAATATTCTGAATTGGAAGGGACCCACAAGGATCATCGAGTCCAACTTTTAAGTGAATGGCCTGTAAAGGCATCAAACCCATAACCTCCTGCTTTCAGATTTGTCTATATTTCAATATGTTTTCAGTCAAAATAGCCTTTGTCATGCCAATGTGTATGAAACTGGGAGTTAGCACCTGCTCTTACACTTCAACCATTGTGAAATGTCATGATGAGGACACACATAATGTATCTGGATGCATATGTTGACTCTTATGGTGACCTAACATGAAGAGATAAAGAATATCCTAATGTCTGCTGCTGCCGTAGAGATGGTTTTCATAAACTCTGAAAATGTTTGATAGATAAAACTTTAGGAAAAATTAATAAAAGCAGTCACCTGTGTGTGTGTGTTGCTGTGACACCACGTAAAATTATGGAGTTGCTTTCCTTTTTTTTTTTTTTTAAATTGGCTCCTGAGAAACCCATTTTAAAACTACTTTGTCCTCAATCTGAATTTGATTCTCAGAAGTCTTGGCAGTGCCTGATTTCACACTTTTTGTGTCACAGTTTAACAGCACAAGTCTGCATAAAATGTCTTTTGTAAAAGTGCAAATAAAATACAAATGTGTTCCACATTTTAGTTCTGGAAACTCCTTGATCTTTTCTGTGGGTTTATATATACTGTGAAACTGTTTGCTATGAAATATTTTGAGGGTTTTTTCATAAGCTAGGCTTGAAATTCTGAAGTTTTAGAAGTATAACAACAGACTTTTATGTTGGTGATTTAGGATTTCTTCACCCATTCTACTAAATCTGTTTCAAAATTTCTTCAAGGTCAGACTGTCATGTATCAATGATTATTGATTTTTGTTCTTTACATTCATATCAATAAATATGGAAATATGATTTTATTTGCGTTGAAAATAAGACACATATCTTGAAGTCTCTAGCAATGCTGTCCATTCACGGGGTCAAAATAGGAATGGAACAGTTCTACTATTTATGCACTTAAGAGTTACTGGCTTTTTCTCTGACACGATCCCAGGACTTGAATGTAGGATCCAGAGTAGGTCACAGTATTGTCACTATTTCAAGAAACATGTATATTGCAAGAAAAAGAAATATAAAATAACATTTTTTGCCCTAATGCTGAAGGACCATGAAGCAAGCTGACTTAGAGACAGGTCCTTCTGAGTGTTTTTCATACATAGAATATTTTGAAGTAAGCTAGCATTCCTGATGGGACAGTTTATTTTACTTGTGTTTCTACTGGTATATCTTTGCCTTGAATGGCAAAAACTATTCTAATTTATGAATAGAAATTTCAAAATGATTACAGAATACCTCTTGTTCTGAGTCTCTTCCTTTTCTCACAAATTTCTCCTTGTTGGTTGATCACTAACACTATTCAGAACAGTTGTCTTACCAAAGCAAAGTAAATATTTAAATGTGACTGATAATGTATGAAATGAAAATTGTCAAACTCTTTCTGAGGAAATACTTGATTTCCATCACAGTAGCTGAGCTTAAACAGACCCTATGGGGAAGGGTCTGTTGAATTCTCTCTGCACTCACTGAGGGTTTCTGAAAACCATCTGGGAACTCAAGTTCATACACTAAACAAAATACTCCAGGATGAAACCCAAAATCAACCACAAAATTCTAAGTATATTGTGTTGAAGAGCAATGCCAGCAGAGGTAGATGCTTCAGGTAAATATGTTGCAATTCAGCAGTGACTGGTACTGTTGGAATTGAATGAATTCTCCAAATTCTTCTCATTTTCTTTAGCTTGATCATTGTATCCATTACAACCTGGTTTCTTATTTTTCTACTCTGATTTTCCTTAGGGATTTAGTGCTTTGGTAATTCTCTTATTGTCTAATGGAAAACTATAATAAGAATGAGAACAAAATAATGTAAAACCTTTAGGAGATAATGCTACCTCAAAGGATTTTTAGGTTAACCTAAAAGTTTTCCCCTAATACATGTGTTAAAATCCTGTCACGATACTGTGCAATGTGTTTCTGATTAAGCAATGTTGACACTTAATTTCTTTCTGCTGCATTTGCCATTAGCTATATTATAAAATATATTTAGTTGAGTAATTTTTTCTTTTGATTATTGTCATGGCAGTGTTTGAAATAATTTTTTGGAATTCTTTAGATATTGCATCTCTCTGTTTAGCTTATATTTTTCTCCTGAGAATTCAACAATCTAGGCAATGTGCAGGAGTTGTTTTGTTTAGAGTATTAAAAAAAAAATCCATCTTGTATTTTTTTTTTCCTATTTTAGTCCTGAATTTCAATTACAAAAGAGTTCAAGGACAGTTTTCAATGGAACAGATTACTTCTTGGCTTCTAAACTTCACCTTGAATGGAGAAAATTAGACTGGACAGAGTTCTGGGGGAAAAAAAATAAAAAAGATGAGTTGCATAGTTAAATTGGTTATTGTTATAAGGAAACTGTTTTTCTGCTTTCTGACTTGCATTGAACAGAAAGGGAAAAAAAGGTATGTCCAGTGACTTCAGCTACTGAAATCAGATGATGCAACATGAATTTACTTGTATATTATGACAGTGATGATTTGTGAAGGGATTAAATTAAGAAGGAATTCTAATTCCTCAATGAAAAAGTTGAAAGTTATAGCCCAAAAAACCTCAGTAAAAATGTCTGTAAATCTAAAACTCAGGGAGATTTTCAAACGTTCAAGTCAGACCTGGTTGTGGAAATACAAAGGACATTCACATCCAAAAGTGGAGCTGTGGCAAAAGAAAAATCCCAGAATACTGGAGAGAAAAAGAAAACCTAAACAAAAAACTGCCATGCTTCCAATACAAAGAAAGACAGATCATAGTATCCCAAAGGGTTGTCTCTGTGTTTGTGTGTGCATCATATTCCAACAATACTCAATTGTATCAGGATGCATAAAATGTGGTGGTGTGTGTATATGTTTATGCATTTCTATGTACTATTAAGATCTATGTGTGTGTATACACAAAATAATTCAGCTTTTGTTAATTAAACATGAATTAAGGCTTACTAATATAGAGAAAAAAACCCCTTAAATTATAGTTGTAGTCTTGCACTGTTGGTCATGTTTTTACAATTCACTAGGAAGTAAAATACAACAAAGTAATTTCTTTATTTTTTTGTTACAAATCCTGAGCAGTTTCTCTTCTCAGAATATTTTTTTCCATCAGAATTACCTCTGAAATTTACCATTAGTATAATCCAGCAAAATGTGTCAAAGTTACTTTGTGTAAAGCCTTGTGTCCATGATATGCTTAACCTCATGCAAATGCAGAGACTCCTTTGAGGTCTTAACTTCCTTTCAGACATCAAAGTCAAATGAAAAACAAAAATAAAATACCTTAAAAAGTAAAATTAAACCCCTGTAAGTTCAAAATATTTTTCTACAAGAATTGCTGGAGTTCTGGATGGTTGGCAAACATGTATGACTGTATGATTAAGCTTTATCTCACTTTGTTTTCTTGTAAATTCTGTCTGTTCAAAGCTGCTTTATTTTTAAACAGTATTAGTACTGTGACCTGGTTGTCCTTTTCTTGTAATAATTCTGTAGCAAACATATAGATTGATACCAATTAGGATGTTCTATAAAGATAAATATTTGTGACAAATAATTTTTAGTGCATTCCTCAGAGACCAGTAATTAATACTAGAAGCTGATTTGGAGAACTTCATTAACACCATTTATCTCCCATATTTCTGAGAATAATGATTGAAGGAGTGCCTGTGCTTATTATTTGTATTCCTCAGAAAGTCTTCCTGTTCCAGAAAGTTTTTGTACATCATACATGCTACAGCTGCAGACATGAAGTCCTTGGGAGGTGTAATATGTTCGTATGTCCTATGATGGAAGATTATTAAAGAGAACTTGATAATACACTTAAGGAAACAAAGTCACTTGAGAAAGCAAATGTGGTAATAGTAGCTTCTAACCCGTTGTTAAAATAACTAATTTCAACATAATAATAATCACTTTGTATTGTGGTAAAAGGTCATCCTGCCAACAAAAAGATGTAATTTCCAGACATGATCAGATAGCTCTACTGGGCTAGTGGTGTTGTGATTGTTGTATTTGTTTCTATGCATGTCTTGTATACTGTCTGCTGGAGAGCCCTCGAAGGGGATTCTTTGAAATACACAGATGACGACATAAATCTGCTTTTTCTTTCTTTCTGTGTTTCAGATGAAACATTAACATTGCTTTCAACTGCATGACATTGGTTTCCCTTTAGCCAGTACTGATAAAATAAGAACTTCACTGAATTTCTGAACATTTTGCAAAGACATCTTTATTTGCACATCCTGTGATCTTGACTAACAAACACCTTGGAAAAGTGGAAGTGCGGTGGCAGGTAAATTAGTCAGGAAAGGTTTGCAAAAAAAACTTTCTCTATGTTTGTGTGCTCTGTCAGCCTGCCATGCTTAAGCTACATCAGTTTCTGTAGATAGTATTATACAGGAATATAATGTCTGTATTTCCATACCCACAAGGCCTTGCCTTCCTACTTGTGTCAGCAGTTTAGGCAAAAGTTCTGAGCAATTAGTAAACTAATGCCTCTGGATCCATACCAAGATACTTAAATCTTTTGGTGACCAGTTTTAGTAAACTACAGTATTCTACCAGGATCTTGTAGCTTAAATTTTGCTGGAATACCCTTTCTCCTCAGATCATGGACACATGGAGTTTGCTCCTGCCAGGCTGGAGTTCTTGCTCTGTTTCTGTTCATTGTGTAGCCATTCTGGTGCCCTGGTGAGCAGCATATTCTCTGCACCCTTCAGACCTTTCT
>JAOXXN010000446.1:24216275-24230280 GCA_026770055.1 Myrmophylax atrothorax
ATAATAATAATAATAATTTTCCCATTTAGCAGATGGAGGGGTGATCGAACTCAATGTTTCTCTGGTACTTCATTTATCGACTCCAAAACGGTGAAAGACAAAATGGATCTCGGCGAAATTTGAACTCAGGATGTAGCAACTCACAAAATGCCCTTAAGCATTTCACTTTTGTTTTATATTCACTTCATTTCCCAGAATAATTAAAGTTTAGTCATTCTTTATAATGGCATACAGGTAGGAGCATGGGCCTGGTTTACAACACAAAGGTAGAGGCAGATAGTGCTTTCAGTCTGCTGCTTTAAGAATAATGAGTTTTCAACAAAGTTCTCAACTTTTTGCATTACATAATAGAAGAAATCAAAAAGTCAGTGGTAGAACATCCAAGATCCCATTTCTAATTGTGTAAAGAAATATAAATCTCCTAGTTTCAGTAAAAAAATGAGGTTACACCAGCTAAACATCTGGGTCTATGCGTTCGAGACAACCTCCTATTGTGTAAGCAAGCAGTACTCTATCACCTGACATTAAGACTGCTTGAGACAGATTAATAGGGTCACCCTTTTCTTTATTTATCTGTTTTATGAGATCAGAATTTTCAGACATTAGTGTTTGCAGGCAATGCATGAGTGCCCACTGTAGAGCTTGCCTGATGTTCATAAGCCTGAAGGCGTGAGTCTCAGTGCAGGGCTTTGGTTCACACAAGTGCCACTGAAAGCTTTCTAGTTTCATTTTGGTTTTTTTTCTCTAGAATGTGATAACATTCTTTCAGGGATCCCTCTTACATTGTACAGCTATCTTGAAGCTTGTCTGGTACTGATCCGTGTCATTTAGGAAATGTTGCTTTCATTGGAGAACTCATAATATTCAGTCAGTGTGTGCCATTCATAACTAAATAGCCTCTACCCTTCATTGTTCTTTTAATTAATGATTGCTGATTGGTTTGACTTGCTGCACATTGTTGCAAGGCATGATCAAAGAAAATCCAAGATTAATCTGCTAAACTAGATGTCAGATTAGTAAATTCCTCAGTGCTATTACAAAGATTTTTCTCCCTTAGTAAAGGCCTGTCAGTGGATGATGGCTTGGCTATACCTCTGACAGGTCAGTCCAAAGGTCAGTCCCAGAAAACATGCATACATTAAAGCAATAAAGTGTGATGAGTCATTTATAGGCAGTTTATAACTCCAAGCACTCTCTTCATGAATGTTAGTCAGGTACCTTTGAGAAAAAGATAATTTATTTTGATTGCTTCAGAATAGAGCTGAAGTAAAAATGTACACCCTATCATGTTTTGAATACATACAGGTTTTTCTCAGGTCAACAGTGGAATCAATCAGTGTGGTAAGCCAGAGAATAGTGTTCTGTGTTTTCATCAGCTAGCATGTCTCCATTACTTCTGTAACCACTTTAGCCAGAACTTGATGGACAATGAGGAATACCTGACTTCAATTTAAAAGAGTAAGTAATAAATAGTGGGCTGAAGCCCCAACCATAAACTTTCATAAATATCACTAAACTCCCTGGTATTTAATAATCTAATTTTCCCCATTTAAAAACTCTTTCATGAAAGAGATTCCCCCCCAAAAAAACAATAGCAAAAGACATAAACACAGTAACACGCACATAACTGTTTTATTTATGGACCTTTGGTGCAGCTTTGTTGGAGACCCTTACTTGCTCCCTGACTTCTACAAGGACGTTTTACAGTCTGTGATTGTCAGACCCTGTTAGACAGCAAGACTAGATTTCAGCTGCTTCTTATGCTGTGGTGCAGCTGCTTTCATCTGCCTTGGCATGCCAGAAATCCTCCTTTTCTCTGTCTGTCACTTCATCTGTAGGTTCGGTGTTTAGCTCTTAGCCAGAAAGCAGAGAGTTGGAGCTTTAGCACAGTTCTTCTGCTTAATAGCTCAAAGATGTTCATATGAATCTCCTGTTTCCAACCTTTTTTTCATTGATAACATCTGCATCCCAAGTGCTGGAAGCCATTGGTTGAGATGAAGGATTGAAATAATTTTCCCCAGCCACATAGATCTACTGGGTTGACTGGGCTTCTTTCTTCCTCTTTATGAAATGCTTCCTTATCTCCAGAAATACCTTTTTAGCAGAAGAAAATAAATAGATGTGTTTCAGGCCTGCCCATTGGGCCCTTCAATTCATCTCATTTTGAACATGTATCAACAGAATGATTCTCTGTTTTGGCTTCCTTCCCAGTGCAATGGCTTTCATGGTGCTGCAAGCTGCTTTTGCTGGTGGATCTCTGCCGCAAAAGTTTTACCTTACCTCATTCTGCTTAAATGACAGTTGATTTTTTTCTTTTGCTTTTGCTTTCTTTTCACTTTTTAAATTTTCTTTTTCTTTTTTTTTTTATTTTTCGTGTGAGTGCTTCTGTTTCATACTATTGCTGTCTCCAGCAGGCAGGATAAGTAGTGAACCCTGATATTTATAATTTAAGAGGTCCAAGGCTAGTAATTACAGAGAGATAAGTGTTTTAAGAGTGTTTTCAGAGTTCATTTGTGATCACTGTATCTTTTGAGTTGGTTTGTGTTTAGTTAGGGAAAGCTTTTACTGATTCTGCATATAACTCAATATTTGAAATGCTACAGTGTTCTTCCCTAATTGATTTTGCTATTAGTTCATCATATATGATCAATAGATTAAATATCATTATTTCTATTAAAGGATAATAAACTGCTTACTCTTTTGTGTAAAGGTCAAGGAAGAAAAACTGTTAGCTCAGGATCTGTCAAATTTCCCTCCTCAGTTGCCTTTTAAACTACTACAGTTATTCATTTTTCCTCCTACTTATTGAAGAATTTCTGTACATATTCATTTTTACAACTTAATTAGCTCTCAGCCATGAATAAAATATGTTTTTCAAAACATTAGAATAGGCAATGGATATATAAAGTGGCAAAAAATGTGTAAAAAATATGTCTTTTTTTGTAAGAGAATGGATGGCTCAGGCTGATATTGAAGGGACACCATAGATAGAAAAGTGGAAAAGAAATTACCATTCAATTAATGTTTTCAATGTATTGAAAATTGTTTAATTATAAATGCTGTTTCTCCAGTCAGTTATTGACTCTCTGCTGGCAGACCACTGTTGGTGGTTTTGTTTGTTTTGTGTCCAAAACAAAAGTAGAAGATTTACCTCATTCTAAAACTCAGAAAAGAGCAGTATCATCTCATGACATTTTTTTTTAACAGGCCACAGTATTTCCACAGGCCATAGCACTTAATGCTCTAAGGATAGTATATGGTTTCCTGTAAATCTGCAAACTGAACTGAGGTCATTTTGCACCTGAACTTTTCCAGGCATGTCAACAGATTGTTGCAGTTTCCTTAAGACAAAAGAAAAAGCAGAGCAGCTGAAAATAATTAATATTGAACTTGACACATCAAAAATGTAATTTGTCACTTGTGATTAAAGCGTTTATCTTTAGTTCTATTTTTATATTCATCATGGGTCTCCCTTAGCTATCATTAGGCTCCACATGGTTGGAGTTAGTCTGACCTTTGATCCATCACCATAGACAAAGGGATCTGTTGCTGCTAAATTGGAGCCCAAGCTAGTCAGCAACAGTATAGATCAACAAATGTAAGCTTGGTTAATAACCATCAGCTCAGCTACTCCATTTAATTTTTAAGTCTATGTGGGTAATGTAGATGCTGATCTGCAAAAGAAATGTTAGATTTGTAACAAAATTTAATGCTAGGAATTCACATTGTGGTAATTCAGTCTGATGTGAAAAGTAAAGACGGTGGAAGTGATCTATATTTTTCATATAATCATACACTATTCAATTGAGAAAACAGACAGGGATAGTTTTACAAACTTTCTTCTGTTTTTCTCATTTCTTTGAAGCCTTCCAGAAGTTTGCTCACTGCCACAGATACTGTGGTCTCTTATTTTCTAAGTACAAGGAACTGAAATGGACACATCATTGTCCTACTCCATCACTGTCCTGCCACCACATTTCCCTCTTGTTTATCATTGCAAACCCATTTGGTCATACTCTATACAAACAGAAGCAATGATTAAAATAAGATAAATGAATCTTTTAATTATCAGTGATGTCTTTTTTTTTAGCATGGGCATGTGTAGCTGAAGGCCATTAGTATTTTTATAGGTGACTATAAATTATGTCTTTTCAGAAGCAAACCATTATTTAATCCACTGTTTAATCACACAGGGAGACTCACACTGCCTATTTAATAAACTAATTTCAGGATCTCAGAGTAAATCAGAATATGTGTTCTGTGGTGCAGTTTATTGTGGGCAAGATGTAAAACTATAGTTTCTGACCCTATGTGCTTACTGAATGTGTCCCATCACTTTCCATAATAATAAAATCCTAAGCCAAACCCTAGTTTAGTCTCTGGTAAATAAAGCTCCCTTGTGAATAGTGTGAAGACTATTAGATTTGTAGTCCTATTATTATTAAGTATTTTTGTGGTAACAACATTATTATTCTAAGGTCATTAACACACTTCCTTTTTTCCTGCAAGTAGTTGTAGTTAAAGTCATTATTTTAGTAATCTGCACTTAGTTTATCAACATCTAATCATAAATAGCTTGCAGTTTCTGGAAGTTGGAACAATAGCTATCAGAGGGTTATTATCTAAAAGACCAGATTTTCCACCCTCATTTCAGCTTCAGCAAACACCTTCATGCCTGAAGCGCTGTTTGCTGTGGAAGTGCTGAGGGCTAAAACTCCGAATCTGAGTATTTAAGGACTGAAAGAACTGCAACACTTTTGTGCTTCTTTAATGTGTGTAAGCACAGGTGCTGGGTTTTTTTTCAGCAGTTACCTTTACACTGAGTGACTAAGTCACTAGCTTGTCCTTTGCTATAACATGCCTCTCTCACTGAGACATGAGCAAGGATCTAAGGACATTAGGCTGTGTCACCCTGTCCTTTGTCTCCAGTTAAGAAATAGTTTATTCTTGTTTTGGGTTCACTTTGGTAGTTTGTGGTTAGGTGTCCAAATTTGCAGTGTCAAATTGTAAACTCACATCAAATTTCCTCATTGGTGTCAGTCTCCAATTATTTTTTTTTTATTGGAGATATTTAGCATTGACACAAGAAAAATATTTCTGCTCTGTGGCCTTTAGGGTTTTTCGTTTATTTGTTTTATGACTTCCTGAATCTGTGTTTGTGTGGCAGCACCTTTCCCCTTTATTTATGTATTAGTTTCTTTGAGAACATTGTTCTGAACAAATCAGCACATAAGTCAGTAATTCCACCATCAAGCCAAATAACTTGGTATGACTTGGTAAGGTCTCATTTACTCTCCAGACACCTGAAAGAAGGCTAGTGAAAATTTGTATGGAATACAGGTTTCTGACACATCATAATACTGTAGGAGCATTTTAAACCACTATTAGTAATTTTGACCAAAATCCTATAGGATTTTTGTCATTCACTTCAATAGAACAGGCTCTTTCTGACTTATTTTTTATTTTTGTAATTAACTTTATTTTAGGTATGGTAAAGCTCTCTTTTCATAGCTTGGTCCCACAGCCCTCACAAACCCACAGAATTTCTTTAATAATGGTCCTGTGCTTTCTTGCATGCGTGAGTGCTGCTGGAGTGTTTTAGCCATTTTGGGATAATATCATACCGTATAAGAGTAATGGAAAAATATTACAACATGAGAAAGTTTCTCCTCCTACGATGAAAACGCTGTCCTTCTGGATGGAGAATGAGCTTAAGAGTTCAATATCAGACCCTAAACCCATCCTACTTCTTTCCCATACTGCTGCTGTCCTGGTTTTCAGTTTGTAGTTATATGTTTTGATGAAAAGTCAGTGGTGTAAATAGCTATTTGACAAAATGTAAATGCTCACCACTGACATATATGAGTTATTAATGAGATTTGTAAAACTGGGTTATTTTATAAACAACCTTTCCTCTGTGCACTCCCTTCACCCTCCCCCAAAACACTTAAAAAAAAACCCAACAACTTCTTGTCACACTTGTCTCTCCTGCATTTTGGATAATTTAATGTTTTGCCCTTATGAACACAAGGTGATAATCTTTCTACTCTAAAATGTAGTAGTGCCACAAAACCCAGATAACTCTCCAGTTTGTCATTAGTTTCAGATTTATTTCCTTAAAAGTTAAGGAAACTTCCAGTTCAGTTTTTGTCACTATAGGTTTTAAGTTTATTGCGTTACCAATATGTTATCAATAAATGTAAATTTTTTGATTTTTTTTTTAAATATTTTTAGATGATCTGCTCATCCTGTTCCCTACTTCAGTGCTGACACCAGGGTGACAACCGGAGAAATAAGGTACTGTTTGATATTCCATTACTGTCTGGAAGACAGTGCACTCTAAGTTTTCATTATTTTAGACATAGCAAATAAGGAGTAAGCAAGTTATTAAGGAGAAAAAGATCTAACTAAAAAGTGAGTGGACATAGGATATAATTCCTATCCTTTCCAGTTTTACCAAAATTAGGCCTTATACAAAGATAATATTTGCTACATTTTCAGCTGTTAAATTGTGGTTGCAAAAAATGTTATGCAGAGAACCACATAATGAACCATAAAGCCAGCTAAGCAATTTCTTTCACAATTTTCGTCATATTCTTGTTTTTTGTGTACAATAAGAAGTCAAAGTGAAGCCTAAGCATTTCCATTCCGAAAATACCTCTTGTCTCTTCTCCTCCCTCCTGGCCCTCAGTGGTAACACTTGTCCTTGGGAAATAAAATTAAGTCATATTTCTAAACAATAAAGTATGAAGTTTTCTCTCATAACCAGCACAGTTTGTTTTAAGTTGCATACAATTGCACTTCACACATGTAAAAGTGCTTAGGGCTAATTCAGTTTTGGATGTGTTGTTCCAGTTTCATACCAGTAAAACTGTTCATTGCTCACTGGTGATTTTTAAAATGGACACATTTCAGATCAATTTGTTTTGTTCCCTTCTTGCTGCAAAATGAATGTCTCCATTTTACTCTTTTTACTCCTGAGAAGGGCGTTAACACACTGCTTTGGCAACTGCTGTCACTAGCGAAATACAATCTCTGTTTTTACAGTGATATTGCCAAAGTTATAAAAAAAAAATAAAGGCTTGTCAGTCTGGAAATAGTTAAATAGGCCATTTATTGGAATACTTTATCATGGAGACAAAAGTAACTGCTTTCCAAGACAGTCAGTGGTAGCTTTGTTGTCACCACCTTCCCTACAGCAGGGCTGAGTGTCTGTGCTGGAAATGGTGTCTGGAGCTGGTGCCTGGGGGCTCCTGGCTAAAGTACATCTGTGCTGCACTGCAGGCCTTGGGACGTCATCTCTCTCTCTGTGGCTGGGCCTTTTAGGCACCATTTTAAATGTGTTGGCTACTGTCCTGTTACTCCTCTGAGCCCCCGGCTAGCAAAGGTGCTTCCAGCATCCTCCTACCTTGGGGAGCTGTGCCACTGACCCTAAAAAGCTTTTTGCAAATTTGAAGGGTGGTTCTGGCTCTCAGGTCCCGAGTCCAACTTTCAGTGCTCCTACTGGCTATAGTGAGGAGAAAAGGAAAATTTGATGTGTACTGGGAGTCCTTAGATATTTGTGCTGCATCCTACAAAAAAGAAAATAATGGTTGTGAGTGCAGCTTATCATGGCCTTTCCAGAACAGGCTGAACAGAGCTTATGACAATATCATCATGAATGAAAAAATACATTAAAACACTACTTTTCTCCATCTCCCTTCACCCTTCCACTATTTCCTTCGTTCCTTCTTTGGTTTTATTCCGTTTGGGGTTCTTTGAATTACAAATAGTTTTGTTTGTTTTCATTACAGAATTACAGAACAAAACTCTAATTATGCAGTTTGTACAGAAAGCAATTAAGAGATTAAATGTTTTATTCTTGCTGGTTGTATAGCTATGTCTTGTCTGGCAAAACAGCAGTTGCAAAGCATATTTGTGTAGGAGGTTAAATCTGGTGTCAGAGGTTGCAATGACAGATACAGTATGTTCCTATGGCACTGATGGTGCCATTAGGAAGAGAAAGATTTTTGCTATGAATCTCTTCATAGGTTGGGGGAGTGCATTTAAAAGCTTCTCAAAATACCAAGTACTAACATTTTGCATTAAAATTGGCTGAAAACCGCTCAGGAAAACAGTAACAATTAGTCCCAAATACTGTTTATTAAGAAGGGATTAAAAATGTTTAGCTTACTCTCATATAAACTAACTCAAATCAGGACACTTTGGAGTCAAATTGTACTGACTCACAAGGTCAAATACTCCAGCAGCATAAGTCACAGTAAGAGCATGGGTTGCTCAAACCCCTGTGATTTTGAAATGGGGACTTCAATATTTCACAGAAGCTTTCTGGAGAAGATTGACCCTCATATCTCTGAAGGAAAAAGTATCCTTTCTCGCTCATACCTTTTTTCTTGTTGGTATGAAACATTAATCAAGAAGGTTTACAATTTCAAATGGAGGGTAAAAAAGGAGAAGAAAGAAATTAACACCTCTGAGTTCTTCTCATGTGAAAATAAAACATATTGCTGCTAGTAGGCATCCATATTGCAGCAAGTTTTGACCTGAATGAACTGTGCTGGCATTAAAATGCAAAAGGGAATCCAATGCTATTCCAAATTGGGAATTGTAAATCTGACTTTTTAATAGGCCCTTTTTATGTGGAAATCTCTTCTCTGTATGAGCAGTTGCTGGAGCTGAGCCTTGCAGAGTTCCCAGGTGTTAGTTGTTGTGGGGCTGTGTCCATTTTATTTATGCTGCAATTAAATATCTTGTTCATAATCTTGAGAGAACATGGTCCACATAAAATTTTTTGTTGCCTTAAGCCAAATTTTCCAGAGTCTAGAAATGTGGAATAATTGAGAATAAATATGGGGAAAAAAAATTGGAAATAACTGGGCTCTATCCTTGGCCAAGTTCCCATCAACATCTCCATTAACAACTTGGACACAGAACTCAAAAGAATATTAAGTTTGCTGACAGCACTAAATAGGGAGGAGTTGATGACTCCCTTGAAGGCAGGGAAGCCCTGCTGAGAAAGCTGTACAAATCAGAGATGGAAAATCACCAACCATGTGGAGGTTAGCAAAGGCAGGTGCTGGATTTAGCACCTGGGATGGGGCAAACCCAAATGTACAGACAGACAGTGGAATGAGATGCTGGAAAGCAGTGCCACAGAAAGGGACCTGGGGGTCCTGGTTGATGGCCCTGGCAGCCAGGGAGGGCCAACCGTGTCTTGGGGAGCATCAGGCACAGCATCGCCAGCCAGTTGAGGGGAGGGGATTGTCCTGCTCTGCTCTGCTCTGCACTGGGGTGGCCTCACCTTGAATATTGTGTGCAGTTCTGGGCAGTACAGTAAAAGAAAGATATTAAGCTATTGGAGAGCATCCAAAAGAGGGCAATGAAGATGGTAAAGAGCCTTGAGGGGAAGCCGCATGAGGAGCTTCTGAGGTCATTTGTTCTGTTCAGCCTGGAGAAGAGGAGACTTAGGAGAGAGCTTAGTGGTCTTCAACATCCTCACGAGGGGAAGAGGAGAGGCGGGCACTGATCTCTTCTCTCTGGTGACCAGAGACAGGACCCGAGGGAATGGATCCAGTGGAGATTTAGGTTAGATATCTGGAAAAGGTTTTTCACCCAGAGGATGACTGAGTCCTGGAACATAATACTGAGCTGTTTGTAATGCTAAATTAATCCATATTATACAAGGATTGATCAAGACATTTTGCTCCCTATAATATCTATGTTGAGCTCCCCAAAATTCATTCATCATTGAAAGCAACAATAACAACAGTTTTTCAAGGCACTAAATAACAAGCCAAGTCATAACGTAGCTAATATCACCTCCAGATGAGAAATAGAATCAAGTCAAAGTAATACTTTTTACTCTTAATGAGAAAGTCTTGATATTTGTCATGTCAATAAGATATTTTGGATGCATAGACATTATAAATTACAACTATTTCACATATAGAAGAAAAGTGTTATTCAAGATGGTGTAAATCATTGCCTTTTGAATAGAGTTGAGGGGGGTTTTTTCCTCATGGTTTGGCAGTAAATTAGGGACAATAGTGATATTTGCTTTCAAGGCACTCTGCGAAGCATTTGTGTCAACAAGTCTGTCAGGCAGTGTATGTTGATTCATGTTTTCAGACATATAATGGAAAATGAACATACTTATTAGGTGCATGGTAATTTTTTCTGGGAATTTCAGGATAGGCAAGGTAAGATAGAAAGCAAAATCGGAAATAAATCACGGAAATCCCCAAAGTTGAAGCCAGGAATTCAGAAAACAAGTAAGCATGTTCTCATGGTAATGTAGTGTATCCAATCCTGTGAGTGGTTAATAAGTGCACTCATATGAGAAATAGATGTCGCTGTAGAGCTTTTATTTTTTATTCTGATTTCTATTTCATTGTGCCTTTATGGTGTTTGTTAGGGAGCCCAGATGAAAGGAAAATAAAGATGAGGTTTCCTCAGGAAGTGACTTTTTCTTTCTCTTTTGTGGAGGTGTCTGTCCATGTGTGTCCCCTCCCTTCCCCCATTTTGATAATGTATACAATGAAGCTTTGATATTTGTGATTGAGGGAGAAAAAGCCAGAAACAATGGAAACACAAAGTTCTGGTTGGAGGCTGTATTGTTCTTGAATGCAAGAAGGAAAATCCTGACCCATTGAGGTCAATGGCACTGATTTCATTAGGGTAGCACCTTGTAGCTGGAAGCAAAGATTTGAGGGTGTGCATGTGTGTGTGTGAAGAGACAAGAAAGTCAGAGATCTTATGTGCCCAGAGGAAATAAAAGATAGAAATGACCTTCACAGGGCAGCTGCTTATTTCTTATGAAATGAGTAAATAGGAAGCATTTAAGTGGCCACATTTTCTAAGCTTTTTGGATTGAAAATCTTGTCAAAAAATGTTGTTCTTTTCTGCAAAGTGAATAGTGTTTAAAAACATACTGAACAACCAATTAACTGATAAAACAAGGAAGAAAGATTAAGCTTTTTAGTTCAATGTTACTTTTTGTTAGCCTTGTCAGAAGGCAAGTGGTAAAGTTGGGCATGGAAAATATAATTGTAAGATATATTTTATTCCCCCTTTAGCTCCAACTGATCTTCCTCAAAAAATAAAATGAAAGTTTATTTACCAATACTTGATAGGACTTGAAGCAATGACATTAATTATGTTCAATCTTTAACTTTTTGTCCATATCCTCAGGAATCAGATCTTCCTGGGTGAATGGGCTAGTTAGAATACCACTGTAAAAAGTCACAATTTCTGATTTTACAAAATTTCTGGAAATTTCCTGTTGGAAATATTCCAAAATACCTAAAAGTAAATGATCCAGAGAGTACCCCCCCTTACTTTCTCAGGATTGTCAGGTACATATTATGAAGCTGTGCTGATTTAGGGGTATTTTTATTTGGCAGTCAGCCACTTGTTCCCATTAATTTTCTTAATTGATGGGCTTACAAATGAAACTGCTTTCTAGAGGGATATTGAGAATAGTTACTGAAATTCAGTTATATTCCTTTTGCCTTTTACCAAATGGGAAAAATCTGCTTAACGTTTGTGCAGCCTAAGTTTATTCTGATTAGTCAAGGTGTGTGGCTTGGGTTTTTTAATATATTTCTCTGTATTTTTAGATTATTCTACCATATCATGCTATTGAATACCCCCTCTTAAGCTTTTGCTGTAGTTAAAGTATATTTTCATCTTTTCTATAGTTCTGATTTGTCCTTCATCCTTTCCAAACCTATGCAAAATAAAGGTTTTATGGGGCATAACTATAGTTCACTGCAGTTAAGTTCTCATGAAATTGTTTATTTTTAATCACAGTTCAAGACACTGTCCTTTCCAGTCCAAAGGAATGTGTTTATGCCCTCTGCAGTGCATGAAATTATATACCAGTTTTATTTACTGCAATAAAAGCCAATATACGTTGACATAGTTACTTTCTCAGTTAAAAAGTTACAGCTTTGTGTTTTCTTAACACAAAACTGTTTCAGAAATCATGGCATACAGTAACAGTAATTGTTTCTCTTGGATAGTAAGTTACAAATAAGTATCTTGTGAGTCAATAGATAGAAGTTTTACTTCCTGGTGTTTAATAATTCGTATGCTATTTGCTCCTGATTTAGCACTCAGAAAAACTATTGCAATTTAAGTGTGCCAGCCTTCATAGCTACTGAGCCCTTTTACCTTTGCTTCCCTGAACTAAGGTCTATAAAGTACCAAAAATAGTTTAAAGAAGTTTTTGCATTAAATTGTCATTTTGAACTCATAGCAGAAAACTACCATGTCTCAAAACCCCCTAAAAACAAATAAAGCAAAAAAAAAACCAAAACAAACCCACAACTCTCCAAACCAAACAAACCCAAAAAACCCCCCAATTTGTTTTTGGTTTGTTTTTTTTTTTTTTTCTGAGATTTTTCATCATAAAAAGACAGGATGAGAACGTTACCAACTTTTACTTGACATTTGATGTAAGAAAAATCCATAAAAAGTCTTAAGAATTTTCTTGAAACTGGCACAAAATTTTGTTTGAATCACCAAAGTAAGAGTATAGCAAACCAAACGCCTTGGATATTTCAGAAAAATGTGCTGGTTGGTGAACCTATCAAGAAAGGATTTAACTAAATGCTATTCTCTCAGGATGATAGTAGTAAATGTCTCCTTTGTAGGATGGCTGTTTTAAAAAAAAAAGTTCTGTCACTCCATATATAATGATAATGAAGTGGTAGAAAAACCCCATGCTCATGAAGTTTGGATAAACATTAAAAACCTTAAGTTAGCTGTTCATGTCGTGTTACCTGTTTTAGACAGGAATATATAGGTAGAGTTTCTGTTTTGTTTGTAATTGTTTCTGTAAAATGTATGCTACTCTATCTGCATTACAACTTTAGAACCATTTTCCTCCTTTTCCTGAGCAGTGTGAAAATGCACGTGATGAGGCAGAAGAGTGGCTGTGAGCTACCCTATGGATGCACCTAAGCATCTGAATCCTGACCCTGTCATCTAGGTCAGGTCATTGTATAACCACTGTAATTTCCTTATTGAACAGGGTAGGAGAAATACAGAGATAGGGATATCTAAATGGATGAACATATCCTTGTGGAATAGAAAAATCTAATTAAGGGGGGGAAAAAAAAAGCTGAGTTCTTATAGATTATAAGGACAGAATGGGGGATCATTCAAAAAGTAGATACAACTCTCTTAGGATGTGGACTAAGTACCAATGATGCTGTTAGACAAACATCTTTTTAGAAAATCATCAAATGACTTGTAAAAATTTAAAGAGGAAATGCAGGGAGATAATTTTTCTGCTATTGTTGTGGAATGAAGGACAGGATTTCTGCTATAAATGTCTTTCTCCAAGTATATATTAACAACATTTGGACATTTTTAGTTCTTTTATTTACTGTTCTGTCCATTCTATTTGTTCTTGTCATATTAATTTATAAAATATGAGAAAAATCTGTTTACATCTTTATTCCACTTCCAGTAGTACTTCCATACTCTGTTCTAGGAAGAGGTATGACTTCCTTTTTAGAATTGTGAAGACTGCAATAAAGAGTAGCAATGGTGCTTTAATGTCTCTTTACATTTTGGAGACCGATTTTAAAGGGAGAACATGCTATGAGAGGCAGGTAAGAAATAAAGTTTTCTTCCAGTGGGGAGGGATTTGCAAATTTAGCCTCTAGACCCACTGTGAGTGAGTGCAAATCTCTACTACTCAAAGATATTGAGACCAGGTGCGAGTCTGATCCTTCCTCTCTTGTGTGTCATACAAATTTCTATTTGCTGTTTGAACTTGCACAATGGTTGTCATCAAACTATTACTCCTCATTATTTCAGAGACCACTCATTAAACAGACTGAAAACATCAGAATTGTGGCTTGCCCCACAATACAACCAAGTGGTAGCATTGCTGTCATACAACACTGGAAAAACTTCTGTGACTGTTCTTGGGGATAACAATAAATAGCATGTCTTCTTATTGAAGTGGAGTTTCTGGTTTCCTCTTTAAAGA
>JAOXXN010000446.1:24236264-24248164 GCA_026770055.1 Myrmophylax atrothorax
TGAACAGTTTCTTCATTTTGAGTATGAAGTGCCTGTCAGAAAACTGGGAAGTTGTCACAGTCCCAGACATCACATAGATTTAAGAGGTGATGTTAATTTTATAAGCATCCACTGCTTTATGTGTACTTTGCCTTGTCCCATGCCCTGCCATAAAAGAAAGATACATGCAGTGTTACTACCAAAGGAAGAAATATTTTTCCCTTATCTTTTCAAGCCTGTAAAAGTAACCCCAGAGATATTTTAAAGTACATCCCACTGCAGACTTCAAATGCAGTTAACAGATGGCATGCTATCTGTTACAGTGAAATTGTCTGTACATGCTATACCATTTGAGCTTCATGCAAGTGGATCACTTTAAGGGACAGAGTAGGTAGTAATGTCCAGCTCCATGAATATAATCAGATCACTGGAGTAAATTACTAAAGGTGTAAGAAAAAGAAGCAAAATCACACCTGGTGGGTTTTTCACTGACAAATATTAGAGATTCAGAGAAAGCATCATCCAGAGACTTCCTTTGCATCCCCGTTATTCATTGAAAAAGCTGAAAGTGATGTAATTTCATCTTCTTTTCAGTACTCAAAGGAGAAAATAGGGAAGGTGATAAATCCTGTTAGTCCATTGTCACTAACAGCTAATGATGGTGATTTAAAAAAGAGCGTTAGGATATTCACTTTAAAGAGAAGAGGTCAATGAGTAGCACCCACAAATAAAACTTTTTGACTAAGTTTCTGCTTAGTATCTAGGAAGTTTCATTTAAGAATTTCAGTGTTGCCCAATATGATTCACCCCAAAAAAGGAAATATTTAAATTTAACCTTTAAATATTTAACAGGCAGAGACTTCTATTCTCAGGCAATTCTAAGAAGGCTTTAAGGGTTAATTTGGTCTAGCTATCATTTTGCTGTATACCAGCATAGTCAGAAAGACAACAGTTCCTGCTTTCTCATCAATACAACTTAAAATTTCAGCTATCATTTGTACTCTTGGCTGTTTATCAACATTGTGAAAGTACCATTCACATCCTCCTCCCCCTTCTGAGCCAGCATTCCTGATACGCTCTTTAGAGCCCAAATGCCTTGACTGAATCCGAGGCAATCTGAAACCAACTGAAAAACGTACGTTCATTGCAGGGGGATTTGGATCAGACCCAGCAACAAGAACATTGCAAATTAGGAATGATGTGGAAAAGTGGGTGTCATTGCAGAAATATGTGCGTGGGTGCTTGTGTAAAACCTGGACACAATATGCTTTTGCTGTGCTTGTCCAACTATTACTTCTTTTTAGCTGTTTATTTAAAAAGAATGCAATTAAAACTTTTAATATTGATTTGTTTCATATTTTCATTAAAAAAGTAAACAAGAAGCATCTGTATGAAAATGTTTTTCTCTCATTCTGCAAAAGCATACAGAGTTTGAAGGCGGGGAACATTTTGACTGAAGTACTCTTGAAAAACCCACAGGAATATCTTACTTTGGAGAGAACAACTGAAGTGCAGAACTGAACTTATATCATTTGAAAAGAATTCACGCTAAATTGTTCAGCTCATGCTGTATGCAATTAGTGCGCACTGGTCAAGTGATTATTTACACGATAAATCAAGACTTGACCAAACAAGTCTCTCATCATGTTGCCAATATACTTTGTCTGTGCTTTTCCAGATTCATCCTAAACTCCCCCCTCCCCATGCCTCTTGTTTTCTTCTTTTTCTGCAAGGACTTCCAAATGTCTCTGTGTGTGCTGACAGCACCAGGCATTCATTACTGAGAGACACTGTCGAGACAATGAAACTATGCAGCGCAGGATGGCGTTGTCACTGCCGTCCTCAGAGGCTGCCTTCAATATGGGAAAAGTTCTCTAAAACAGCTTCTATCCTAGCTTCTCTCATGTCATTGTGACCTTTTGTTTTTGTGCAACTGGAGCTTCATTAGTTTGTTGCTGCATGCACAATTTCCAATGACTGCTTTGAAGACATGTTAATTATAGTAATAATTTCCAACTCATTTACTAGTCATTGCCTATTTTCTTGCAAGGCAAAAGTGAAATAAGATCTTGCCCAAACCACTCCTCAATGAACAGTAATGCCTTAAGTCAAATCTCTATCTGAAAGTTTTTTTCCCCAGTAAATTTTGCCAGAAGCCGTCATTTCTCCGAGGTCTGTGCAAGTAACTGCATAATGCAAACACTAATGCTCTACATCATTTCACACATTAGTAACAGGGGAAGTATTTACCCATCGGATGAAGAAAAAAATCTATTAGATAGAACACTTCATTTACTGAAAGCTAAATAAGCTGTTATTCTCTGCAAGTTTTCAGTTACAGTGCTGTTTCTTAAAGTTTGTGAACAAGCCTTTGGGCTGCACTGCGTTATTTGATCATCATAACCATCAGTAGCTTCACTGTAGAAACTCCAACAAGAACTCCCTGTTTTGGGTCTTAATTCTGCAAGGAACTGAGTGCCACCTGGAAAGTATTTTATGTCCACAGTTTATGGCTAAGGCAGTTTGAACTGGCCCTAGGCCTTTCACCAGGATCTATCAGAAGAAATATAGGTATATTTTCAAAAGGAGCCAAAGATGATAGTTATATGTGAGCATAATTGGTAAATGCACATTGCTGTCCATTTGCACATGCAAATTTGCTGAAATAAATACACACTGTCATGTGTATTCATTATTATATGGACTCAGCCTTGGTACCTGCTTGAATTTAGCCCTCAGTGGTATTAGTTTCTCTGATTAAATTATGTGTTTTGACTGGATGCAACCAGAAGATCTGAGTTCTGGTTCAGTTTTGGTGCTGTATTTCACGAAGCACACTCTTTGAAGCTTGATTGAAACCTACTCAGCTGAGCAATACACATAGGAGAAATCCCCTTCTCCTAGCTGATCCATGGGAAAGTAATCATATGTTGTTCCCTTCTACAGTTAGATGAGACTGTAAATGAAAAGTCAATTTATGTATTTCCTGTGGCCATCTTTTTGCAGATGATTGGTGTCTTAGGTTACAGAACAGCTCAACTTCAGCATTAGCTGCTAGCCTGCAGTGATTTGCTTGAAAATTTGAATGCAGTGGCTTACCAGCTATTGAGTAATTTTGCTCGTATTTTATGTTGACTTTGTTTTCTGCACTTGTTCGAATGGGAGGAGTCATGTTAACGGGATGGTAACAAGGTACTCATGCAGTGTAACTGTACAGCTTTACATCCAAAGATGACCACACTGGGAATGCTTCTAATGGTGGTAAGCCTGTTGCTGGAGCTGGGAAGAGTCCTCCTTGAGCTAAGATGATCCAACAGTGCTTAGCATTGGGTGCTTGGGTAATTCCAGTTCAAGAAGGGTAGTTGGGATTGATAGGGCGAGTCCTCTGAACAGGAGGGGAGAGGAGCCATGGTTTGGAGTGTCTCCAGCAGGAGCCCACTGCAGCCATGACTTTGACACTCTGCAGGCCCTGCACTTAGTAGAGTACAACATTTATTTAGGCACTCTCTCAAATGAAAGGGAAATGCTCAGTGGGGCAGATCGTATATTACACGTTTCAGTGACAGCTCATTCGTCACAGATCTGGTAACTGAGCAAATGGTACAGCTTTCTTTAGAAATGAAAGTTACTTCAGTCATTTAAATTTTTTTTCACTAATGCATAAATGAATCCCCGACATGTTAAAGTCTGATTACTTGCATGAATGCAATTTTTTTTTAAATTAAAATCACAACTCATATTAAATAAAGGACTCTCTAATGCTTCCTAGTTCAACCATGCCAGGAGTTTTTTAAACACTGTAATCTTTTTTTGGGATTTAGAAGTTTCTACTTTTTGGTCATGGGGAATGTTTACAGAGGGCTTTAGTAACCGTTACTGAAAGCTATCATTGAATTTTGTCTAGAATTTTGAAGGATAATGATAAAAAAATTTTATTTTTGAGAGCTGGGTTATTGTTTGTGAGCACAGGGACAAACATACATGAAAGACTGAGGAGGTCACCCTGCCCCTGTATCAGCCCTCATGAGGCCATATCTGGAGTACCATGCCCAGTTCTGGGCTCCTCAGTATAAGAGAGACATGGAGCTCCTGGTGTGGGTCCAGAGGAGGGCAACAAAGATGATTAGGGGACTGGAGCATCAGTCTTTCAAGGAAAGGCTGAGGGAGCTGGGCCTGCTCAGCCTCAAGAAGAGATGACTCAGATGAGACCTCATCGAAGTCTTTAAGTATCTGAAGGGGGATGCCAAGAGGATGGATTCAGGCACTTCTTGGTGGTGCTGAGCAATATGGCAAGAGACAAAGGGCAGAAACTGATGCACAGGAAGTACCACCTGACTATGAGGAAGAACTTGTTTACTATGTGAATGACTAAGCACTGGAACAGGTCGTCCACAGCATTGTGGAGTTTCCCTCACTGGAGATATTCAAAAACCATCTAGACAGAATCCTGTGCTCTAGGATGACCCTGCTTGAGCAGGGAGGTCAGACCAGATGACCCATTGTGATCCCTTCCAACCTTACCGATTCTTTGAAAGACAGGATTTAAATGGATAATTTCTTGTCTCAAGTAAAAATTATAGTGAATTTTCTGATTTTATAAAATTCGTATGTTTTCATAAAATTGTTAATTGTATTGTAGCAAATTTCTTGTAATTTCAGATGCAATTTTAAGTTTGTTTTCTTTCTGTGTGGCTCATTTTTGGGACCTGAAAGCTGGGATGGAAGTTGGGTATTCCTTTTCTCTCTCTCTCTGAAAGTGAGTTGACATTAGCACAGAATACATGATGGCATGGCTAAGGCACAGTGGTGTTGGGTAAAGACTTCTTTCACTCAGCTGCAGTTCAGAGTTGCCCAGACCCAACTTTTGTGCTTTGAACCAGTGGTATTTCCTCAGGCACAGACCACTGTGCAAAGTGACCTTTACATCTCTGGGCAGATCAGCACAGAGGTTGTGGAAAAGGACGTTTGTGGGACTGGGAGCGGAAGGTGTGTTTGTGCATGGCTGGCCAGACCCACCATCTGTGTGGCACTGCACAGGAGAACAAACATAGAAGCACTGGCTAGTTTCTGTCAGACCAGTTCTAAAAACTTACTATTTCAAATTTTAATCATATACATATATATTGATGGGGAGAAGAGGGGGAGAGTGTACTTTGTCAAGCATAAGTCCATGAGAATGCATTTGCAAATCTGATCCAAAGCATGTATATAAGTACACTCTTTTCTTTGTTTTCAGGAAATAGTTTTCAGTGCTTTCTCTGGTGATAATTCATGCATGTTAAATCACATCAAAAGCGCATATCCATTTGGATTCTCAAGGCAGGGTGTTGTCAATTGCTTTAGAGTGTTGTCCCTTGGGAACCCCAAATGGGATGCTTGTTGTCTCATTTCTCCAAAGAACAGAGTTGCAGTCACTGGCAGAAGGTTTGTGTGTGTGTTTACAAAGGTCATATGCTTTATTTTCCCTCCATATAGAGTTTTTCATTGCTGTCTTGGAAAACAACAGTCTGCATAGATGATAAAAATATCTGTAATCACAGAAATATGTTCCCACCTGTAGAAAAATTCTGGTCCAGCTGTGCCAAGCTGTGCAATTTGACAAGGGACTGATTTCAGTTTGCTACATAGCTAAAAAAAGAAGTCAGGTGAAATAACTGAATGCTGACATTTGAGTAGGAGTAATAAATCAAACTGGTGGGTGGGGGAAAGGAATGTTCTTGTCATCAGAAGGAAGCCTGCTTTTTTCCATGCGAAAATGAAATGCATTTGCAAAAGCTGGATTATTCACACTCCATATCATGACATATTAAGAAATGACAAAATAAACAAACAAAAAGTATAATTACAGACTGTTAGGTAAGTTCAGTAGTTTTGCAGTGTCATAAGTATCAAACTCATTAGAAGCACAACATAGAAATATTTAACACAATAATTATCTTTTTTCCCTTTTCTGGTAATCTCTACACTTTTACTCGTGTGAGAGTTCTCTTTTAGTATCTATGTTTTTCAGTAGGTGCTTTCTTGAAAACTGAATTGATCAGTAGTCTCAAAACTGTTTACTGGGAGATATCCATAGGTTACCATTCATTTCGTCCATGTTTGTTTGTAGCATGAGAGGCAGCACAGTCTGTGCCGTGGGATCTTGTCTCTGCTGGAAATGCACACAGGTTGAGACAAGGGAGTAGTGAGGGATAAAAAGCTGTAATAATTTGAAAGAAAGGTAGCATAGCACAAGGTTTTCAGAGCAGCTAACAATTGAGCTAGCTTTGTGGAATTCCAAAGATTTGTTGCTTTTGGCAGATAATGCTAATCAGGTTTCTGTTTGTGTCCCACCCTGCTGTTGATCTGTGAGGTCTTTGCTCAATTCTGTGTTACTGGGCTGGGCATTGCTCCTGTAAACCTGTCATGATTCTCTAATTTGTCCTTGAGGAAGTAACTGTCACAGAGGGAACTTCTTTTCCTGAATAGATAAATTCTTTGTTGGACCTATGTAGTACATATAAATAATACCTTTTGATGTTTTCCTCTCACAATTCCTCCCTCTCATTCACAAGTAGCTACAGTTAGGGATGAACATTTTCCATCATCTGGTATAGTAAGAGCCATCTTAAAATTTAAGCTCTCAGACTGAATATCCAAACAAATCTTATGTGTCTGTCTGTAGGAGTGAATAAGAAGTTCTCTTTCAAATGGCAATCACAGAAAAAAATAATTTTAACAATTATAAAACATATTTTCTGATGCATAGCAGAATATTTGAACTCAAATATGGACTTTCTTGAAATCACTTATAGCCTGACTGAAATTTTTTTCATGCTTCAAGTGATGGGTTGTTGAAATATATACACTGTGTGTTGAGTTTATCATACTTTTGTGTAATTTTGGCACAGGTAAGTTATCCAAATGACATATGCAACGTGTCTCATTTCTGAACTGGGTTTGTATAGCTTTGTATATGAATAATGAACCATCTTAATATGTGCCATGCAAAAATGACTACAAAATTCATTTGTTACTGTTATTTGTTTGATTCATAGTAGTACTCTTGTGCTAGCTGACCCAATGCAGTTCAGCTGCTGTCTCACAGGAGGATTTTTAGCCCACTGCTTATCTCATGAAAGATTTGTTGCCATTGAATCTGTATGATAAAAGATAACAGAGCTGGAAATATACCTGCAACCTTGCTTGTGACATTTCAAGGACTGATATGCATCATAGTAATATTAAGTCATAGTTATTTTTGCACAGAGATGAATGTATGTAAGACTTCAGTGCGTAGATGTACTATATATATATATATAAGAAAACTTGTGAAAGAGTCAGGTGACAAATGTGTCTGAAGATTACTTGAAAATATAGCTGAATGCCACTAGCTAGAATTGCAGTCTGATGTTACATCCACCTGGTGCTCCAAGAGACTCCTAAAATTAAAATTAAGCCTATTTCCCTTCATGCTTCAGTGGTGTGTATACACTGCAATTCATAGACTGATAGCAGTATACAATGTGACTTTTAAAATTTTCATGAGTTATGTGGGTCTTATGTGGATTATAATAGTTGTTATGATTAAAGAAATGAGAGAAAGCTAAAAGGAAAATGTATGATTTACAGAAGGCTGCCAGTCTGCTCCCCCTGAAATAATACGTGACTATCAGCAAAATGTTCAGTATAATAACACTCTTCTCTGATAAGTAACAGATGAGATGCTATAGTGTTGCAACTGTAGTGAAGCAGTTTCAATGGCACTCATTGTTTGACAGGAATGAATGTAGATTCTCTGTGTTGGACTGCTTTACCAGATTTTCAGCTATGAAAAAGCAGGGAAGATCTGTTCACAAGACTCCCCAGACCTGTTCCACGTCCTCACTCTGAACCTGGCCTAGGTCTGATAGAGATATGGAATTTGTTAAAGTGCACAGAAATTCGTAAAAAAATACGGTAATTGATGTATGCTGTTCCATAAACAGGTCTTCCTCTGAGCAATTAAAAGAATCTCATTGTACTTTATTTCCTTAAAGTTCTATTGAGAGAGCACTGTAATTTGAGAATGTCTCAGTTACCTTAGTGTACAGGTAGCACATATAGAAATAAAGACATTAAATTTGCCTAATATTTATAATAGCCTACCTTCACTTGCTTATAATATCGCCAAATTTTAGTAATTTCAATTAATTTTTTCTGTATCTGGTATCTGCTTCAGCCTGAATTGTTTTGGAAAATGTTCAGCAAGAATGGTGCAACCATTTTCAGCTAAGAAAGCATCAAGAGGGGCTAGTTTATCTTGGTTTAAAGATACTTAGACAATGTATTGAAAAATTCTAGTAACTTTATTCTTTTATGAGTGTGTGGAGGTCAAATTCAGTGATCATTAACATCTTTTGTCATTCTCTGAGAAAGATATGGAGTTTTGTTCAAATTGTGAGCTGCTTAACATTTCACATTTGTACATGTACTGAGATTTAAGAGAATTTGGCAGCTTCATTGCCTGAAGGATCCATTCCCATAAAACATATCCTGGCTCCTACATTTTTCCAATCTGCTAACCAACCATGTATCTGCTTCATGGCCACAAGTCATGTTCTAGTCCGGGGCTCTAAGAGGCAATCAGGATTTTTCTCTCCTTTTTCTTCTTCCATAGTTGCTCAAATACATTGTAATGTAAGTCACAAAAACATAGATTTTGCTCTTAATGGAAAACATTGTTATATCATAGTTAAAGACCCATTTCATGTTACCATTTGTATAGCAGATATTACAATGTTGTGTCCTAATTTGACTGGGCATATTTATTAACATGGTTACTGCATATGAAGCTGAATTCCAGCCTGGATTTCACTTGTTTACTCCTGAAATTTCCATATAAAACCCGCCTGTACATATAGATTTTTCACACAGTTATTTGCATGAGTAAATAAGTGTTGCTTAATGGTATTTTGACTCATTGCAGCCTTTGAACAACCACGCTCAAGGTGCATGACTGAAGTTTGTGGTAATTGTACCATCTGATAGTCTGAATTCATAGGCAAGAGCATGCCTATAGCAATGAAGGATAAATATTCATTCTGAGGTTTAAATAATTTATATAGAGCAGTCTGGTAGTAATACATACTTTCTATTCCAAGTCTACTCCAAGTCCCGTCTAAGCCTGGGAACTGGGAACATTCTTTGCTGTTTACCTACTACTGATCTCTGTGTGTTTTCCAACACACATTGAAGTTTTAATTTTAATTGAAGGAGAGAGAGTGAGGAGTTTCATAATGAGATAGCTTTTTCCTGACATGCGTGTGAGGATAAGAGGCAAATAGAAAACCACAGATATTCTAAAGTCACAAATTAATGAACTTATTTCCTATAACTACTCTGCCGTGTGCAACTCTTCTCATCACAATGAAGGTTCCATCATGGCACCAGACGACTTTGAAAAAGTATTAAGCAGAGTCTAAATTTCAGCTGAATACACAGCTCTACATAGAAAAAAAAGAAAAAAAAAAGCCATTTGTTTTCTTTCTTAATGGCCAGCCATTAGTGGTTCTGAAAATAGAATGCATTTTGAAAGTAGTTTAAGAGCTACTGTCATCAATCTTTATTATTTATTCGTTGACTCAGATGACAGATCTGAGCTACTTTATAGTTGAAGGTGTGGCTGATGGTTTGTGTGCCCTTCTTGACCTTGTCAAGGGCAAACACAGTTTAAAGTTGTTTATAAACTATAAATCTCATGGTAAAGAATGATGTGTGCAGTATACTTCTTAAATGATTAAAAGTACATTGTGTAAACAGGATACTGCAGCAGAGAAGTTTCTGAAGAATGTGATTATATGCAGACTATTCTGAATGGACACATAGTACAAGCTGATCATTAAAAACCAGATTTCTGTCACTACACTTGGTGACGGTGGCAGTACTTTTGTGGGTGTTAGCTGCATGTAGCAAGGAAAATACTATGAGATGTTGTTTATACTTTTAAAGAAATTGGGTTAAAAACGAGTTTCATTAACATTTCAAGAATACTGCTCACAATGATCAAAAAAGTCGACTCTGTTCCTCACCTCCTGAGGCTTTAGAAGCATATGTGAGAGCAGGCTGTGATGGCTAGGATGCTCAGTCTCAAATTGGATGCCTAAGGCTGTTAGACATTTGCCCTTTAATTATACTGATTCCAAGACCTGCCTTGCTTCTGGACAAGTTCATTCCTTTTGTAGCACTGGCCACACTACTGCACAATTTATATGTATATGATAGTGTTTGAATGTAATTGGAGTATAAAGGCTGTGGTACTGATTGGTACACCGTGCCTAACGTAGCCAGTGCAGAATAGAATTAGAGTATTTTGGAAAATTATTTGAAATGCTTTTTTTTCAAAGCAAAGACTAGCAATCTCAGCACTTTCAGCTCTGAGATAAACAAGCTGTACACAATACTAAATGGATTTACCATGTCATGTGGATAAACCTGCTAGTTTATTCTGTTCATGATTCACAAGATTATACAAATTAGTAGGAAGATCCTAGAAAGTTTTGATCCTAGAGAGCTTAAACTGATTGCAAAGTGGTATAAAACTGTACAGTTTGGCACTCTAAAACTAACATGATAAAGTGACAAAAAATAATTGCATATTTGGTGGTGTGATGCAATAGAAACAAAAATTATTGCCTACTGACATCAGTTTTGTAAGATCACATTTCATCTCAACATAATAGAGAATTTGCTTCTCTACTTCTGGCATAATTTTCTAAGTCCTCTCATTGTGTAAGGCTTTTTAATACTGCTTATGAATGGCATATTGTAATCCTGTGTTTTTCCTACCCTCTTCACCCCATTGTCAGTTCACTCATTAGATTTTAGTGAACATGGAGAGAAAAAACTCATGGAATTCTGACACTGAAGAATCTAAGGGCAATTTAATGCACCACAAATTTATTAATTTCCTTACAAATGTAGAACTAAATAGCAACCTTGTACACAGTTCCTTCATTTGTATATTTAGAGTATTGCTCTAACACATAGATCTTTAACTATGAAATGGACAAGTGAGTCTGCATTTTCTCAGATGTGTGAAAAACTGGAATCCAGACTTCAAACTGAGCCCTACTCATATTATTATTTTACATTCCCACATGTGCCTTTTACTAATTTCTGGAGTATTTAGATAGAAAGAATTTAATTTAATATCTACCCCTGAGTAGTGTTCATACTCCCCTCATTGAGTTTACAAAGGACATCTCAAAGACAAAATTATGTTGTATTAATTTCAGAGATTCTTATCAAAAATGTATTAGACATCTTGCTGTGATGCAGTTCTAGACATGCTTCCCTCCAGCATGCAGAGGTGAAGGCTCTAAGCAAGGTTGGTATTAATTTTGCTCCATAAATATAAGCTTTAAAAGAGAGATCAGCTGTGAGAGCTGATCTGACACTATACAGAACATTTTTTTTTTCAAAATTGAAGAGCAGGACCCCTTCTAATTCCACAAAAGCCATGTTTTTCATGCAGTGTTTCCAAACAAAATGTAAAAAGACAGTGCTGGTATGTGAAAATGAAAAACTAACTGGACACTATGTGTGTTTCAGCATGAGTGGGTACTGGACTGAAACTCCTTTAAGCCAACTACATAAGCTCCTCTTTTTTGTGGTATTTTCTTCTGCTTTTCATCAAGAAACAGGAAGAAAATTTCCCTGTTGTGCAGAGTAGCTTTATTTAGGTCTTTCCAGCTTTGCTTATCAGCCTCTCAGAATCCAAATTGTCTTCAAGGCAATAATAACAATTAAGACAGAGGGAGAGCAATATGTAGAGTTTGTCATTGGGATTTAGTGCAATTCCATACAAGAGCAGTGGAAATGAGAAAGAAGTGATGGAGGAAATATGTGTAAAGTTATAGAGACATCACACAATGCTAATTTCTTTGTAGGAAGATGGGGGG
>JAOXXN010000446.1:24248303-24263200 GCA_026770055.1 Myrmophylax atrothorax
AGCTACTTCTATATTTGCTATGCACATTAGTTATCTAGTGTATGTGGTAGTTTGGTGTTTAGTTTAGGTGTTTAGTTCAATTTATGAACTAAATATTAGAGTAGAGAACCACAGTTACACTCATGCCAAAAACAACACTTCAGATCAAATTTAAATCCATAGAAAAACTTTCTCATTGTCTCAATGTAGCATTTTAAGCTACTTTCAGCCAAACCAGAACTATATGATCAACCAGTACAGCCTTTGATAATATATAGTGGGATTCAGAGTCTCTATTCACACTAGAATTTTGCAACTTGGACAATTTTTGAAGCCAAGTTTTGATTCTGCTTTGCATTCCATAAAATCTCACAGTCCAAAAGAACTACATTAACTGCTGCAGCTGCTGTATCCTATTCGCTGTGGAAGTGGACATTGGACTCTGTCCCTCACTGAGTAGCAGCATCTTTGCAGGTTTCTGACCGAAATTACCTTAACCAAGTAAATTTATTTCATCAAGCTGTTAGGTACTGCACTTCTGAACTTTAAGGAGCAAGAATGAATATTAAAATGGAAAACCCACAAGAGGATATAATTGATATCCTTATAGCTCAACTGATCCAAAACATACTTTTGCAAATACATATTCCAAGAACCACCCACACAGTCACTGATCTGAGCAGACTAAGCAGCATTAGATGGTAATGCTTTTTCCTTTAGTATTTTTTGATGGTTAGCAAAGTTGCCAGTCTACTAAAGAACAGTTCTTTTATATCCACTTCAGAATTGCTAAAAGCTTATATAAATTGATGAGTGGATAATGTTTTGGGTTTTTTTTTCCTCGAAGGAAATGTTGCTAACCTACTTAGATAGCTGTTGGTGTGGTTTTCCCTTATATCAGTCCTATTTAATAGCTACTTGTCCAAGTGTTTGTTGGCTTTAGTCATAAGAGGAATACATATCCAAAGTTCTCTGGGTATATTATCAGGGTATGCGGGATCTATTCTTTATTTACATGTAACTGTGATAAAATAGTGTTGCTATTAGAAAGGAAAGTAGTAAGTTGAAAAATTTAGAAAGTGTTTTACAGGCTCTATGTAGGTACTTCTTAGATTGACTAATTTTGCAGACAATGTACCTGCAGCATCAACTTTAAGTGTCTTGTCTGAGGTGAAAAAAAAAAAACCATCCTGCAGTTGAGTCAATATTTTTCTAAATGATAATACTCTTATTCTAATTAAGTTTGGTCTCTTCCAGTCAAGATGTCTTAAACATAAGCCGGAGTCTATAAGGCAAACTTTTTATTAACATAAAGTAGTGTATCTGTTGGAGAATCCCAGAAGGAATTTGAACAGCCTTTGGCACACTGATTTTTCAATAATATTTCTATCAGATTGAGAAGGTGGGCCCATTTTGGCTGATGTAGAGAAATAGGTTGGATAAACTCTAGAATGAGTTGTTTTATTTGCTTTGTTGCTTTTCAATTAAAAAAATAATCAGACATGATGTGAGGACCTTTTCCTGAAGATGAATACATTGAATCATTTGAAAGTTTTCAAATTTCTAATTGTCTGGCAATAGTAGAGCTGATAGTGCAGTACAGTGGCATTGTATACCACAACGAAACAATTAATTTTGCTATTGAAGATGATTGGAGCATCACTCACCATTCACATGGGTAAGCAAATAGAAAATTCATCATTTTATCTGATCACTATGATATTTTTGATTGTGTGCTTAGAAGACTGCAGTGACTATGGTTGATTAGAAATAACAAAAGTCTGAAAGTACACACACCAATATTTCTTCTTAAATAATGGCTTGTTCCGTGTGCATTCAGGTAAAAAGATTCATTTCTAGTTCAATGCTCTGTGGCTGGAGCTGCAAATTTCTCTGAAGCTACATTTCCAAGTAGTGGTGACTTCAAAGATGAGTGTGAAACATGCCATTGTATTTTTTGCAGTCATAAACATCCTGTTTGTAAAATTACTACTTAGTGGACTACATATTACTTAAAAGAAGAAAACTTCCTAACCTGAGGCAACCTCAGTCTTTATTCCAATAATCTTACTCAGTAAATTCACTGAAATACACTTAGTTTATGTTGCTTTATAATAACACCTCCAGGTTCAATTCTTTCAGCCTCTCCTTGCAGGGTCAGAGCTCCAGCCCTAACCATTGCGTTGGCCTCCACTCAGCTTACTCCCTGTTATCAACATCTTTCCTGCATTGGGGTCCCACAACTGAGTGCAGTGATGTGATGTGATGTAATGATACTCGCCCATCACTCACTCCTCCCTTTGCTCATCTGCCAGAGCAATTTCAACCACTGTCCCATGTGTCCCAGTCAGAACTACCAAAGCAGCACTGACCAGAACCAGAATGTTATGGTTATATGTACAGAGCCAAACATAATCTATTTTTATGATAGGTAAAAACAGACAATTCCAATTTTCCACAGGAAGCCTTGTGTTAAAAGTTGTACAGCAGTAGGAATTCCAAGAGTTCTCTGATGTAAGTAAGGTCTATCCAAACATTCCAGCAAAACCCTTTTTGGGGGGATTTACTATACTAAATATTTTTTAAAAATGTGCTGATTCTGCTTATTTTGCAGAAGAGATTTTTTTTCCCCCCCTGAACTTTCTCATTAAAGTTGTTTTCCCTTAAAAATGAAGAGGTAGAAGAGAATTAAAATATTCGCTCCAAGCCAACTTCTGATACTTTTTGACCTCTAACCGTAATATACAGGAAAAATGTTAGTTTTAAATTAAAATGCTTACATTATTAGCATAAAAAGTATACGAAGACCATTAGGTATTTTAAAAATATGGCAAAATAGACAAAGTCATAATAAAAATCAGTTGCTACCATATGTGAAATAATTCTATAGCAATCCTAATATGGGTGTCTGTGTATTACCATTCTTTCACTGTACAGAAATATCTACTTTTAATTCTAATTATGGGTATTTACACATATGTGCTGTAACAGAATAGGCCTCTTTTGGGTGCTGTGAGATAGGATGTCTTGACAGCTTCAAAATCAGCCTCGCATCTGAGCTAAAATATTGGAAATTCCTGTGATTCAGAGTCTGTATGTGTATCTGAAAGGCCATGCTGAAACTGGAATTACAGCATGGGAAAAATTCAATTGAGATGAAATTTAAATGAAATCAAGTTATATCTCTTGTAAGAATAAAAGAGCTGAAAGGGTAAAAGGATCTTGAAGAAAGACTCACTAATTGTGAGCTGGGTTTTGCATAATAGAGACTTAATTTTACAAAGGAACCAGAGCTGGTTGCTAAAGATGATGTGGATTACACAGAGAAGCAGAGGTAATTATTCCTAACAGTAGTCAGTGGTGCTGTTAATCTGAAGCAATCATTCAATGCATTAACCTCCCAAAATCCTGAAACTGAATTCAGACTTACAGGGATTTCTAAAAAAAAACCCAAATAAAATCCCATCCCCACTCCCAAACTCCCCCAAAATGGGTGAGGAGAGGGGTAGAAAGAGGGGAAGGCAGTTTCTTTGAATTCATTACTTTTCAAGATTTTAGAAAAAGTTGCTAGTCTTTCATCCAGGAGCATCAGGCCTTCCTTCCTTTCTTGTGAAATTCCCATATTGTCTCCTATTTGCATCTAGGTAAAAAAAAAAAAAACAGTATTAGAAATACATGAAAAAAAAATCAAGAATTAACAGCAACAACAGTGCATCAGTTTTCTATTACTTTTCAAGCTATTATTGACTTAGGGTAAGTTTCTGCAGAATTTTATTATATATATCTTTGAAAAATACTAGTTGGTTTTGGTGTTATAAGAGACTTGGAGCTTCATGGAGCTGTAAGTGCTGCTTCCCTCAGTTGTTGTCTATTTGTGGTAACTGTTTTATATCAAGGGGCTACATCTTTCTGTTTTGTGTTTTCAATTGGCAAATTTCTGAAGATACTTTCATTATTTGATTGAGTTAAATGACAGATCATAACTTGGCAAACCATGTTTTCACATTTAAAGAGCAATAAGCAGAATTATGCAAAAAAAGGCAGAGGCAAAACTAGAAATATAGTTTTTCATGTTAATTCTATATTCCATATTTTTCATGGCCTGTGAATCAAACCATGTGGGAAAAAAATGTCTTTGTGTGTGTTTTGATTCATTTATTGCCTACATTTTGATTGGAACACCCATTTTATTGTTTATATTCAATATTAGTAAACTGTCTTCAATTAAATATTTAGTCATCAATAGTAGAAAATATCTGTATACACTATGCCAAAATATGTTTATTCATTTTCAATAGTATTTGTATACTTTTGTGACCTATATTAAGCAAATTAAAATCTCTCACTCTTCTATGCAATGAATACCAGGGTAATAATTTGTGTTACTGGAATTAAATTGTCAGGCTTCCTGAAAATGAAGCATCCCAGACAATGAAATTGTTCCCAATGGAATAATCTCCTACTTTATCCTTTGTAGTAAGTAAGTAAATAAATAAATAAATAAAGTAAATCCTTACAGTAGCAAAAAATAATAGTGAAGAAAGGTGTTTACTGGATTTGAAAATGATTTATTATTAGAAGCATTGGCAGGATCGTCCCAATCCAATGATTGGGACAATGGAGAGTTTCCCACAGGGCCATCAAATAATTCTGAGAAACTCTTTTCAATATTGAAAGGCTTTTTCATCACAGTACATACTTTGTATCTGCCTTCAAGTCTTCACTGGGCACCCTCAGCTGAAAATACTGCAAAGCCTCTGCTGCAGGCTGGTCTCACACAGTCTTTTCTAACGTGATGTGCCAGAATCTTAGCACAGCATAAAAAACATTATTCCTTCCCCTCATTACTGCAGTGACAGTCCAGTCAGTCACTCAAATATACCCACAAAGTGCCCTGCATGAAAGCAAAGCTTTTGAAACTTAGAATCTAATTGCTCTCTTCTTATGTCTTCCACTGAAAATCAACCCATGTCTCTGGATACCATTTACAGCCCAGTGCAACAGACATAAGGCTTGTATTAGTGGTTCAAAGCCTTTGGAAAATACATCAGAAAATACATAGGAAGTTGTTATTTTCTAGAGTTACTAAATATTCTTGCATTATCCTCTTGTTCCATAGACTTTTCCAAGTACTGAAAAAAAAAGAAAAAGAAAAAGGAAAGAAAAGAGTAACTTTTGTAGCTGAGTTTGGAAGGTCTGAAAGTTACCCATGTATTTTTTTAGAAAAGTAAAATTATTCAGATACACCAAGAAAATCTCTGAATATGAGTGCTATTCATTCAGAATAGCTCTTAAGTGTGTGAAGCTCAGAATTTTTCGCAGCCCTGCTTTTACTGTATATACACTGAATACTAGTAATTTTGTAAATTTTTATATACCTGCAAGGCCAGATTACTTTTTTTACATTGTTTTACTGAATAAGGTCTGTGGCGAAAAGCCTGGAGAAGGAGGAGCTTTCTGTCATTACCTTTCTGTGAACCTTGGGGAGCTGCACCTCTGTTAAGAGATCCCTATTGAGAGAAAAACTCTTTATGAAGCTTCCCTTCATTTACTGGACAAAAAGCAGAAATGACAGTATAGGTCAGAACCTGTTGAATTTTGATATGTAACATCTTGGCATTTTAATCAGATACTGTTAAAATTTAAGTTTGCAGATAAAATGCAGTTGTTGCTGAGTAATGAAAGAGCAAAAGAAGAGTCCTAAATGTTCTAAGATTCTATGTTTTCATCCCTTCTTCCCTCAGCTCTAATTAATATGTCTTTCTTAGCCCAAAGGACTCTGTGCTGGCATCAAAAATTTGCCTGTTTATCCAGGAGTTCAGCATTATATATGGTTTTTCACACTTTCTAGGTGCTGCTTTGAACTTTTGCTATTTAATTTTTGTGGGAGGAAACCCAGACATATCTGGTTTGTCACTGTGAACAGCTGCAGAAGAACTATACTAGAAAGTTAAATCACTGAAAAAAAAACCCTGCTTTTTACTAGTTCAGTGCACTAAAACAGACTTTACTGGAACGGTTAAAATGAGAGAATTGCTAAAACTGACAGATGAACAAACTGATGGGTCAGATCCTGTGTTCATTATCAGGCAAAACTTGCCAATAACATTAAAGTGGGTTTTTTTCAGAGTAAAAGATCTTCAAGATTCTACCTGGTGTTTTAACAATTGCAAATCTGTACTGTACATGCATTTCATATTTTTAAAAAAGTAATATTGGCTAAAACTAACATGATCATATGGATTAAAATCAAATTTGGAATATGTCAGAATATAGGTTTTTACATTGGCCTATTGCTCACTTTTATAGTTCCCAAGGTACAATTCAGATTTTCAGAGGCTGGAGAGGGTGAAAATAGAAAATCAGTGTTAAGGATGATTAATAGCAAATGGTTATAATATTAAAAGAGTTACAAAGTTAGAACATTGCCACTTGTAAAAACATTTTAAAGTGGATAATGTTTTACATCATTAGAAAAATATGTTAAATGCAGCTTTGAAGGGTATTCCTTTCAATTGATTTCAGGAGAAATCTCCAATATGACTGGTAGGGTTTAGAAAGAGTGTGTTCAAGCTTACCAGTGCCTTAAAGCTCTTTTAAATAGATGTTAGACAATCTGAGTTTCAGAGAATGTGATAGTGATGCTTGTTGTTTAACTTGGGGTCAAATGAATAATATTGAAATGCACTATAATTATACAGATAGCTAGGATTCCACAAAAAATAGTAAGCAAAAATGTGTATTTATAAATTCAAATTTCTCCAGTAGGGGTGGGAGGAAGGATTTTTTGAATTTGGTTTAAGGGTCTCCTCTTTATTGTGTTCCTCAAATCAAAACTATAGCAGGACTCAAGTTCAAGTAGTCACATGATGCTTTTCTGTTTTGAGTAAATGGTGTTTGTGGAATTAAGAAGTTAAGTGAAAAAGATGCTCTGGCTGCAGGAAAAATCCTTGTAGCCACCAATACAACAAACTATTTTGAAAAAACGCTATTTTCACGCTGTTGCCAAACACCATCCAAATAGAAGTATTTTGTTATACAAAATATATTGCTGTTAGTGTATCTGCAGTCATATGCTTGTGGTTCAAAAGGAGCATGGCAAAGCTAGATAAGGGATAATACTTCTGTGAGATTGAAATCTGTGAAATAAGATGGAAGAAAAATAAAAGTGAACAGTGTGCTGCGCAGCATAAAATGTCAGAGGGATGCTGGGTTGCATCAACAAGGACATCAGCAGCAGATAAAGAAGGCATTATTCCACTCTACTCAGCTCTCATCAGGTCACACCTGATCCAAAGGTGTTCAGTTTTAGTCCTCTCATTTAAAAAAAATGTGACAGGCTGGAGAGAGTCCATAGAAGGGCCACAAAGACGATCAAAGGATGGGAAGCCTGTTGCATGAGTATAAACTGAGGGAACTGAGGTGTTCAGCCTTGACAAGAGAAGGCTCAGGGGACACCTTATCACTGCGTATTTTGAGGGTGGCTACAAAGATGGAGACTACCATTTTACAAGGAGTCACATGAAAAAGATGGGGCTAATGGATACAAATTACTCTTGAGAGGATTCTGATTGGAGAGAGGAGGAAATTTTTTTGCAATGAAAATGATCAGCCATTGAAGCCATGTCCCTGTTGAAGTGGTGGTTTCTCAAACATTAGATTCTGAAAAAAATAAGGCTGTCTGGACAGAAAGCTGGTCCATCTTGTCTAGACCGTGTTTTTTTGCCAAGGAAAGTTGGACCAGATGATTCTTGAGGTCCCTTCCAACCTTGTGTGCTATGAGAAAATAATTACTGTGTGCCGTTTGAGCACACCAATGTAAGAAAGATATGAAGGGATTAGAGGGCATTCAAAGGAGGGCTACAGAGATTGTGAAGGGCCCGGAGGGGAAGCCGTATGAGGACCGGCTGAGGTCACTTTGTCTAAGGAGACTGAGGGGAGACCCCATCACAGTCTACAAATCCCTCATGAGGGGAAGAAGAGGGGCAGACACTGATCTCTTCTGTGTAATGACCAGTGACAGGACCCAAGGGAACGGCCTGAAGTTTTGTCAGGAGAGGTTAAGCTCAGATGTTAGAAAGAGGTTCTTCAGACAGAGGGTGCCTGGGCACTGGAACAGGATCCTCAGGGAAATGGTCACAGCACCAAGCCTGACAGAGTTCAGGAAGAATTTGGACAATGCTCTCCAGCACATGGTGTGATTTTGGGGTCTCCTGTGCAGCACCAGGAGTTGGACTCGATCCTTGTAGGTCCCTTCTAACTCAGCATACTCTGTGATTCTATGAAGATGTTGGGCTTAAACATTCCAACAAATGCATTCTTAGAGAATCATTTAGATTGGAAAATAGCCTTAAGAACAGTGAGTCAAATCAATGGTTGTTTCATCAGGTAGCACCTCACACAGATCAAACCATCTGAAACAGCCATTGAGATACTATTGGTAATAGCTGCAGCTTTAATTGCCATGAAAGTGGAGGAAGCATCTTTTTTTTTTTTCCACTGAATAGGGAGGAATTAATACAGGAAATTATTATAAATGGGAAGGGCTTTTAGAATTAGGAGGGTTTTGTATGTGTGTGGCCCCTGGTAATATCTGCTCTCAGGCACTAGTTAATATTTCAAGTGTAAAAAACCACAGCTCATTGCAACATTTGTCTGACAGTTGACTAAGTTTGTTCAAGTGTGGAAGAAAAGATAGACTTGCTTTGGGGTTACTTTTCCTGATTGGTCTTTTGCCAAGATTAAACTGTGCAGCTGAGTTTAAATCATGATGAGTTTGCTGCCTGGGTTCTGGTGAGAAACACTTAGGTAGTATAATACAAATAGCTCCTGTTACATAGACAAAACTGTGTCCTGCGATGTGTTGTTCATGGGATGGCATCTGGCTGGATCCATCCAGGTTGCTTTTTAAGTAAGGTGAAAGGTTATGCAGACTGCAGTGGGAAGGCTTTCAACAGAGTACAGCTGCTGGAGAGAGGGAGGGAGCGGGGAATGAACTAATCCTTTAAAGCAAACAGAGTTGGTTAAATAATGCCATGAAACTTCCAGTTCTCAACAATGATCAGAGATCAAGCTGTGTTTGTATATACAGGATTGAAGGTTAACCAGTAACTAAAGTCTTCCCCGATTGCCACAGGTTTACATTTTCTCTGTCACTGATATTTGCCAAGTGGGATTTTGTGAGATTAGAAATAGTACAGCTGGGCAAACGGGTATATTATAGGGTTTACCCAAACAGAGTTGAGAGGAGGATTGTAGTGATACAATACACATGGTGAGTTCAAACCACTCCAAGAGACCTGATGGGTCCCGTCACAAGCAAGGGCTGAATGCAGAAAATTTTAAAGGAAACTCCGTAGCTGAAAGACCACACTTCCCTCGCATTTCTTATTTCAAAGAAGTTGCAGCAGTACATAAGAATATTGCAACTGAAAGAAGATAAAAAAGTGCTGGGGTTTTTTCATTATCCTCAGTTTACCCTCCATGCTATTTGACAGCCCTTTTCAGAAAGCTAGTTTCACTCTTTGCAGTCTTTTCTATCCCTCATTTGCTGAAAAGATCCTGATAGTTAAAGAGCAGTATAAATAACTTCTCTCAGTAAATAGTAGTAACAGCAATAATAATAAGCAGCAAGTGATATGTAATTGCAGTGGTTTTATCTAATAATTTTCAAAGAATTGAAATGTGCAAGATTAATTCTCCCAAGGAAATTCTGTTCTTTGGCACTTTGTTCTTTTCCTTTCTTTCAGTCAAGCAGGACTGGCTAATTTATCCCCATTCTTTATGCTTCTGCTATTTCTGCAAAAACTGATGAGAGCTTACAAAAGTTTATTGATAAGATATGTGATCTTAATGCTATTTCACTTGACTGTTGAACCTTTTTGTTCATTGCTGCTTATGGGAACAATTACTTATATTAATCTAAATACTGCTATGATAGAAATTAGTTCTGATACTAATAAATGATCTGGCACTAAAAAAACCAACAACAAACCCCTATTGAAATGTGTAAGTGTTTCCTATCCCAGCATGTTTGCACATCCAGCACACAGTAGAAGGTGATTCCAGTTAACCATTGTGCTGCAGGGATGCCCCTGTACTACAGTTGATAAGTAACAGTAAGGTCTCATGCAAAGGGGTGAACTTCAGTAATAATTTCTTACTCAGAAACTTTCTGCTCAGCAGATGCTGAAAGTAAATACAACTTCTAATATCTAGCAGCAAGAATGACTAAAGATTGTCTAAGCATGCTTAGCATGCGGCAGGATAGGCTTTAAGACAGACTTCTGCTAGGGGAAATTATGTTGCATGGATATTGCATGGATAATACTTTTCTCAAGAATATTCCACAAAAATACTGACTCCTATTATCACAATACAACGTTTTGCCTTGATCTATTATATACATCACTGGAATATGTCATATTTACTTTCTAAAGCCCAGCTTATAACCCTGAGTAAACGAAGTCTTCTAAGCATGTCTGCATTGTAAATGTATCACAGGCAGAGAAATAAACCAGAAGGCAGCAACAGAAGTTGGAATCTAAACTGAATTCCTGAAGAAATGATTATTTCTTTCAAATGTTGTATAACATTTCTAAAATATAAATGCCTCCATCTCTACTCTTACTGAAGCATGTTTTATTCTGGACTCTCAGAGACTAACATTTGATGTAAATATGAGTAGTCCACACTATCCCCCAAAGGTATCTTTAAATTTATTAAAATTCTTTTCCACAGATTTGTTCATATAATTCTGAAAATCTTCTAAATTGACAGCCATTATAAATGTGATTTCTTGACCCAAAGAAACTCCCCTTACTTTAGTACTTCTTAACTCCTGCAGAAATCAATGTTTGAATTAGGCTATTTGTATGGCACAGCAAAGGATTGTAACAGAGCCTGTATCTGGTACAAGGGGCTTCAGTTCTGTAGTGGTAATGGGACTGTATAACAAATCACCTACTGACCTTCATGCAACTTGTGCGAGTCATTTTTGGTTTATAGTCTCCATTTCCACATCACACCACCTTCAAAGATGAAAGTTTTTACCTTGACATTTTACCCGAATCTGACTCTCAAGTATTTTGATGCCTTTCTTTAAATTAAAAAAAATTATTTTCTCTTAAATATCTGCATTTCTCTTCTCAATTAATGTCATGTAGGCACATGCACAGGTGCTAAAACCTCTCTTATCACTTGTGCTTCTGTAGAAATGGTGCATAATCAGGACCTTACAAAACTATTTTGAAAATTTCTGTCAGTTTTGGGTTTTGTATATTGCTTCCAAAGCACAAAAGACTTGGGCACTTATGTCTTCTGTTTCATATGGTGCAGTCCTTAAAAAGCTGGATCTATATCATAAGTTTTCACTTAATTCTACCTGGTAACAAACTAGGAAAAAATTCAAGAGCTTTGGAATTATAAGGTCAAAGTCCACCTATAGTAACATTTTATTTACTGACCCCTGCACAACAGAAAGAGATAAGTAAGTGATTAAGGCTTTTTAAAATTAATGTGATTCAAATGCTAATTATATCTTTTATCCTAACGGTCTAATATATAGTTAGCAAAACAAAAGACCTATGAAAGCATTCAGTAAGTAAATATTTGTGCATGAAAGACTAAACAAAGATAATATTAAGGATTAGTTACCATTAGCTGTTGCTTACTAATGAAAGTTAATGGGTTGGATTCAAAAACAGCTTTCAGAACACTTCAGAATTGCTTTCAGCATTCTCAATAAGTAAATAGCTTTTCCTTAGGTACTCTTGCCTTAATAGCAAAGGAGTATGAAGGTTTTAATGCTAACACAATTGGGCACCTTCTCTTATTCATTAGGTAAAGTTTTGTAAGAAACGTTTTAGTGGTGAAGATCTTGACACCATCGAGAGGACTGTCACATATTCCTATAGTGCATCTTTTTAAACACTTGAGCAAATATAGCTGCAGTTCTGTTGAGACCATACAAATGACATCTTCATAGAGTTGTAATCAATTTAATCAGTCTATGCATACTGTTGAATAAATTCTTGATGACAGTGTTTTTTACGAGCTGTTGTCCCATGTGATCTCTTCCATGGGAATAAGTCAATTCTTATCACTCATATGGGCCGAAACTTCTGGATAAGTATAAATAGTGGCCATATTGACTAAATTACTGAAATAAAAATAAAAAATCTGTCTGTCAGCAGATTTCACTTTTATGTTACTGTGATAATTACTTCAGTGCTAGAATTATATTCATTAATTTTTTCATTTTATTATTTTAGTGTTAACATTCATGGGAAAATGGTCAAATTTCTTAAGTTACTGATTAACACTTTGTTCAAGGTGCTTCTCTGGGTGGTCAGGGAAGTTCTGTGTGAACATTCAGTTTACCCATAAGCTCTTACAATGGTCCCATTATATTTTGTAAAACTACTCAAGAATGTTAATTCTCTTCATTGTAAACCAATTTACAAAATGATCCTGTAATCTCTTAGAACATGAACCATTTACTTTAATGTGAACTATCTTATAAGGTAATAGAAAGATGATTGCACTATATAGACAGAAATGTGGTTGGTTTCAGCTGGTTTTTTTAAATCCTTAAGTGAGTTTCTAATGAAATTTACAGTCTCTGGCTGATTAGTAAATTATAACAACCACACTGGTCAGAAATTCATTGATTGTTTTGAGAAACTGTCTGTAAAGTTGATGATGTATGTTACAAAATATTCATATAAATAATCCCATTGCTGTTAATAAAAGTATTCATAGGAATAAAGCTGCTTACTTAATGCTTGGCAAAAGTAAGTCCATGTGCCCAAGCTAGTATGTATTTCACTGATGGAACAGGCAAAGCAGGGCATCACACGAGGATCAGACTATGTGAAAGAGCTGCAGGAATCCAGGGACACAGAAGCATCATGAGCCTCTCTCCCCTTTCTCATTTCTCTTGGAATTTTGGTCTGCACAAATTTAGTTACTTTCGGGTTAACTTGTTTTAATTATGTATGAGTAGGAGAGAATCAGGGCAAAACTTTGCCCATTCTTTCCCCACCTATGGTTAGCAAACAATGGATCCAGTCTTATGTAACCAGGCTCAGGATTTGAGAAGGCCATACAGCGGGATTATTGCTCCCACTTGCTTCCCCTGTGCAGGATAAAATGGAGTCTCAGTCACCTTTGCAGGTTAACTGTCTATTGCAATAATTTTGTCCATACAGCTCATAATTTCATTTTGTGCTGATGCAATTAACAGCAGGAGCATTGTGAGGTATCTTTGGCTATAGCTGACTGAAAAATTCTGTTTCAGGTAACAAATTGCTCCTGCATCAGGAGTGCTTCCTAAGTTTTAGATTCAGAAAGAAAACCACCTGTAGAAGATGTAACCCTAAGTCTGAGAAATTAATTCACATTTCTATGTTGCTTTTGTACTTTGTGTAATGATGCAAGTGCTTGGATGCATTCATGAAACACAGACAGCAGAAGGAAGCTGAAGCTTTTCAGCCTTTTCGGTGAACTTGGAGGTATTCTGGGACAGTAGATAGTTCCTGGGCATGTTTAAATCCCCTGTAAAGCAACTTGGTTAACAAGATACTGTTTAACAATTTTTTAACGTGCATTTGAGACCGTGGGAGATTTGGGAGTGGTTTTTGGTTTTTTTTTATTCTCTTTGGAAATGTTAGTAAATGACAACGTTGGGATACCTGCTTAAAGCGTCTTCCTCAGATAGGAGGTGCATGTTAGCTTCTCACAAAAGACTGAAATTCACCTTTGGAGAAATCAGCTGGCAGGAGTTTAGATTTTTTAGGTGGTTAGTATTCCCTCCTCTTTAGCAGCAGTTTTTATGTAGTTAAAGGTCGCCCTTGAAAATTCTCAGAGATGTCAACATGAGCTGCTGGGTCATTTTTGTGGCCCACTCTTCTTAGAGGAGACAGTATAATTCACCACCAGTGGAGGATTCCCCTTCCAACTAAAACAGAAAGAAAAAATGCTTTTAAAAGATCACATGTAGCCAAGAATGAAGTACACAGGATGCCTGTCAATATGGAGGAGTTTATTCTGCTCAAATAAAGAGCAGTTTCCATGAAGTGTCAAGTTGGAGTAGATAACTGATAGTAAATCTTTGATCAGCTCCTGGAGCATGTGAGCATTTATGATAAAATGCTCTACCTGGTTATGTATATTTAAGGAAAGAACTTGATCCTACAGTTTTATTCTGATGCAGCTGCTCATTTTTGGTGGTTATAGAGAGATGAGCCCTTTTATTTACCTTCTCAAAGATAAAGAGGTCTCCCATAAAGGCATTTTGTTTTCTTTTCCTGGCTTTGATATGTTTGATTTGGTGCTGGTGATGTACTACTGCAATCCATTTCATAATGCTGCCTATGTGTATTTTTTTTCTGCTAGCTCAGAACAGACTAACCTTAACAAGATTAGTCAGAAAACATAATTCAGTAAAACAATATGATGATATTCTGTAGTTTTTGTCTCTTATCAATCTCCCTGATTTCAGCAGGATTATTCAACATTTGAAAATTCTGACATACTGTTCAATTACAATTTCCTGGAAAAAAACCCAACTTCACCAGGTATGCAGCTGGTACTAAGCAGCAACCTGTGCTGCTGGAACATGATCTCAATTTCCTAAACATTCCTTCTCTGTATTCTCTCAAACAGGAAACACCAGAGATTAATGAAAGTAGCATGATCTCTGTGACTCTGAATGTAGGTAATTAGCAATTTTTGTCATCTTCCGGCAGTCTGCAGAGCACACTGGAAAGAGGGATCTGGATAGACTTGAGAGATGGGCCGATTCCAATGGGATGAAGTTCAATAAGGCCAAGTGCTGGATCCTGCACTTTGGCCACAACAACCCCATGCAGTGCTACAGGCTGGGCACAGAGTGGCTGGAGAGCAGCCAGGCAGAA
>JAOXXN010000446.1:24281820-24321646 GCA_026770055.1 Myrmophylax atrothorax
CACTAGGTCAAACAAGGTTCTAGCTAATTAACGACTTTGATACTGTTAGTAAAAAAAAAAAAAAAAAAGAATATTATCCTAGAAAACAACAAAACCAACCAACCCAAAAGCAATACCGGTCTTGGAGCAACAGTGTATCAAAAACCCAGACTCACACAGAGGTCAGACTGTGTAGTGCAGTGTGTCTACTTCAAACTTTCAAGATGAACGTGTTGCTGTAGGAGTTGATGTGGCTGTGGGTAACTCCTTGCAGCACATGAGCTAACTTGTTTAAAGCTAGTTTAAGTATCTCTGAGCAGCACCACAGTTTGCAGAATACACATCTTGGGCCTCAGCATAGATCTTCTTCACATTAGAAACCTTTCTGACAGAAGAAAGTAGCCCATATTCTTCTTTCTTTTGAGACAAAGATGGAGGAGAAGGAAGGGTCTTGAATGGCTTAGTAGTTAGGCCTACCTCCTTGAAGATTTAAATTCTGTGTCTTTGATGAGAATGGATGAATTCCAACCCACTCCCACTTGAACCAGAAAGGTGGAACACTGTGCTGTGTGCTGCTAACTCTGGCTGGCCCATTTGATGGTGGATTCCTTTCTCTAGAATGGCTTAGCATCCATTGTATCAGAGCAAAGGTTGATGATTAGGGCACTCTCTTGGGAAATGAGATGTTAGAGTTTTGAATATTTGTATGCTTAAGAACCTATTCAATCCAGTCCTCTCACTTGCTGAGTCCTGCAAGCGTTAAGCTGTTGTGTGAAAGGCAGATTCCCACCCATCCTTTTAAAAGACAGTGAGTAAGACTGCATTTTCTGAGGAACCTCATCTTGTCTGTGTGCTCTGGGTATTATTCTGTAATGATTAATGTTTTGGATGCCTCAGGGGACCTACGCATTCCTTTGCCAAATTTCTAGATCCTATCTTGGGAGGGATGTGAGAAATAGGCTCTGAGCTATTTAGACTGGGGCAATTCTAAGCATGTACAAAGCAAACACCTAGGAAACTTTCAGGTCAAAAGGGAGGAAAGCAGTAGGTTTAAACACCTTTTGGAGTATGAAAATATTGCTAAGTATTTTGGATTTAAGTTTGAATGTCTGGGCCTGACATCTGAGTCAGTCTTGTTTCAGAAACTTGCATTATTTTCTGAATGTGGCTAATGGTGACTAGAGACACAGGAAGCAAAATGTTAGCAGGTATGAAGATACCTTTTTTTTTAGTTTTCTATTTAAGACATATTTACATTTTGGCTATTTTAATGTGGGTGATATCTATGTGTGAGTAATTACTAGGGGTTTTGATGGACACTTTAATTTCTTGGTACTCAATTTGCAAACTCATTTTTCTACTGAATAATGCTGTTGTCTCCTCTAAAACAAACTTCAGCTGACTCAGAAATTGGCTGAAAAATGCTAAGGAGCTTAAGAGTGTAAGCCAACAGGAGCCCTTAAGAAGGTAAAACTTTTGACATTCTCATGTGTCTGTGTTAGTAAATTAATTGGAAGACATACCACATGTCATATCACGTAACTCTTCTTAGTGTTTTCAAAACTATTGCTTTGCAGTGAGAGGTTTTACACAATTTCACATATCACAGAGAAAGCAATATTAAGATTTTAGGGTAGATAAAGAGAACATTGCTTCATCAGAACAATTCAACTTTTTTGGATCAGCACTTACACTCCAGGCAGAGACAGAGTGATTTTAAATTTAATCTAGCTATCACTTCAGAAACTAGTTCCCATGAATTCACACCCATTCACATGAACTCACTGCATGAAAGCTCTCACCTCTGAAAAACAAAGTTCAAAGTTGCATACGCTTTCCTGACCGGAATTATTTGCAGTTCAGTTTCCCTTGGTTGGGAGATAAAGTATCACATTCTTGTCTGGCTCCCACTGTTTTAAAGGTATCTAAAGTGCTTTGGTGTTAGAGGTTTGTGGGGATTTTATTCTTGTCACCTTAATGATCGTGTCTTAGTTCAGTGGAAATTAGGTGCTATTTATTCAATTTCTGCAACACCCACTTCATGGGAACCTGAGTGCCATTAGCTCTGCCCATGGCTTTACAAAAACAATTCTATTCTGCTTTGGGAATGCTAAATGAGACTGGCTGGGGTCAGACATAAAGGAAGCAGGAAGAGAACAGCAGTGAGCAAGGAAACATTAGTATGAAAACAATTTTTACATTTATGAATCATAGAGCCTTTGGTCAAATTAATTAAACAAAGTCCTGGGCACGTTCAGAGAAAGAGTTGAAAGGCAAAACACCTCTGTAAAGGTGAAAGTTCATAGTATTATTTGAAGTGCCCTCAAGAATGTTCCATACACAAGGAAAATGGGAAAAATTGGAAGTAAATTAGGTTTTGTGGCTAGACACAGCATATTTTATTTTACTGTTACGCTAGAGGAAACCAGTAATACTTTTAAGCGCATAAGCCTGTCATCAAGTGATAGACAATCTTTTGGGCTTCATGGATAGAAAAAATGAACAGGTATCAAAAGCTTTTCCATTTTTCCCACAATATCAGAAGCAGTAAAAGGATCTTTACTACAACCTTTGGATACGTCCTTGTATGCTTAGAGCATGATCGCTCTTGCAAATGTGAACAGACCTTCCATTTTCAGTCATGTCACAGCTATATTTTTACTTCTATGCCCAGAATTTAGAAAAGGCATATATTAACCAATGGGTGTACACCCCTGAATTTGGTGAAATGAAACATCAACTCTGTAGCTTAAAGGAAAAAAAGATCAAATTAGATTAATACAAATGTGTACAGCTGTGTACAATTTTGATAATATACACCTTTTTTTTACAAAAATAAAAGGTATAATCATGCTTTCTGAGTGCAATCAGGTCCACTTTTGCTACAGTAAAATTTAGCTTTTTTCTCTTCTTGTGGTGTTGTGTAGGAAGAGGCAAAAATGGATGATCAACTCAGACTTACAGTTGAAGTTTTGGAGGGGAGTTTTTGGTTCTGTTACACCCCCACCCTGCCAGCCTCTTTTGTGTTCCCTGGAGGCCTTTTGTCCTGTTGATGGGCCAGCTATTAAGCCGTGCTCATCCCCACCCAGGTGCTCTGGTGAGGGCTCCTTGTCCCTTGTCCCCTTTCTGTTCTGTTATCCCTCGTTGCTGATGGGGGGCAGGCCAGGGCTCCAGCCAGCCCTGCCCCTGTCCCAGTTCTATTGGTTGATAGACCCTAGACCCTGCCCTTTCCTCAGTTCTTACCCAATCCAGTTAGACCTGGGGACTGCCCCTAAGGTTGGTTAATACCAGTTGATGTTTTGAATAAAACAGTTGATGCTCCAGCTTGCAAACTGCCTGCTTGGGACTCTTTGTCTCTCCCTCCCTTCTCTGCCCCCATGGAACTAAGGGGTTAGCAGGGAAAACCTTTCTCCCTTTCCCTCCACGCTGCACAGAAGAGGCCCTTCCCCTTAAAACCTATAGTGTTGTGAGGTTTTCCACCTGGTTTCTACACAGCTTTCTATTGTTTGCAGTGCAAACTAGACCTGAGATTTTTCTCTGCATCTATTTTTTTTGCTTATTTATCTGTATGTGTTCTTGCCAATCTTTAATGAGTACATTGAGGCTTACTATTAAGGTGAAGAACAAACAAAATCATATCCTAAAACATCCTGGCCTGGCCTCTGGAGGTTTGTATGTACATTTTAGACAGGATTCTTTCTGCTTGATCTTTATATTAGTTGCTCTAGCTAATGGAGAAGGTTGTAACCTTTCAATCAGTAAAAGAACTGTAGAACAGTCCTATATTTCAATATTTTCAATGAGGAAAAAAAAGTATTTGAACAAGGATGCGATGAATGACTATGACATAGACATATATTTCATTGCTGTGTGATGGACAGGGAAGAGGGGAAGAATATGGGCATTAGAGGAATTGTGGGACAAAACACAAGAAAATAATGTGATTTGCTGTTGACAGAGCATTCTACACTATATTCACTAAGAAGATGGGAGAGTATTTTCTTCTGCCTCCGTATCAATCACTGACATAAGTGTTATTAAAGGTTTTGCATAAAACTGTTTCAATAATACACTATAAAAGAGTATGTTTACTTTCTCAGAGTTTGATTGTTAGGTACAAAAATACCCTTTTTAATTTTTAACTGTTCTACTAGGAGAAGAGCATTAAAATATCAACTGGCATATTAAAGTTAGAAACTTTCCAATGCCATTAAAGCTGAATGTTTATTCCTTAAACACCATTAATTGTATTTGAAACACTTGGATTTGTGAATTTCTATCAAGGCATGGTCCTTAAGGAGAGTTCTTTGGATTTTTATTTGATTTCTTTTCCAAAGTCAGTGACACTGAATGTCTTGGGATGATATATCTGGTAAATGTCCCCCAGGGCCAGAGGCCCAGGACTTCTTGCAGCTGTTAGTGAAATGGATGCTGTTCTTGTCTTAGAACAGAAGCTAAGAGATGAGCAATACAGCACTTCGTTCAGCTACACTGGTGGATGAACACTGGTCAGTTAGTTAAGATGAGATTAAAGCCTGAATATTTTGGACTTACACTTTGTTTGCAGTTTGTTGATTTCTTGCCAGACATGAGGAAACTGTTTTCTTCTGACTGTGGAGTAGCTCTAAGGAAAGACCTTTACACGTCTCTTTACAAACTTTGTCTCTGTGAGAAGAACATAGTTTTCAATGAGCAGTTAAACATCAAATTTAAAGTCTGAATTTCCTACAGACTTCAATGCATTCTAATTTTTGACTGTGCGTCATATAAACAATTATTTTGATTTTGTTCCAAAACACCATGAAGAGACCTCTATCTATAGGAGAATAAAGTCCCTGAAGGTTTTATTGTTGCATTTGACCAAATACAAATTGCACAAACGTGAATCCCTGAATCAATTTAAATTTGCAAAACTTTCACTAGGTGGTTGTTTCAAAATACTTGCCTGTGGAAAAATTTCCCCCCCCCTTTTTTTTTCTTTTTTTTACTTGCAGACTTTTGTATTGCAGAGCTGCGTAGAAGCAGGAATTTTAATTTTCTTTTGGTTTTATGATTAGATGTTCCCAGTTTGGGGCTATGTTTAAATCTAGATAACCACACAGACATTTCAAATTGTAAATTTGACATCAACAGTTGAATCCAAAATTTCTTAAAGTTTTAGGATGGTGGTGGAATCTCTTGGTATTTGAGACCAGTCACATGTGTAAGTTACAACAAGGGAAATGAAAATTGCGAGGAATAACTTTTAGGAAATATTTTTGTAGCAATTATTTGCTGCTTCTTCCCACTCTCCTAACTCCAGCCAATCTTTAAGATCAAAATCTATTCAGTTTTCATTGTTTTCAGAAACTCATGTCAGGCACTGGGGGAAATGTGCATGTGGAGGGTTTCACTGCATACCAGTTGTAGGATGGAGATAAATGATCCCTCTTTTGAAGACAGTATGTTTGAAATCTGGAACCTCCAATGTCAGTAAGTAGAACAAAACCAGGACAAATGATGGAATCAAAGTTTTACATCCTTGCCCTACCCTAAAATGAAATAAAGCTGAAAAAGTGCCAGCATGCCTGTACTTACTTGTAGAAGACTGTTTGCAGTCCCGTTGTTCCTATTCCTTGTGCTGACAACTTCCAGCTGTGTGAAATATTTAAACTGGGATAATATAAGCCTACTGCTAAGATGTACATTACTCTACAGTGAGCCTAATACTATCGGTTACATATTTAAAGACTTCTGAGTAAAGACAGGAATAAAATACAGGGTTTAAAATTTTTTAATTACATTTAGAAAACAAAGGGTTTTTCAAGTTTTGAAAAGGTGTTTGATCAAAAGCCCTAAATGTTCTGCTCAACACCTTCCTCTGCTTTCTCCTAAAGGTGGTCTATAGTTTTCTGTCTTTACCAGCTAACTTACCAGCACTTAAGATTTGCCCTTTAAAGTATCTAACAGCTACTTCTTATATCATAGGCAGTCCTTGAAGTTTTAGGTTGCTTCTCTACAAGTCTGTATTTATAGCCAAACCCCTTTCCAAGGTCTGGGCATATCTTGGAGTTCTAATGTAAAGTCTGATATGGATACTGGGAGCCCCTTTTGAATTCCTTTCAAAGCTTTAAACTCCATTTATTCCCTTTCATCCTTCAAAGAAAGACATTTATTGATTTAGATTTTTTGTTTTGAGGTAGAGCCCAATTGATCTGGGAGTTCAGTATTGTTGCACCTGAGTGCTGGAAGCATGTAAACTTTCAAGATTGTTTGATAGCCAATCTTAGTCGCAAACAACCCATTAGATTTCAAAGATGACTCTTGTGAGCATAAATGTATGCCCATTTATATCCATATTTATATATATCTCCAGCTTAGTTTGCATTTACACATGTGTGTCCATTTCTCTATATATGCATTCTGAGATATATCTCTATATATGTGTGTCTATACATCTAGATGTATTAAAATAGTTTTAAAATTTGTATTACCTTTCAAGTCAGCACAAAAGTGTACAATTTCAGTGAGCCAGCAATCTGAAAAAATATTTTGCTTTTGAACAGTCCAAACATTTCATTTTCATTGGACATGATATTTTTGTCTTAAATTTCAAATTAAAAAATCATTTCAAACATACAAAAGGGGATTATTTTGTTTTGAAACTGTCAAAACAGATCACTTCAGCAACTTTAGGAACTTTTTTCCTAAAGAAGACATTAATTAAAACTGTCTTCTCCTCCTTTAATTTCAACCAGCTGATGTTTTCTAGCAAAATAAATGAACACACACACAAAAAAAAATCATGAATGGGTGTGCTTTTCAAAGAGAACTCTGCAGTATTTTTTTAACTAATGGGCAAAATAGTATATAAAATTAGTTATAACTGTCACATAATTTTGAGTCATTATTTTATCTGCAATATGACACATGTTATTGAAGATACAAAATGAAAAACACACATCCAGTTCAGATAAATATTCATATTTTAAGGGATTTAAACAAAGTTAATACACCGTGATGGATACATAATCAGTATAATGCACTTCTACACTTAAACCATTTTGGGCTATGGAAAATGTAAATATAAGTATCCATTTTTTTCTTGTGGTAGGCTCCAGTCACGATGGAACATTAAAATTATATTTATGTGGTGAGGTCTTGGTAGAAAATAAAATGTATATTGTATAATAATGTCTAACTTACTTCCAGAATATGGGGAATGGTTTTATATTTTTTCAGATCCTTAAAGATACAGTGGGCCTGTACAGAGGCAGCAGGGTTATATATTTAGGACAATGGTATCATTAAGGAATGATACCATTTTTTGGCTATTGCATTCCCAGAATATAGTTTTTTATTATGATTTTACATAATTATTCATTGGAATCATGCAAAAGGTATGAGTGATCTTGGCAGAAACTGTAAAATTAGTTTCTCTATAGCAAGCAGAGTACCTGCTGCTCTCTTGAACGCTTTAAAAACGTTTTACACAACTTATGAGTAAAAAGACAGAGTAATTATTGTAATCAGAACATCACAAGCTGGGCCCAGGCTCAGAAGCATCTTACAGAGTCCTTTTATGAGTAGTTGTCTGGTATTTACTTTTACCACAATAGTAAGAGTTATATATTTCGCCTTAACTCTTTATTTACATAACTGTATATTTAAATATACATTTTTTTTCTCTGAAGTAGTAGTTTTGGGCACCATTTTTCCCTTTCAATCAGTATATGCTAAAATACTGCAGTTACATTTTTTCTGTTTTGGCTTTAGTTTTTATTAACCAAAGTCCTTTCAATCCAAACACTTTACTGCTTTCCAGTTTTGCCCAAGCAACTCTTCCGGGAGGTCCTGTTGTTTTTCATGTGAGGAGGAAGAGAAATTGTAATAAAATTTAGTATCTTTAAAGCAACTCTGCTTATTTACCATATAAGACTGTCCAAAGGCTGTTTTCTGTAAGTAATGGAGGAATTAGGAAAGAAAAAAATTATATCATTGTTCCCAGAGTCCAGGCTCTTTGAGCCTGCAAGTATATTCCAAATATTCTCCAACTCCAATATATATACTCTCAAAGAACATGAAAATGTTCTTTGATTTCTCTGAAAAATAAGTTGGAGTGTTTCTTGCTTTATGTTACTCCTCTGACTTCTGAACCAGCTTGGGTGACTTATGTCAGACAGCAAAGTAGGATCCTGAGGCCAAGGCCAAGCTTGATCTGTTCCCTGCAAAGCAGATGGTGACGTTGTCCCAGCAGGAGAGTGTGAGGGCACTGACCTCCCCAAGCTTCTGGGAGGCAGGGGAATAAAGCAAGTTGGAGGCAGCAGGCATGTGAGCTTGGAGGCATGTGAGAGCTTGTGACTGCTGCCTAATGCTTTCTGCCTTTAGCATTCTCTTTGCAGTTGTTTCCAGTCAGCTCAGCTAAGTAATTTAAGCTGAATTTTTCCATGGGTTATTTCTTCATCACGTTATATTTTTTTTTAAGTTGCAACAAAAATATTTGTTTCCAGGAAAAAAGGTTAGTGAAGAACAGGTAGTTTTGACAGTAATTATTTTCTTCATTTGTTTTTTTGAGCAGCCATGTGTTCTCTGTGGTTTGAAAACATATACTAATATTTAATAGTGAAATGCCTTTTATTGTTCCCATGAATTTCACCCTGTTTAAGTGAAGTTCCAAACAGTGTGAAAAATTGCCATTTTCATACATGTAGTAGGATATTACATATTTAATTACTTGTTTTGCTGGTGGTATTACTAATTTTCAGAAGATTTTTCAAATAAAAAATTTTCCACAGGAAGATATCATTTTATACTAACTTTATTCTGAACTAAGACATAACAACTGAAAGAGAGACATAAAATTAATGTAGAAATATCAAAATATTTAATTTTGCCCAGTTCAGCCCCAGAAGTACAGTGATGATGTATAAAAAGCTAACCAAAGCACTAGAGAGAAGACGTGATGCATCCTGCAGAAGATTTTGTGTCAAGAAATAATGTTCTGTGGAAAACCAATTTGGTGTGTACTCCCATGATTTCTACAACAAATCTCTGTGTAAGAGAGATATTTTGCTCTGTTCATTTCAGTAGAAACTTCTACAAGGAAGGATGACCACCATTTTTCAAAACTGAGCTTGAAATGGATATTAAAAAAATTTATTCTGTAATATTTTTTTAAGTCACCTTAACATAGTAAGGATAATGTTGTTATTAATAATGAAGAATGTGATATATTGGTCCAAGAGTGGAACTAAGAAAGAATGAAAATCAGAGGTCTGAGCGCTGCTCCAGAGAAGTCAAAGAAATATAGACAATCCATCTAAAACTTATTCCTTCATTTTTCAGGCCCCATTGCTATTTCCTAACCTTTTAACAGAGCAGACAAACCCAGAACCAGCCTTACTAAGAAATTTCAGACATCTGTTTCAACTTAAAATACCTCTTTTGTTTCTTACTTTCATCAAGTTTCCTAAAGAAAAGAACTTCTCTCAGCCAGTGCTGTGATCTACATGAAGTAATCAATAGCAGTATGTGATAATCTGCAGCGTCATAGACTGACAAATACAAAGTAGATGAAGCAAAACATGGATCTCTTGTTTCTAAAAACATTTTCCACTTTCTTAAAGGACTTAAATTTATGAAGCCCTTGGAGACATATGCCTGCAAATATAACACTTTGTTTTACTCAATTCCAATTATATTTGAAAATGTAGAAATTTCTCTGGCATAGGAAATTTCAAATGCTTTGTCTGTGGAAAACATGATCCATGAATTCTGGCTTTTTGTAGAGTTTTTCTTCTCAATTTTGATTTTAGCTCCTTAGAAGAAGCTACAGCTAAACTAATATTAATCAAAACCAGCAATGTTTTGCATAGAGTTGCCACTAAGGTATTTATGTCATCATAAATATTAGGGAGAAGGTTCGTGCAGGGGTGGGTGAGCAGCTTGTCTAAAAGGTTAATCTTATCTTTAGTCAGTTTGAATGAAGACATATAAGAAACCAGCTTTTACAACCTTTTTTTTTCCTAAGTAAGGTTCCGAATTTAGACTTAGTTTTGCATCAATGCCGTGTTGACATAGGGCCATTCAAAAAGGGCCATTAGCCTGATCCAGTATGACAATTCTCATGTTACTTTTTTAACATGGTAAATCCTTCAACCACTGAAATACTTTATATGTATTGTCAAAACAAGCAAACAGAAAGCCAATCTTTTGCATTAATTTTTTAAAATTTATTTCAGGAGCAGCTATAGCCCTACCAGCTACATGATCGATTTGATTCATGCTCATGCTGAAAAGAAAGTATGGTCTCGTCCTCTCCTTGCAGCAGCCATTTCTCGCTTTCTCAGTGTTTCTGCCATTACGCTTTGTGCTTCCTTGCATTGAGCTAAATCACTGAAGCACAAATATTTCTGGTGGGGTTCCACAGATGGGGAGAAGCTGGCAAACAATGCCTTTTTACGTGATGCATGAGAGAAATGTGATGGAAATACACAGCTTTGATACTTCATTGGGAACTACTTCATGACAGTGTATGAAAAAGGTTTAACTCCACTTTATTATACTGAAAATATAGGCAGGATGAAGCCTAGGTAAAGGAGTAAATTATGAGAATGAGAATTGAAACTATATTAAATGTGTCTGAGGAACGGCAAGTGAAATAGTATAGTAGTTGTAAGTGCAAGTGCTGGGACTTGTTGCACTTGTATATGTATGGCCAAACTTGGCGAATGCAGCTTTGGGCAGGGCTCTCCCCACGTGGGTGTGCCCTTCCAGCCTGCGCAGGGGATGTTTTAGGTGAGATCTGGCGGGATGGGATGGCAGGGAGGCATTGAACTGGCAGTTGTTGCACTTGTTATCTTTGTTTCTGACTTGGAAAAAGCACTTAGCCACTCAGTAAACACACAGCCCTAAAATCGCTACAAGTCTGAACCTCAGTCTAGACAACAATGTAAGAAAAGATGTCACAGTAAAAAGAAAAGCTTGGAAGGAATTAGCTTATTCTTTAAAAAAAGAAAAGCAAACAAAACCTGAGAAATGAGAAATTATCCTGAAGCATTTTGTTTTCTACAGAAAAATTATTTGGGGGAAAATACAATACTAAGAGACATCAGGTTATGTCAGTGTACAAGTGGACATGAATTTGTCAAAAAGTATGAAGAACTTACACAGTATGAGACTGCTTATGAAAAAGTCATCTCGTTGCAAAAGCAAAAATCACTATGATGAGCTGGAACTGGAGTTCTGAACAGCATCCTACAACAAAGATATTGCCACACTGGAAGGGGTTCAACTAGCATTATTAGTGCTCTAAGCATTAATTTCTGAAGTCTAAAAAGCTAAATGTACGCAATTTAGCATGACTTTATTTAGTGAAAAATTTAGGACTTAAATACCTGGAGGAGATCTTTCCATTAATTTTTGTAGCTCCACTGACTTGGGTTATTTGCAAATATCCTGGGCCAAGGACAACTTTTTTAGCTGGAAATCTCTGGACAAAAGCAATGAGGTAGAGTAAAATACAGATTAAATGGACATTGAAGGTAGACACATATGTGAGACCCTTACAGTGTGATAAAATTGGCTGTGGAATGGTCTGCTTAGGGAAAATCTAAATCAAATTGTTCAGCGATTTTAAAGTAATCCTGAGCAAAGCCCAGTGTAGTGTGCTGAAGTAGAGTGATCTTCCATTGGCTGGAAAATGGACTGTATTCCATAATCTTTGCAAATACTGTTATTCTTTACAAGAAGCCGCGTAGGAGAAGGATTAGATTTAAATATTAATTAAGCTGTAGAGAATCAAAATTATTTTCAAATAAAAACCAGATTTATAAATCACTTTGTAGACTCTTTGTGCCCATCATTGAGGTTTTGATACTTAGATGTTGGTTTGCAAGCTTGGTAAGACACCTGATAGTAAATTAAGGAATCAGCTTTTCAATTCTATAGAAAGATCAGACTTGAGGCCCTGGTAAGTGTCTAATTCTTTGTCCTTTTTTCTTTTTCTTTTTTTTTTTTTTAAGTGGTTAAACTAATGTAGTAACTCAGCATATCTAGGAATCCTCATGACCTAAAAACAGAGGCAAGGAACATTGAAGATACAGTTAAAAATTTGAATGCTGTTTTCCCTAAACACGTATCAGCTTAGTTCTGAATTTCCTTCAAGTCCATTGCTCAGTAGTTGTGCCCAGGAATTTTTTGGAGTTGCAGAGATATATAAGCTCAGATTTTAATGTTCCTTTAGGTACAAGAAAAGAGATACAGTTGCTGCAACAAAATGTTCTGCACACCCACACATGGTAGACAAAGCTAAACCAGAAGGAGAAAAACATGCTATTTGGCAGAGGTACAGGTAACTTGCATAAGCAAAATCTATGCCTGTAGCCACCATAAAAAATTAATTTTCATTTTAAGATTTCTGTGTTTCAATTCATTCAAGCTAAAAGACAAATACCCGTAACAGGATATCCAGTGTCATTGGATAGTAAGGGAAGAAGAGAAAAAAATGCACAACATATTCTTGTGTCTCTGTTTTGTTGCTTGTATTTGGCTTTGAGAAAGAAGCTTTGCTTTCCTGATTTGCAGAGGATTTCTAGGCTGCTAAATTGCACAAAAAGGCTGTGACACTAAGCATTAAAACTAAGCTGGCAACCTAGAGGTCATTCCGTCCCTGTGTTTTGGTAGTATTAGTGTTACTGTGTTAAACCAGAGCTGCATGAATCAGTCAACATGTGTTGTCCTTGGGTATAAAATAGTGTTCTTTAGTCAGATATTTGGATGCAGCAGATGCTATCTTCGAAATTTAAGAGAATTCACACTTTTCCACTCTAGCAATAGTCATAAATAGATGTCAAGGCTTGAAAAATGATTTCTGATGATACTGTATCTTCTCACATTTCAACATGCCATGCTTAGAAAAAGGAGAGGAGGCAGGCAGCTGATAACCACTAAGAAACAAACTAAGATGTATGGTCAGATGAAGAATTACAATGAAATATGTTGATATTAATGCATTTTTTCCACTACAGGATAACCAACAGATATCTCAAGGGTATTCTCTTTCTACAGCAGCGAAATCAGAGTACAACAGGACAAGTTAAGGACTTGTATGGGGGATAGTGCTGCTCACTGAAGACAAGATGTAGGGAGCCAGAGCAAACTTATCAACTACTCAGTTTCCCATAGACATTAAATCAAGTACCTCTTGCTTCAGGAAAGTGGATTTTACTTGCAAATCAGCAATTAGGCTACACATAGGGCACATACCTAATAATTTCCAATTATCTCTTGCAATAGTAGACTGGTTTCCTAATTGCCCAGGAGAAAAAGTTTGTGAGAGGATGGACAGCATTTTCATGCATATCAGAGGAGTATCTCATCATCCTTTCTCAGGCCTTCCTTTTTAAGAGCTGGGATGAACCTGCTGTTCCCAGAGCAGCATTGCTGTGTGGGGTATTAGAAGGTGTCTAAGTGCACTTTTTGAGGGAAATCGTTCCTCTCTGTGTCATAACGCAATATTGCTGGCTTCAGAATACGTGAATAAATACATATGCTAGAGAGAAAATCTATGCAGATTATTTTATTTTAAAGATGAAAGAACGCATTTCAGCATTGTGTTGTTTTACCAAGTTGCCAGGAACTTGCTCCAAAGTTCGTTGTGTTGTATTTTGTGTGCTTGTGACCATGTGCAAGAAGCCCATGGGTTGTCCTGTGCAATCATACCTCCTGATGTGCTGTCCTGACAGAGTGATGCCTTAAAAGCAGTGACAGCTAAATAGCCAATAAGTTGCTGGAGGCAACCCAGTTATTACCTCATGAAAGAGCTGCTGTGACTGACAGCTTCAACTTACTGCTTTTATTGTTACTCGGTTTATAGCAACAGTTGTTTTCCAGGAATCAAGTTGTACCTTTTGCCTGTCTCATTGAATGAGGTGTTTGTGCACTTGTGTGTTTGTCCTTTGTAAATTATCTAGCTGAGACATGGGCAAAATTCTTTCTGGAGGTTAGAGTTCCCTGTCTTCTGTTAGCAGTCTAGGACTCCCAGAGATGCCTTGTCTGCAAGTGAGGTGGGCAATGGCGTTTTCAAGGTAATGTCTCAGTGACCAGTTCAGAAAACGGCACCAGTACTCCAAATAGTTCTTGATCATTTAATTTCTTTAAGCAACACATGTGTCTGTTGTTGCTCATGCTTAACAGAAAATAAACTATAGAATTTCCCAAACAAGTGTGAGCACTGCCTACCTGCTGAAATCCCATTAGTTACTGGTATGTCAACTTGCAAAATAATGCTGCAACTGCTGAACAAGTCCATGCTATTTTTCTATAAAAATTCTCTCTCTCTCTTTTTTTTTTAAGCTTACACAGCTGTCTCTTGTTGTCTTAACTGCTTGTTGATTAAAATTCTTGGCACAGAGCAGCCCTTACTTGTGTGCACATCATCATTGTGATAATTTCTGTTCCTTGGGGGAATTTAAAGCAAGTAGTCTCTGATTTTTATAACAGTATTGTTTCAAGTATCTTATTTTATAGGATTTATAAATTGGGACTTATTTCGTATGTTCCTTTCATTTACAGGAATATTTTAGAAAATATGCTTTCTAATAAGGCGGTTGTGAGGTGGTTGTAGCCACAGACCAACCAAACATGGACATGGATTGTACACTAACTCTTCTCCCAACTCCCAGTTTGGCTTGTTTTGTTTTTTTTTTTTTAATTTTCAAACCAGTCTTGTCAGGATGAAGTCTGTTCTGAATAACTTTTCCATGTACCTTGATTCTAGACTGGAAGTCTCAAAATTTCTCTTGCCCACAACAAAAAGTTTCAGCCTTTCTTTGCTCTGCCAGCAGAACACAGGTAGCAAGAGGTGGATTAGTACACCAGCCAGCAAAGCTGCTCTATTAGAGTGCTTAATTTTAGGAACTTAACTTTAAACACCAACTTAAAGACAGCTCTCATTAGTGTTACACAGCTAACTTGTAAAATCTCTTGGGTTTAAAAGACTGTGTATTGATAAATGCTTTCCTTTTATTTAAACTAGAGCTTTAGAGCTATCTATGAAACAAATTGTCACCTAACTGAAACCAAAATTATGCATGTTCAAATACTATTTTTTTTGCCATGGCCATGCAAGTCTATTTAAAAGTTGATTAAATCGTATGAAAAAAAAATCATAAAATATGTGGAGGAAGTTGCCTTATGTATTATATTGAGTTAGTCAAAGTCATAAAAGATAACATTTAACAGAAAAAAAATAGTATTGAACTATATGTAAATTCAAGTTCATAAAATGTTGTTTTGTTGAAATGGAAATGTTTCACAGAAAGACTTTTAATTAGACAGGTTTTTCCACTCAAAATCAGTTCTTATAAGGGCTGAAATAGAATTTAATGCTTTTGTGTCATCAAAAAAAGTTTGCACAACCCTAAACAATTTTTCCCAGCTTAAATTCAAGAGAAGTATGGAGAATTTCTTAGTGTCTCTTGCAGAGCAAGAAAATATTTAAAATCCTGAATTCTCTAAAGCAAGAAAAATCTGATTCTTACGTAACTGCAACAATTATATACCTATATGCCTTTTCATTATATCATTTTGCAGTAATTCACTTCAGTCATAAAGGCTGCTTCAAGAGCAGATTCATTAATAGCTGAGTATAGATAACCAAACTTAAAATAATGGTTGCTGGTTTCTTTGGGTTTTTCCCCAGTAAAAATGCTTCAGTATTGTAAACTCTGTTGTACACAAAAGTCTTACCTTGGGTTTTCTGTGGTGAAATCAACAGTTCTTGAATGAGAAAGTTATGCTAAGTTATTGCTTTTGAAACTAATATACTGGATATTACAAGCATTGTGAAATAGTTTTGTAGAGCCACTTAATTTACAAATTCTGTCATTCGTATAAAAAAGAAGGAATTCTAGCACTTACTTATTACATCCAGTGTTCATAGGGAGAAAATATTCAGTAATATGATGGAATTAAAATAAGATGTCAAGTATCTGCTAATGTGTTTATGGCAAACAGTCAACTTATGTATGCAGTATTAGCGCCTATGGAGGTAGAAGTTTGGAGAAGTTGGAATGTTTGCTGCTAGGAAATGCACTCAGGTTGATTTTCTTTATCAAGTGATCAATAAACCAGCATGTTAATGACATTTTCTTGGCAATATTATGATTCATGTTTTTGAAATATTTTAGTTAAAATTCCACACAGCAGAATTTGTTGCATAGAAACTAATGAAAACTATATTATGCCTGGTACAAGCTTATACTATAGTCAGTTAGGTACATTCAGTTTGTATGCATGCAGCCAAGCTCCTCTGAGCTCCTAGTTAAGTTAATATATATATGTATATATGTTTATATAGTCTGTTTGCTGTTGTTAGCATACACTGTTTCTTTAACCAGATATAATTCTTTTGTCTCTTTTAAGCATCCATGTTTGGAGTTATAAGCATCTATGGGGGAAACAAAAGGAAAGAAAGATGACATAAAATCCATTAGAAAATAGAAAATACAACAGCAAAATAACATTTAGGAGCACATCTTGATCTAGTATTGTGCATTTTCCAGTACTTCTTGTTCTGCGTATTTGTCAATTGATTGTTGGTACATGCAACAAAAATATGGCTCCAGAAATATCATTTAAGGGTATCTAGATATTAAAAATTGTGATCCATGAAACACAATTTAATTGTCCTTGTAATCTATGCATTTATTACCATAGAGATTATAACAAGAAAGTCTCTTTTTATCTTATATAATTAAGCTTGTATTTCTTGAAATTTCCCACTTTCCGTGTTACCATTTAGTCCTATGTAGAAAATATGTGTATTTCTTTCCCCTGATCAACTTTGTGTTTAATTTCATTTGGGTTTAGAGTAGTTGAAACGGTCAGCAAATACTGTCCATGTTTCAGATTCCTTACCTGCAGAATGTTCATTTAAAAAAACCAAAACCAACAAAACCCAACCAACCAACCAAGAAAAACACTAAAGCTGAGAATGATAACTTTATAAAGTGTTCGTTTTATGGAACAGAGTGAAACCCATAACATAAATGCCTATATCATAGAATGAGCTAAATTCCCTGTGTGGTTCTGTAAACTCCAGCCAAGCTTTTCTTACTTGCTTTTTCCAGAGATTTTCCATTGTGTGAAGTTCTGCTATTGTTTTGGGGTTTTTTGAATGGAGGAACATAGAAACAACAACCAGGGGGCATCTTTAACCTCACTTCACCCCACACTGGTTTTAAAATTCAGCTGATGATCTTCAGTAGAAAAAGGAATGACAATATCAAACAGCCTGGAAAGTGAAAGAAGGGGCTGCATCAACCAATTATTCAAATCAATCCACTACATTTCAGGGTAATGTATAATATCATGGTAGTTAGTGGCCAGTATCATTTATATCACCCTGACAGGCAAGGAGAGATAAGTATTTCATGTATTTCTTTATATCTTGATGAAAATACTAAAAAAGCCTTACCTCAGTGTGAATTATGGTCAAGTCTTATAGGTATTTTCTCTTATCTCTTGGAGCTTCATCTTGCCACTATTGAGGTCAGCGAGAGTTTAGTGATTGAAAACATGTCTGCAGTGATAACATCCCTCTAGTCTCTTAATAATCAATTCAAACAGCTAATAGCTCTAAAGGAACCCTCTTATGTCTACCCTGTTTCCTTGGTTGAACATTTTACTCATGTTAAAGAAGTGTTAGCTTCTTATCATTCTTAATTAATTGATATTCTTGATCTCACAGTAGGCTATAAATAGTACCCCTTTGCAGTCTGTGATATGCAGTCCTGCAGTTCACACTTCCTTTGCATGTCTGCCTTACCTAAAACCACATTTTTCCTTTTATGCATAATAAATGAATGACTGGATTAATTGAATTTACTGGGTAGATTTAAGTTGCAAGCACAATTTTCAGTTTCTGAAAGAAAACTGAAATTCTGGTGTGATTTCCATGTTATGACAGACCATAGTGGACAAAAAGGCAAGTGCAGTCCAGCCTAGACAAGTTTGGGTCAGCTCACTTTGAATGGCACAGGGCATAACCTTGTCAGTGGGGCATCAGGGAAATCAAAAAAACAGAAAATGTATCTGTGTGATGCACTGCACTGCTGTGAATGATCTACAGTGAACAAAGTTTTCTAGTTTAAATCTAACTTGAGTACCTTCTCATGACAATGAAGTAATTTTTTTGGGTGCCGCAAATGTCATTTCATTTCCTCTAATATGCATATGAACCTTGTTAGTTTTCAAATAACGGCTCTCCCCTCTGTCCTTTTGACAGGCATTTGCTGCTTTTGTTTTCCAGTCTTAAAGGAGAAAACTCCTTCTGCATCCTCACTAATGCAGTGGCTCAAATTCTAGTCAAGTTTAAAGTCAGAACATAACTCAGTATTCTTTAAATACACGTAAAGATTTCACACCCTCATTTTCCCTTGACTGACAAGGATGTAATCATTAGGATAGAAACAAAAAACCATGATTTCAGATTATATTTTTATGCTTTCAGCTGCATGGTTTCTCTCTGATGAATGAAAAAAAAAAAAACAAACCATGACATACTGAGTAAATGTTAGAGGAAAAAAATGACTCCTGAAACATATTAGCTGCTTCCATTGACAGCCCCGTCTCAGTTCAAAGAAAGTTGTCCTGAGCATCACAGACACATTGGAATATGTCCTTCCCACATTCCTCTGAAACCACAGACAGGACATCCTGCACCATAATAATAAGAGCCTGTGGGTTGTTAAGAGCCAGGGGAGAACAGTATTAGAATAGGGGAGAGAAGTTATACTTAAGAAAGTATCAGACATTTCTATTCTACTCAAAACTCTCAAACTGATTCCAAATCCAAGTTCAAAAGACTCGTTGGTGTTTTCTGCATAGCTTGAAACATATTTAAAATGTGATGATATGACAGTAGGCTAATACTTGCTATTTATTTCAGAAAGGTATGGTCTCAGTATACTTTTATATTTATTGTCTTTGAGTTTTTTAAATGAAATATCAGAACAAACTAAGCCTATAGAAATAAAAATTCTAAGTAAAATAATATATCCTTGGCAGTTAAAAATACATGTATATGCTATGCTATTTACTGGTTTTCAGTAACAAAATGCAAATTCATAGTTAGTTCTGCTAATTCTCTCACACTGCCAGCATTCAGGGATCTTTTTGCAAAGCAAATTGTACTTCTCCCTACAGTGTGTACTCTATTCCCTTTTACTTGCTTAAGAAGAGGGTAGATCAGAGACTAAGGAAATGTAATGGAAATGCATCAAAATCCAGTCCTCCTATGTTTGGTGAAGGGCAGAGGCTTACAGGTGCTATTTACTGTGAATATAGAATGAGGAAATACCTCACCATAAAACTACATCTGTCTAAGGTGTTCTCAAGGTACATGAGCTTCGCTACCTAAGAAATACTCACACTTTCCTTCAAACAAGCATGTTTTCTATTCATTGTCTAGTTTGCCTGCTGTATTCATAAATTTTTTATATTTTTAATGCTTATTCATAAAAGGAAACATCCTTCCTCCATAGAGAGGCTAAAAAACTAAAATAGTAATAATAACTTAGAAAAATGTACAGCAAGCAAGTAGTTTTAATAACGTCAGTCCTTTATAAAGGGTATTCAAATATTTCTCATAGTTTTCTCATTCAGTTTTGTTTGAAATCTTCCTTGTCATTTTTTCTCCTGCTCCAAAGTGGCTTTATGCAATCTTACGCTACAGGGTAGTCTCTGCTGTCCTTAATGCCAAAACACTGTTTGATGGAATCAGAGAAAAAAATCCTCCTAGAGAATGCAATATTTCACTTCACCAAAATGAAAACAAAATCCTGTAGCAGACTTTGTTGGGTTTTTTGTTTGTGGGGTTTTTTTTGTTTGTTTGAGTTTTTTCTTTTTTTTTTTCCTCATAAGAGCAAAGACATTTTGGCAGCTATGGTGCTTTTCTTGTGATTTGTGGTATTGTTTATTATGAAAACAAATTGCCCATCTATTGGAGGATATTGAGCCAAATTTGCTGATGTCATTGAAGATACCCTGTGGCTTTAATCAGGCTGTTATAGTCCATGCAAGAGCTTAAGAGGCTTATAAAACTTCTGCAGAGAAACATCCCAACTTTGCACCTTTGGAACATTTTTAACTGGGAACCCCTGGCAATGTGAAATGAAATCATGTGTCCAGCTTCTGGGTTGGGCTTCATTTTCAAACGGTAGGGGTAAAGCTTCACTGATATCTGGCAGCAGAAGTCTCCAAGAGCAGATGGCAGGAGTCAGTTTTTTAATGAACAGTGGCTCACCTGTGGCTGATCAGCACATACTTAAACTAACCTCAGCCCAGGTTCTACCTCTTCTCTCAGCAACAACATCACCACAAGTGCCAGGAAAATCATTCCTCCAAGGGAGAGAAATCTCTGCTCTATCTGAACCTCTTGCTCTGGCAAACACAGTTGAGTGCTGAAATAGCAGCACAGGGCTTTTCTCCCCTGCTTTTGAGACACAATGAACTCCATACTCACGTCTGATGAAAAACACAAATAAACTTCTTTCCATAACAGTGTAGAAAAGCGGATTTCCTAGGCAGTGATAATAATTGCTGCCCAGTGGAGGAAGTGCTGAGCCATAAAAGACTGCATCAGAACTTTCTCAGGCACTGAAAAGATCAGAAAAGGCATGCCTGGAGAAAATAAGAGAAAGTTTTGGTAGTCTGTTCCATATTGTGCGTGTACTTTTGTAGGAGCTTCAGGCAAGAATCTGTCCCCCAGCTGCTTGCTGCATGAAGTTCTGATGTTCTGCATGCTAGGTAATGGAATGAGGAGAAAACAGATCATTTTCATTGACAATAAAACATCATGGAGCCCTTAACTGTGAGAAATACAATGTCTCCAATTTTATCTATTAACTAGTACTTGTACTAAGCCACACGTCACTACTATGTGTTGAATCACATTACCACCTCTGTGATCCAGCATCAGAATTGTAATGTGTAAAAAGATCATTTTTTGTAGTGAACAGAGCCTTGCTTCATATCTAGTTTATTTAGGCTGTGACAGTGTCCTTTCATGGCAAGGAAGTTCCATTAAATCCGGCATTGCAAGCCTTTCAGCTTCACTCCTTTCAAGCCTGTGAAAGTGACTTCTAAGATTGATGGAGCGATAAGGAGACAGCACTATCCTATTTCACCTTGGAATATGGAAATGCAAAAATAATACAGACTGTTTGCACTTCATGTCTTATTAAGATCTGTATCTTTATATATATACACACACACACACACACCCTAACCATTCTATATATGTAATTTGGGAATGTAATGTACTTTATTCCAAAAGCATTTGACCTGCTGGCCCAGTCTGGAGCCCATACAGGCCACAGAGCTCCCCTAGCTGGCTGCTGCCTAGCTTTATGTAAACCCTAGTCAAAACTTCTTTTTTTTTTTTTAATAGAAATGAGCTTAGATGAATAAAACAGTTCTAATCTCACAAGTGGACTCTCCTTGGGAGATTGGATTAGATCTGTTTCCCGTTCTCTTTAAGGGAAAAAATATTTCAGCTGAAAATTGCATAATTATGTTTCTTTTACCTACGGCAAGTTTTGCCAGTGAGCAACCATCAAAGGTATGCATTTAAACAGAAAACCAGCATTTCTGGCTGGAAAGAAAAGCAACATTATCTCTACTTTGTTTACTTAACTGGACCAGCAACGATTTAGCACGAACATGGGAGTTTTGCCTGCACATGGCTAAGGGGAATGAGAGTGCCTAGGAGATGGAAAGAGATGGAGTCCATATGTTAGATAGGGGTGTATACACATTCATGCCCTGCTTGGAAGGTTTGGTATATATCACTGAGCAAAGCTGTGAGATGTTATCTCATTGCCAATACATCACCCTGTTTTGCTTGGATGAAAATTGACCACCATTCAGAACACCAAGTCTCACTCCCTGTGAGAGGCAGAGGGCAGGGTTGGTTGAGAGCATATGTTGGAATGCCTTTAACATCTCTGAACTTCATGCAAGAGAGGTAGAAAGCTGCTATTAGCACTTTTCTCTTTACTCCCATAGGAAAATTTGTTCTGTGAAATTCAAATGACCAGATAACTATAAAGGGAGAAGAAAGTGATAATACATGCACTGTGAAACTTTATCTTGAATTGGTCTAGCAACATTGAGGAGGGGTACTCAGTTACTGCTTTTATAACTACTGTAAATAAATTAAAGCTTTTTGTTACTGAAACCATATGGAAAATTAAATCTTTGTCAAAGAAATTGATACTTCACTTGGCATGCTGCTACAGTTTAAATAATTTTAAAGTGAAAATGGAAAGGTTTTGAAAAAATTTCTTGCTCTAAAAATATAGGATGCAGGTGATTTCATCAAAAACACTTTCACAGAAGTAAAATATGTAAAATATATTTTAAAAAAAGTATTGTCTTGATATTCCCAAGTTATTTACTTTCACTCTGTTAACATACTATTAAATGCAGTGTTATTTTCATGAATATACAGGTGTCATCAAGATCCCACTGAAACTAATGGAAAGAATCCCACTGACTTCAAAGACCTTTTAGCTGAGCTCTTACAGAAATTGCTAATTAAACTTGATTAGTAAGTGAGGTTGGCCAGTGAAAAAAGTTTACCAGGTTTATAGCCTACCTGAATAATAGGTAGTGGAAATAGTGAAAGTCTTGAAACTTTATTGCTGAAGCTCTGTTTGACCACAACACAGCATGAGCTATGGTCCTGTATTGCTTTTCATCAAATTAATTCCCTGGTTTATAGGAGCAAGGTAAATTTTCTTTCTAACATGAATTTTGACTGTTTGCATAAGACAAGCTTCCTTTTCTTTGAAACTTTTGTTATGTTTCCTTTGAAAAACAATGATACAAATTAAGGGAAAGGAAGTACAACTTACATTTATGGGATTAAATTAAAAAAGGACGAATTATGCAGAATATTGGGGGAAACATTAGTCTGTTAGAGACAGATCTATTAGAGTAGGGAATTGTCTCTTGCAGGAAGGAGAGGAAGCCGTGTCGCTTTAGAGAGTTTAAAACAGGATTGAATGAAACTCAGAAAAATCCAGCATATAAATGAGATTGGGAAATGGGCTGGCTCACTTAGTAGACATTCTGTGTCTCTGAATCCTAGAAGAATTTTAAGAGATTACAATTTTAGGAAAGCCTTGTGTATGTCTAGGCTCAGCTGTGGTACTGATAATACTAGACAGTTTACATTAGACAGTTTTCAGTAACCCATATGTAAGGCTAACCAGGAGAATCCTCAAGGAAAACAGAAATCAAAATAAGATGAAAACTAAAGCCCTGTGACTCTGAAAGGGTTCTTAATGTGCCTATACCTTCTGATTCTTGTGTTATTGTGGTATAATTGCTTTACTTTCCAGGAGGTGGGGAGGATTCTGACTTACTGGTATGAAAGACAGAGGTTGAGTGAGGTCAGTATTTGGATGATGGTACTCACTAGTAACCTAATTCTCTGGTTATCAGTACTTTGTTAGATTAAACATAATGTATGTGCACTGATCTGGCACTAAAAAGAATCCAGTATACTTTTAGGGATAACTATAGTTTTTTACTAGACTTTTGGTTCCACTGATTCAGTTACTTGAAGTCTGCAACTGCCTGACTTACTTTATTTGGTTAACAGGCTTTGCTGTGTGTATTTGACCTCATTAAGTGGAGGGTGTATGCAATAAATCCTATTAAATATGATGTAGATAAGAACATTACATAGCCCCAAAAGGTGTCTTAATACTGCATGAAAATATTATTTTCATTAATATGAAAAATGCTGCTTCAGAATGTATTTTGGAAAGAAAAAATGTTATTTTCTTCCTGGCTTACTTAAAATTATTAAGGTGTTCTTTGAAGACCATCATAGCATGGCTCAGAATTAATCAACAAACTGTTCCTAAATGCCATTTGCCAGGAATAATCAAACAGACATATGTTCAACACACAGGAAACATTTTAGAGGATTAAAAGTTAACGTGTGGAGAGAAATATGAAATCCTAAACCTTCCCCTGCACTCAGACAAGCAGACAGCCACATCATGAGCAGCTGAATCAGACTTCAGGAACTGTTTGCACAAACTATGAAAATGTTTGGCAAGATAAAATGTACCCTCAGCTGGAAGAAAATGATTCAGTGGTCACATGATGTTCCATGGCCATAGCTCTAAAACAGACCTTCAGAAATGTATTCAACATGTGTTGATGATCACACAGATGAAAGCATGCATTGTACAGATAGGAATTCCAGTGTCTTGAGCAGAGCCTTCAGGACTTGTGAAAGAGAGCATTTACAGTGCATTTTTTGGACAACCATGCGAAAAAAAATGCCTTTATCAATACAGTAGTTATGGAAGCCTTGTTTTCTTGAACATACTTAAGTACTCACATGTACACATACGGTATTGGAGATTAATTCATCTGTCCCTTGATGACTTCCTCATCACTCAAAAAAAAAGTTAAAAAAAAATTACAAGACTGCTGTGGAAAGAAAAGTCTCATTTTATTGAGTCTAAAGCATGACAAAGAAAAACATGGTCAAAATAGGCCATTGAATTATTTTCTTGATGCCCTGTGGACCTGAACTCCTCCCCTAAGATATTTACTAAGCTTTATGACTGGGTAAAACAACCTTAGATATGTATAAGATTGGTATATCATGAAGGGATTTTATCAAGCATATGTAAGACAGACCTCCCACCACCACATTTTTCCCCTGCAAATTTATTTATTTTTTGAAAAAGAGAATGTGTGTTTTGATCTTTTAAATAATCTCAGTTATAGAGTTTGTTTTATTTTTTCTGAATTTGTATATCTAGGGTACTTTTTTTAGGGGAGGCCAGTTAAACCTCAAAGCAGACAAACAGTTTTCTTAAGATTGACTGTAGCTTCAGACTGACATTTCTTAATGAGCCTAAGCCCCAAATTCTGCCTTGCTGAAAGCAGTCTAAGTTCACAGAGGTTTCTAATATTTCAGTTCAACTTTTAGATGTATAACAAAACCTCAGACCAGGCAAGAAGTCAAAATAAGCAAAAATCTCTCTGGATTTTTTTTTTTACTGTGTTCTCTGGAAATACATAAATCTCAGTGTACTTTTTATCAGGCTTATTTTCCCTTGGATATAACCTAACCTTCTGATTTTTCTCATGAAGCTCTGTATTTGTATAAAGACACGGATGTTCATGTGCATACATTTGTTCCTTAAGCTATAAAAACTTTGTACAGTTTGGGCAGATCCGTTTTATGGATATGAATATACAAGTGGGATGGAATAGACTGTTTTGCATTAGAGACCTATTTGTAACTATGAATTTAAAGAACCAGTCATATTTTAGTAAATTATAAACTGTTTTATCTATGTGAATATTTTGTAAACACACAGGTATTTTTTTCAGTTGTGTTAAATCAGCTCTTTGGTGATTTATGTGTGGTATAGTGAAGTTATGAATTATATCTGGGGAACTTAATGTTACAGTTAAGGCTCCATTCTGTTCCAAATGTTCTTAGTTTTCAGGATGAATTTATTAGTTGATTTATGTATATTTTTCAAAAGCAGAACTACCTAAATGCTTTTAAAATGAATGGTACAATTTGAGATAGGACCAATTGTCAACTGAGATAGGTAGAATTACATCAGAGATTAAATTAGCCTACCATTAAAATTATTGATGTTGGCCCAGAGACCAAAATTTTAACTCAGTCCTCATTTAGTCATCATTTCTATTGATCTTTGTCAGGGTTTTTTTTGCAGAATTGAATAAAAAATGTGAGTTTGACTCCATAAGCTGCATATTACTTTAATAAAATTGCTGACCTTTCTGGTAGATGATCACAGTGACAAAGTTAGGATTCTTACAGGTTGGATGGCTACAAGATTAAACTTTGAAGATTTGTAATTATAGTAAAAATTAGTTTTGCCATAGCATCCAGGCAAGAATAAACCTTTGACCTTTTCTATACTCTGTAGGTAATAAATTCTACCTAGATGTATGGCAGAAGTGATACTCAGTATCCCAGTGAGCCACCTATGGTAGACTCTTTGCTCCAATGTACATATTTGATCTCTGCTTCTTGGATGATGCCATCACAAATTACAATGGACCATTTAATTCTGTAATTTCATTGATCAGATTTACCCAGGTTGTCTTTGTTCCTAAGACCTGTAATTATGCTTGGACTTAATGAAAAGGCCACAACAAAATGTCTGAGGAGCCCTATAACCTGTTTTTCCACATTCCTGGCCTTTTGTTTGTTCCAGGATTTGTAGCACAGTAATTGATAATGATAGGTGGTAGATGAGATAAGGGGTTTTACTGTAATTCCAGGAAATTAGTTTACTTGCCCTCACGGCCAGAAGCATATTTCATCCAACCATTTTATAAGTATATGATAAGGAATAAAAAGAATAATAATTAAAAAAATAAAAGGGAAATACTGCAGCTTCTTTGCAGTAAAATTTCACTTCTTGTTGTTTAGGTCCAGTTTTAGGATGTTTCTTGGTACTAAATGAGCCAGGATAATAACTGAATGTAGTAAATCCTGAGGCAAATAGGCTGCTGGTGCAATTTGACAGCATTGTTTTATCTGTGCTACAGTTTCCTCAGAAATAGCACTCATACAGTTTTAGTCATACTTCAATATTATTGCTTGTATGAACATGGCTCTGGTGATTTTTTTTTAATGCAGTTTACAACATTTCTAAGCTACATGACAGGGTTGAAGCATGCCTTTCACAGCTAGGGTAAAGATCCTATTTGTGATAAGCAGTGAAGGAAGATGACATAGCAGAGTGCTTTCAGTCAGAGGACATTTTTCACTAATTTAATTTAAGTGATAGCCTTCCAAATGGCAATCCAGTGTAATCTTGGGCCATAATTTGTAACATATCCTTCTGAGAGCTGACTAAATTCCCTCTGATTTTTCAATTCTGGATGTTGCCAAAATTTTGCATGAAGCCCAAATACCCAGGCTTCAGTGTCATCAAAGAGGCCACAAAATGTTCATGGTGAACACACCTGTTGTGTATTATTGAGGAAAACCAAAGTATTATGGCCTTTGAAAAAGAACTTTCCAGGAAGTCACTACATCAGGTTACAAGTGAGATGGAAGACTAATACTTAAAAAGACAAAGGATTTGTGAAGGGCAATTGCACAGCCAGTGTATCCCATTTGGAAGAAGCACTTAAATGTATCTACAAGACTTGTGGCAACATCTGCTGAGCACATATTGATGCCATCCTTTATAGCTACCAATTTTTACAAGGTATGGCCATTTCTGAAACATATCTGAGGCTACAGTGCTAGGAACAACGGAAAAATCTGTCAGAAATGAGATGGACTTATCTTTCTTGTCTTTCTGTCACTCTTTCCACCCTTCCCTCATCTTTGCTGAGTAGTTTTCAGTAGGATTAGAAAGCTGGATAGGTTTAATAAAGGATTCAACCAGTTTTAGATATTTGTCTGTTTAGACTTTTTAGCAAAACATACAGGAGAGAGATTGAGTGGAACATCTTTCTTACAGCAAAAAATGTGTGACTAGAATCACTAACTGCATTTTATAGATCCTAAGAGATGGTGGTAGTTGAAGTATTTTGGGTCTCTTGCACTGTTATCAAGATGCAATATTAAGGTCAGCATGGGCTGATAGAGAGAATGTATTGGACCTGTATTTGAATTTGTCCTTTGACATTGTGCCCTGGACCTATACACCCAATTATCTGAACTGTACACAGTCACTAACTAGCTTTTGATATGCAACTAACATGTTTGCATGTAAACCACATGTTCTGAGACTGCAGGAGACACCTCCAGAAAGCTAGCTGGTGTCAACAAAGTGCCAAACGCTGAGGCACCTGTATGAGATAATTAAGGGACAAGTTAAAATTGAGTTGCTCCAAGGAAATGGTCAGAACTCAAATTGCCCAGAACACTGGAATATCAGAGACTATATCTTTGGTGTAATATGTAATATTCTTCGGAGAAAGAGAAATTCTAATATGTAGTGATCTTGTCAGTCTTTTAAATGGTCAGTTGTCCTCTGCCTGCTCATCTTCACAGAGAACTTTCTAAAAACCAGCAAGGTAGAATAAGAACTGTAACACAATTTCAAGTAGAAACATTTTAAGAATGATTCTTCGGCATGGAAATATTATGATCAGACATCCCAGAACCATTTTCGGACGTTTGTTCTCTAAGGGAGTTGGAAGGTTCTTAGGAAATGAGTAATTTTCAGAATAGGCAGGAATTTTCTTAGGAACTTACTAATTGCTGGATACTAGAGAAGTTCTGGCATGTCCATTATTCCCTGGACATCGACACTGCCCAGCAATGTCTATGTGATTAATGGAATGGGCCTGGTCCAGACAATAAAGAGTGTTAATGAGACCTTTGCAGAACTTGTGGAAAGTGTCTGGTTATAAGTATTATACAGAGGTGCAGAAAGTTGAAGAATTTTTGTAGCTGTTCTAATATTGCTAGAAAGTAGTTTTCCTTATAATACATCTTTTAGTATGTTGTTTATCTTTTTAATTAATTTTTTTAGCTAATAAATCTGTTATAATAAAAATATGCATATTGCTTTGTAGGAATGATTACATATAATGTGATCTGTCTTACCTAAAATAACTAAATTGACAGATGTCTTTGAAATTTCTGCCATCAAAGATTATATTATTAACTTTCTTTATGCTAGGCTACTCAGTATAAACTGTAACCTACCCTTTTTAATATATGATTCACACAATTATTACATTTAATTCAATGCTAAATGATTTTTAAATAGAACTTGTGCAAAGGTGGGAGAATTATATCACTGGTTACTAACCCTTCTATGCCTCTGAAAAGACTGACATCAGAGGAAATTAATGTTTGGAATGTTCTTGAATGTGTCTTGTGTTTCTTACAGCAATGAAAGTCAGAGGACTTGAATTTTAAATGTGGTTCTTTCTGCTACTAACTTAGTGGTTCTATTCATTGATTTATTGGCAATCTCTTTTTCTTTCACTTTCTTATTTTTTCTTATTTAGACAGAAACAGAGAAAAAAGAGAATGCACATATTATTGCTTAGTAACTAGCATTATTTTAATGCAATAAATCTATGGTTAAATATACCAGAAAGAAGTTTTAGATCCACTCTTAAAAGAAGTTTGCAAAACATTATGAAACATATTCCTACCCATGCAAAACTTCATAGGTCCATTTGAAATTATTTTTTCTTCCATTCTTCTGAAAGAGTTTACACAAATTTGACTTTTTTTTCTTTGAAGAAGGTAATTTATGTTTAGAAAACTAAGGAGCAGAAATCCAAGGCAAATTCCAAGAGAAAATGCATTGTGTTTAAAGAACAGCCTGCCTTGTAGGGACATCTTTCCTTTTTAAAGATACGAGTTGTTTTTTATTGTACAGCTATGTCCTCAGAGAGCTAAGATTTACAGCCCTCATTAATGTAATTTATAAGACTAAGTGACAGGCATACTAGAGGATCTGCAGCTGATCCAGTCAGCAACATACAGATAATTCAGATTTGTCCAACCTGGTCTTGTCAAGTCAAGTAAAACAAAATCAATCAGTGAACATAAGGAGTGGGAGTACTTAAGCTGAAAAAGAGAGTCTGTTTCCTGCTAGGGAGGTGGGGCTGGGCAGCCTGTGCCTTTACATTTGAGACAAAGTACTGCAGCAACTGGTATCTTTTTCTATTTTCCTTATACTAACATTCCCTGAGAAATCTCTCTTTCATCTGTGCTGTCTTGAAAAGTGGCATGATGGTAGTGCTCGGGAGTAGCTTTTCTCAAAGAGAGTCCAAGTCAGAAAATTGCTATTTGTCAGAGAATCGCATTTCCATCTCACAGCCACTAATAATAACCTACAAAAGTGCTCACTCTCAGTTTTAAATGACTCCTTGTTCTTGCTGCTGCCAATTAAGTCTGTTCACACAACTTGTATTTTCTCTTGAGAAACCAACTATGAGTGTGAGGCATATGTGCCCTGGTCGAGAAGAAGAAAGCTGAGTCCTTGAGCGTGGAATCTGATCACCCAGGCTGTGTATTCCTCCCCACTTTTACTTCCCATTTGCTTTCACAAGCATCAACAAATAATACAATTTCAAGACTTGGGTTGAGCAGGTGTTGGGAGGGGATTAAAACTTCATTCTGCCACCTAGCATACCAACCCTGACCTGTGTACTTCACTGAGCAGGGCCTGCCTGTGAACAGCCTTCCTTGGAACTTGGTGAGATTACACCAGCTCCACATCCAATAACAGCTACTAAAAGCTGTACTCTTACTGGAAGGATGGTGGGGAATTAACAGCCCTAGACTTTCTGCTTTAGCATGTGGTGTGTGTCAATGCGACTAGTGCCATGAGCTGGTCAGAGACATGTGAGCTTGTTTGTGAACAGTTCATTGAGCAAGGAACTGGTTTTTGCTTTATTAACCTTGTTTTCATGCTCGTCTGGATTGATATACAATGAGGTGGTTTTGGTTGAAGAGTTTTGAACATTTTTAGTAACAAAATCCGGTTTGTTTTAAGTAAAAGAAGAAGTAATGCACTGCAATTTATGTCTTGGGTCACAAAGATTAAAAAAGAAAATTCCTAATACTCTTTTTACCTCCTGGCATGGCAAAAAGTGAAAAAGACAACTTGTTCATGAGCAGATGCTAGCTCCCTTTACTGGTGGCTCATTAGAATGCTGTGTAACCAGACTCTATACAGGTGGACAGTTAAAAGACAATAATTTTAATTTGTTCTCTTTGAGATCTGTGTATCCAAGGACCTCTAGGAGCTTGACCTTGGGCCAGAAACCGGTCTAGTGTTTTAAGTCATTGTGGGCCTGCTAAGATGCTTGTCTTACTAGTGATTAATTTATGACTCGTTCTCTCCACAGTTAGTCATAGTACTGAAAGTTTCCATAGTGTGAAGTTGCAACTAAGAGGAAGAGAACTAGGACAGAGAAAAAGCTAGGGAAGAAAACTAAAATGGGAAAGATTTAATATTATACAATCTGGACAGAAAGAAAAAAGAAACAACTTAACCAGATAGTTAAATGTGAGGTTCAGCCAGGTAAACTGCAAGGAACTGTTAGTGTTCCCTGGACTTTTATATTTTTAAATTAGGAGATATTCAGAAAGAAACAAACAAGCAAGCAAGCAAACAAACAAAACCCCTTGATCCTAAACCCCAAAATATTGTTTATCATGAACACCTCATTAATGAATCGTTTCTCAGTGTACCATGGACCAAACATCAAACTCTGTCATTTCAGTGCCCTGACTGTATCTCTAGGCTATGGTGATTCTTTACTTTTGGTTGGCTTTGATGGTGGTCTTGCCAAAGTATCTGGGAGAACTAGAAAAAGTCCAATAGGATGTAATACAAATCTTCAGAGTGATAGTCCTAAAAGGAGAAATTTTGGAAGGCGAATTAATGAAGACAATAATGAGAGAGCTTATGGAGAATATTTTTAAATGGTGGACAGTAAAATCATAGCTGATTTTCAACTTGTGATGAGATGAGATGATGAGATGAGATGAGATGATGAGATGAAGGCTTAGAAGTTGTACATTTGAAACTGATCTAAAATGCTATGTGAGGCCTTTATGTGACCAAAAACTTAGACATCAGGTAGCAAAAGCACAACTTAATGCAAGAGTTTCTTTCTTGGACCTTCTTAGGCTGCTTGTTCTAGAGGTAGTATTACATTCTCATCCATTGCAGGAAACAGCCTGTTATGTTAACACATTTAGTGGTTTAGTTAGATATACCATGGAAGCCCATTAAAAAAAAAAAAAAAGAAACAAAAACCTCAAAAAACCAAAAACCTTGTAACCTAAAAATCTACTTTCTTTCTGTATAAACTAAGCCACTGACAGAAAAGCCCAGGGCAGAAACTGCTATACCATTGATTTGTGTCCCTCCACCTTCATACTAGTAACACCCATGACATCTTCTTCCTCTGAGAGAAGAAACCATTTAATCTCAAGCAGCTTTCTGTAGCTCTAGGGATTCTTGTTTCCAGTAAAATGGCAGCAAATGCTAGGTGGATGACTAAAATTCACTTTAGAATGTAATGGCTTAGAAAAACAAATCTCCATTATCACAGGTACTTCACAGCAGATTTTGTAGCATTTGAGATCTGCCCTTTACCACTGTTTAATTGAAGGTATTCATGAAAAATTGGACCATTTTTTGTCTGAGGAACCTATTGCCATCTTTGTTTTTATTTTTTATGCCTGAAGACAATTTGTTTTGACACTCCAGTTTTATAAGCATTGACTAGAAACACAACAGAATAAGCTGGAAGAGTTTTGGATGAAAGGCTTCTGTTGATTATCTGTATAGAAGTGCCAATCGCTCTTCAAATGGAGAGTGACCAACACTGAACCTCAAAAAATTCAGACTGTTCAGCTCAGATAAGCATCCAAAAATTAGTTTGCTTAACCTAAACTTGTCCAAACCTCTTTGGTCTGGAAATCAGGCTGGAAATGTTATATGATCAGACTTTCTTATGAGTTTTCCAGTGCTCATTTCCTTTTGCCTGAAAAGAGATAGCATGAGAACCACTTCTTAGAGTGTGGTGTGTCTGTAATTAGGCTTCTGCTCTTGGCTGAAAAAACTCCAGCATTTAACCAAGTCTGTTGTGAACTTGTGCAAAGAATGGATTTTATGCCAAGTCCAACCCTAATAATTACATAGAAGATATAAACCATATACTCTTATGCAATGAAATATGCATAGTATTAATTCCTTTGCAAGATTTTAAAGCCACTTCCTTTCTTCTTGTGGCACTAAATCCAGTACTTTAATTTTAAAACTGAACTTGGAATGAAATTGAGTTCACTTGCAAGTGAGTTTCAAATTTAGTCCAACAGTAGAAAAATTGCTAATGCAACAGAATTGTTTCTATTTTTCCCTTTTCCATGTGTTTTAGAGTATAATCATCCTTTTATCCACATTTCACATTTTGATCTGTATTCCATGTGATTCTTTTATGAAAAACAAAAGATAACAATGGCTTTGCTGTGAATTAAGCTAAGAGAACTGGCTAACGTTGGGAAAAACATATATGAAAAAGATATAAAGTATTATGTAGTTAATAAAATACGTGGTACATACAGGAGCCAGGTAAGTCCTAAAGAAAGTACAAAAGCTTGCCTAATAAGGTGAGAATACTGTGTCTGTGGTGTGTGAGAATACTGTGTCTGTGGTGTGTGAGAAATAGCATCTCAGGTCCTGAAGTCAGTGACACTGATTAGTTTTGTCTGCTGAGGGTTAAGATGAGGAACTAAAACATTAAATCTTACAGAGTATGTTCCTCTGACTCCTTTTTATTGGGCTTAAATATTTTGTGTTATAGGAACTGAATGGACAATTTGAACAGAGCTGTTGCCATCAGATATCCATGTGAGTGGCTATAATTCACACAGTTCCTCACAGTTTCATGCAGGCCAGTGGTTCTTGTGGGTGTCCTTGGAAGCTCAGTACCACCTGCAATTAAAATTTTGTTTATTCTACTGACAAGAAAACCCCACAGGTGTTGCAATCACTAAGGGTAACATGAATCTATAGAGCTATGAAACATTAGTTTCAAAAGCAGAAAACCTGGTCAGTACTAAATAAAGAAATTCTAGCAGAGAAAGTGCTAAAAGAGTTAAAAAGTTGACGTTTTTGCATTCACATGTCAAGTAACTTACCTGTTGCAAAGATGGAGGAACGGAAACTGGACAGGAAACTTTGCCCTTTACCCATCAGCAGGTTTTCCCATACAAACTTGTATACCTTGTTCTGTTTGGCTTGCCAGGTGAATGAAAAAGGCTTAATCATGTTGCTTGGTAATGCTCTTTCAGTTGAAAAAGGGTCTTCAGAAGTGTCCAACTACAGAGTTTCCAAAGGAGGAAAAATGCACACAGGTACCCCAGATACCAATCTGCACCTAAGGTACTAGGAAAAAGTTTATTTCCAAAAGTCAAAAAACACTAACAAATACAGTGCTAGTTACACTGGGCCAGAAAAATGTAAAAATACCTGTTCTCTCATGCCCTTCATAGCCTGCCTGGCCCCTCTGCCGGGGCCTCCAGGTGTCTCTGTGAGAACTTTATCTTTTCTTGTAATGGGGAGTCAATCTCCCTGGCAGGCAGGGAGAAAAGCACACATAAAACTATTCATGGAGAGAAATCTTCTCCCAGGGAGCAAAGTTTCCTTGTGCAAATGCTGGCTTTTCCTCCTTGAGCAACTCTTCCAAGGGTTTTTCTACACTTACCGGTACCATGCACAGCCTAAACTGCAGCATAAAAAGAGCTTTAAACATCCCCATATTGAATTCAAGATTCAAAGTCAGCTCCTACTAAATTTTTGTGGTATTCGGCATTTTACCTACATATAGAAAAGTAGTTGCTTTCATTTGTTCGACTCCAGGTCTCCATTTAATTTGTTGTTTCATTTTAATTCTGCATATTCTTAAGAATGCACATCAGTGTTATTTGTAGTCAGCCTAGGTCTCACCAGCTGTTTTGTTTCCCAGAGCTTTCTCTAAAAGGGAAACATCAGGAATATTTTATAGTTTACATTTTTTATTGGCACTAGTCTGAATAATATCTGATAGACACATGCTTTGAAATTTGTCAGAAAAGGGATTCATCTTTTATTACAACTGATTTCTGATGTAGTAGCCCACAGAACTAACCACAATATCAGAGGTTAGGGAAACAATTCTGTTAAAAAAAAGTAATTCAGGAACAAGTCAGACATTGAGAAATATAGTTATTTTTCTTTCTGGTCCTGTCATACTCAAGTCTTTGAGTTTTTTCTTTGCATTGGTGCGTACAGTACCCTGAGTTGCTTCTTCCTTAAAAGCAGAAAATCATCCAGAAAGAACCTAGTTCCTTAATAGAATTAATGATCTGATGTAGTCTAATCAGTCAGGATGTTATATTCTGTGGAGTGAGGAGTTTCACTGACTAGTTAGTTGCTGAACTGTGAATAAAATCACTGGCTTTGTATTTACAGAATGCCAAACCACAACTTTAATATCTACTTGTTCTCTATTGTTCCTGAATAGATGTCATATACCCAGAGACAAGAAAGGACAAGAATAACACTGTGTGCTTTCTCCAAAAATGAAGCAGTTTTAAACTAGTCATGTTAAAGAAAAAAAAGAAACCAAGGAAAGTGAAAAGGATGGTTTAAGATGTGTTAACCCCAATGCACCCTGCATACAGAGACACTGTATGGTATTCGAGTTATCAGCATAAGTCCACAGAGAATGAAGATCTCCTAAAACTTCTCCATTGCCTTCCTTGACTGATGTCCAAATGAAATTCTAACTGGCCACTTTTTTAGTGCTGAATTTTGAGTATCTACTTTTGAATCTGCTTTTATGCTCCATCCATATTGTTTTGCAATGAGTAAAATGTCATTTTAACCCTAGTTTCCCCAAAATAATCATTCTTGACAAGAAGCTACACCAGGTAATCTAGGCATTAAAAAGAGCATGGCACACATGCAAATATGCCTTCTTACAGCTTATTTCAGTGCTTCTGGCAGTCTGACTCCCATGGCTTATTTCAATGCCTCTGGCAATCTAAAAGCCCAGCAAAAACTTCAAACATATTGGTTCAGAAAAGAACATTGGTGCACACTTGAAAATTATATCAAGCAGCAATACTAGCTTCAAGTATGCTTTCTTTTCAAGAAAAGGACAGTAAAGATCAGGGGCACCATTCTCTTGAGTAATTTCCTTCAATAAAAAAGGAAGGGCTGATATCTGAATGTTTTTAGTCAAAACTAAAAAACCAGTATATTAATCAACTCTGAATCTTGTTAGAGCCCTTTTGCTATTCTATCATTTCTTAATTAAACACTGAATAGAGGAAAAGAGATTGGAAACTTAATTACAGAATGTGATCAAGTTAAAATACAACTGATCAGATTAAAATCAGGTACAGGCAGGTACTGAAAGAAATAAATACAAACTTTATGTATCCTTTGCTACAGATATAATCCCCCTTTCATGTGACTAGAGAGATAAAAAACATAGTCATCCAGTTGCTGTTAAGTGTCTCTTCTAAGAGGTGAAGTGATGGAAAGAAGAGGCTGGGATCTGAAAAGCTAATGATAATTTCATCGTTGTCCCTCCCAGTTCTGATGACTACATGATTAATGTCAGCATGACTCTCATTCTTAAATTGTTATAATGCATGCATCACTTTTGTCCGCATATGCATTCCTCCCCTACAGAAACCACCTACTATGCAATCAAAAAACCCCACGTAACCAAACCCCTAATATGCAGTAAAATTCCATGACCACTTTTCTGCAGGAAAAAGGCAAAGCTCAGGGTGGAACCAAGTTGACCAAACTTTGGGAAGTTTAGAAATGTAAAGTAACCAGTTTGCCATAGCAGAATCCCATCATACTGAAATATTGTATCTTGGTCACTACATAAAATTGAAATTAAAACCATAAATTACCATTATTACCTGTACAGACTCCAGTTTGATCAACCATATGCACCTGAGCAATTGCAATGGACTTACTTGGGCCATTTATGTGCGTTATTATGACACATGGAAATAATGGCAGGAAAACCAGATCCACTAAATGTAAGTGAATCTTAATACCCAGAATTGTCAATTCAGCTATGTACAATTCTCCACCTACAAATGGTGCTTCTGTCTCCCTTACTATACTGCTTTTTCTCCATAAAGGAAAATCTGCCAGGCTTGGCATGTCTGTCACTCTCTGCATAAATGACAGCTACATAGTGGGTCATTTCTGAGGGTCCTCTAGATATCCTCAGAACAATAAGACTACTTCCAGTTCAGCATGTCTGCCATAAAACCTAATTTATTTTTGCATATGATATTGAAAAAGGAGCAAAGGAAATATGTGATGTTGTTGCCCTGTATTGGTGTATTGTAGAGTATTGGTTTTTAATACCTTGTCCCAAAGCACACTCCATCTTGTCAAAGAAAAGAACATTTATTATTATTATTATGAATTCAATCTGACATATTCAAGGCAGAATACATTTTACATCATTCCCTTTCTTTATTGTGACTCATCAGAAAGATCTACATCCATTTGAGACAGAGGGAAGAATATAGACTCTATGTGTGGATGATGATTCAGATGAACAAAACCAGCAGTTTCAGCAAACTTCTTCCTCCCACTCATGCAGAAATTAAGAACACTGGAATTAGAACAGATTTGGTTGAATGGTATTTCTTCTGGGGAGCACTAGTTTTCTAATTATTCATTTAACTTGCAAGAGAGGATAGAAATTTCAGATTGAAAAGCATAGGAGTGTTGAAGAAAAAAAATCTTCTCTGCCTCAAAAAGCTATCTTGATTGATTTCTTTCTGTTAAGAATTTAAATTATAGCATTTTTACTTTTCTTGTCATATTCTGTGACAAGGGAAATAATATTACTTAGAAGCTATTCTGCAGCATACAAGAATAATGAAACTTTATGACAGGATATCTGACAGGCATGTGACTAAACCTGGAGTTCCTGAATTCACCACCATTATTAGTTATGAGTTATAAATAAAATCTTCTGACATGTTTCAGAGACAAGCAACTGTGGGGATAAAAGCTTAAGTATGACAGTATGAACATTCAGTAGTTCCTGAAATGTTGCTTTAAATTTAGAAAATCAAGGTCTCACTCAAGTACAAGGGAAGTCACATAGAATTTACAGGATCTGATAGGCCCTAGCATTTGCATTGAGATACTTCCAGAGGGACTCTGCTGGGGAGGCCTTCAGAGACCTGATGGGTTAACTCATGCTATTTCCATGAAATCTGTCATATAAAACATTTGGAGCACCATTACCTGGAGAGGCCTATAATGCTTATTTAGGATCTAGACTGAATCCATGGCCACTATGGCTAAATGCCATCCCAGGATCATGACTGAAGCATTGTTTGAGGTCTTGCATGAAGTGAGAGCAGTCAGCGTCCCAAGCACCATTACTGTCGTGAGCGCTGGAGAAGGCTGCCCAGGGTTGAAGAACTGTGGGCAAAGCCCAGAGATTGTGTTCCAAGCTCGGCTGACTGAGGCTGACATTGATGAGGTGGGACCTGTGTACTGAGAAGGATTCTTGATATTTACAAAGCTTTCCCTGGTGCTCCAGTGCCTGAGCAACTTCCAACACTGCTACTGGTGCTTTCCGTAAGCATTGAAATTGTTCTGCTTGTTTAAAATTAAAAAAAAAAAAATAAAATGGTGGCTGGAACTGAAAGTGAGGGTGAACTTTCAACATCAGCTCTGTTTTCTGTCTGGGAACCATTTTTATTCCACTGGGAACAGTTTCAGTGGAAGAAAAAAAAGACGAAGTAGCTAAATGGGCAAATCATAAGGCATATCTAGGGTCCCATTCCACTGCATGTGTTTGATGTGCAACACTTTAAAGATTAAGGCAGTAGCTCAATTTTCTTTACATCCTTAATTCTTGTAAGAAGGACCGTACTAACAACTTGGTAACTTGCAATTTTACAGGCAGTGAAGGTGGGCAGAGAGCATGAAGTGATAAATCAATCTGAAAAAAAATATTTCTCTTTCCTTGGAAGCAAAAATCAAAAAGCTTGTGATTTGGTGCTGATTTTCCTTTTTTCTGCTTTACTAGTAACTTTTCATCAGTGCCAAGTGGCAAACAGGATTTAAAAGAATTGAATCAGGTTGTTTGCACAAGTGCAAATTCTTTGCTATCCCTTAACTTTTCAAAATTTAAAAAAAATGCAAGAGCTCAGTGCAAATAGAAGTACAGGGAAAAAATTCCTTGTCTGGAGTGTCCCAAAGGAGCTATAAGCAAAAGAACTTCTGCAGTCACTGATTTATTTTCCACATACATAAAAACAAATTGAAACCTGGGCAAAAATTAATTTTGAAATTTCTATGATCTCAACCTGTAGTTCTGTTTCTTTTTCCACTCTTTGCTCTCAATTAATCCAATTTAGTACTCTCTGGAATAGAAAATTATAAGGCATAATAGAATGAGGGTATTATGTCAGTTTGGGCCTGTGAGTAGTGCATAAATATTAATGATAATTAACAGGATTTTGGTTTTGCCTTTAAGGTCCAACCACTATGAAGGATGGTATTGCAATGATTTCCTTTTCATCTGTGCTATAATATTACTGATTTCCTTTTGTATTTTGACCAAGATATCCGAATCCTATTGTGATACTTTACAAGCTAATGATGCAAAATAACATCAACAAAAAGTATCCTCTGCTCAAGACACACATTTTTTCACATGTTATCTGTTTTACATTTATTAATGATGATAGTTCCCATATATAATTCCTACCAAGTGGAATTTTAAATATTATAATTATATTCCTTAATATTGGAATCAGTCAGATATAAAAATAGCAATTCCTTTTCTCAGACTTTTTTCTTGATTTTACATTTTTGTTTGTTCCATTTGAAGAAATAGCAGGAAAACACTTGTAATAATCTATTAATGGGGACAGAGCTCTTGCAGTGGTTTGGGGAAGGACAATTGGTGATCTCCAGACTTTCCCAATCCAGGTTCCCCTCAGCTTGCTTGATGGGCTTCCAAAAATCAGGACAAGATAACCAGCAGGAACACAAGTTCCTGCTGACAGTGAAGCTTATATTGGAGCCTGTTTAGGCTTTGTCACACTGTCTTTGAAATTAAACCATGTCTGTGAAAAGTTCTAAATTGGCCAAATCACTGAATTCCAACGAAACACTATTTGGTAAGAATTTTTCCAACCTGCTCTAATTCAAAGGAAACTGAATCACCACAGCTACTGCTGTGCTTGTTTAAGTTCTCAACTGTAGTTATCTCCAGTGTTCCAGCTGGG
>JAOXXN010000446.1:24323606-24334035 GCA_026770055.1 Myrmophylax atrothorax
TTGTATGAGGAGATGTAAATGTTAGAAAATATAATTTCTGCTCCAATTCAGTTCAGTTTCTTTTGAGTTCTGTTCTTTGCAGTTTTTTTTTCCCTCTCCGTGCTAAGACTTTGGGGGGAGGCAGTTCAGGGTTGTTTCGAAAAACTGGCCTAAACCGAGACAATAAGCTAGTTAAAAGTTTTTCTCCATACCTGAACATGATGGACCACCCATTCAGTATATGTCTGAACAAAAACAACACTAGAACATTAGTGAGTTTCACAAGTCTGTGTATCTTCCTGCCTGTGTTAAAGTATTCATCTAGTGTTTATGGCTAACCTGGGAGCTGTCAAAACATCTGAGGGATATCTCACAGACAAACCACTTACAAAGAGAAAGTTCAGTCCTGTGATTAGCTGGCTCCGCCAAAAACAACGATGGGAGATAGATAACACTGCTGATGCCCAACTGAGTCTTACCTAACAGACCCTTGGAGACTCAAAATATCTCAGGTCAAGATTCTGTCATGATAACAGCCTGAATGAAGCAAGAAACTTCCGAAAAGTCTCCAAAATCATTCAGGGCTGTGAGCTAAACACTGGTGATGAACAGTTGCTTGTCAGTGTGATACAAATAGCCACTGAATAAATGTCATTATTAGCACACTGTTTTTTCCTGGTGAGCAATATTTTTGAAGGCTCAGGAAATATAGATCTCAAATAATAACAAATCATAGCACTGTGGAAGATCTGATGAAGATGACCTGTTGCAAACACAATCTGGGTTTGTGCAAAACTCAAACCCAGAGGAACTCATCTGGATTTTATTCATAACTAACAACAGGCATGTGAGCCAACTGTAGTTCATGCCATACTTTCTATTACAGAAATAATAATTTGCCATTTGCGTTATATCAGAGGAACTTACGTCTTGCCTGCCTGGTAAACTGGATTTGGTTAGGATCATTATCATCCGTAATGTCTTCATTCAGGGTCAGTTTTGCATGCCTTTGCTAGCATTTGGTACTCAGACTTGGAGGCATCTAGGAATGTGTCCTGGTTTCGGAATGCTTTCCTAGAAAAGAAAGCTAGAGCATAGGTTTCATTTCTTTAAGTAACTGATACGCGACAATGTTGAGTAAATAAGCCAATGAATCAACATAAAAATGAAGTCACAAGTTGGTCCTTAGCCTGTGTCATGATGGTGCAGAGCTTAGAAGTGCTCCTGCCTCAGCCTAGAGATGAATTTTCAGATTTGGAAGAAAGAAAATTTTAGCAGTAACTCAAGGTGTACTGCTTGCCTCTCTCCTATTAATTAGGGTTAGTTTAACCAGGTTCAGAATCAATTTTTTCTACTGAGAAAAAATTAAGGGCTCTCAATAAGAATTCTGAGGTAAGTGCCATCTGAAGTTTTGTTAAGCCCACTGCTTCAATGAGACATTAGAAAGAATTTTTTTTTTTCTTGGTTTATTTTGACTTTTCCTTTCTTGGATTTTTTACACGGCTCTACAGCAGTGTGTGTAGGATGGGCAGTGCTCCAGGTCTGTAACTTGTACTGTCCTTCAGTCTCAGAGAGTTCAATTAGAAAAGGTATAAATGTATTCTCTGCTGAATGCCTGGAAAATGACAAGGAAAGGAGGGAGGAGGAGAAGTGAGACCTGTGTGTAACTAGAGAATTCACCCATAGCTAGATTCTCACATGAAATATTTTAGGACAAGTCATGAACTGTGGTACTTCTGATGATGTGAGCCTGTAGCAGAGCTGGGAAATGGTAGCTTTTCCTTCTCCTGGAGAGGAAAGTTGAGTCCATGACATTTTGTAAGACCTGTTGATGAGGGGCTTTCAAATTTCTTACCTGATTTTATAGTTTTTAATAATGTATTTTATATATTTATAATATTAGAATAGCTGCTGTGTATCAGGATTGACTCAAGGGAGAATCTTGATACACTGCCAGTGTAGATAGGAGATAACATTTGAATTCCCTGTTGCGAAACTGTCCTTCCACTCTGCCATGTGGCTTAGACCCACCCTTGGACATGACCTATTACTTCTGGTTCAAATACATGTGAAAAATAACAGACGTCTGAAGCTCTGAAAGAGGTTCTTATCATTCTATAAATGGCTCACTTCATGTCAATGTCTATAAGCAGATTTATTTTGTTGATTTTGAGGATTAAACCTCAGTCTTAATCTGGCATCCATTTTGGCTTTGAGGAGACATCTGTGGAAGTCTACTGAAGGCATAGAGAAGAAATGACAAGACAGTTTTTGTAGTCATTTCAACATTACAGGAAGAAAATACTTAAAACTAGATCCACACGGTACTTGTGCACAGAAACTGAGACTCTGTACTTGGGAGTGTAGAAATTAGTAGAAAGAGAAATTGAGCTGAAAAGATGACAACTAAGAATATAATTATGAAATGGAAGCTCTATGCAAAACCTTTTGCTAGAATAGCTGTAACACAATCATTTGCATATTGTGAGAAGAACCCACATATAAACAAGAAGAGTCTTATTGTTCCTAAACCGCACTTAAAGCTGAGAAGTAATGAATTTGAATTACAGGTTCCACATCACACCATATAGTTTGGAGAGTTAACTCACTTTTTTTTCCAAAATCCAACCAAGGACCTTAGAAACAAGAAGACCGTCTTTCCACTCAAATAGAATTTAATAGAAAGCTCATAATAACCAACATTGCCAACTCTTAAAGGACTGACATATATACTATTTTGAGTTTCAATAAATCTCAATTGGTCATTAAGTTTTGCAACTAATATGCCAAAAGTCCCCAGCTGACGTAAAACTTTCTTCACTGAAATGTCAGCGTGGCTTTCCTAAGTCCCAGACTCGAACTGACTGTTTTAGACAAGTGGTTCATCTTTCAACCTTGATAGTTCTTCTCATTACCAGTGCCAGAAACAGTGACTGCTAGTTTGTACTGCACAGTGAACTGCAGTAATATCTTCATTATTGTCAACTACGTAAGATAATGAGAACTCCTTATTTCCTATTTTCTCTCATGCAAATGGACAAATGCAAATGTAATGCATAACTGAAAATGTTCTTGGATGTACAACACTGATATTATTTTTTTCCACAGACATTAAAATCCCACTGCGGAACTTATGATATCTCCTGTATGGCCAAGTTCAGAGTCTTCATTGCTCCAGAATGACTGCTGACAGGCAAATAAATGACTGCAGTTAGCCTCAAAAGTATATCTTTCCAGCTTTCTTGGTGCTGGCTTTATTTTCTTAGCAATCCAGTTCTAAATTGCAGTTTTATCTTTCATTTCTTCGTGTGTTCAAACTGGACTAAAGCTGTAACTTCTTGCCTGACTGGCTCCAGTGAAAAAGTCTGCATTAAAATTCATCTTTTAACAGTTAAAATAGTGGATTCTGAACTGAATGCAACTACTCAGGAGCAAGACTTTGATGCTGTGGTAGACACCAAAACATCAGCTCAATGCTCAGTACCAGTTTAACAAGCAAACAAAATCTTAGGCTTCTTAAAGAATGGAAAAAAAAATGGAAAGATCACTTTGCCCAGTTCATTCACTACCTGAATGATGTGTGCAGTCCTAGTTTCCCTATCTGAAGAAGATTATGTTAGAACTCAAGAAGGCACGGAGAAGAGAAGTAGGGATGACAAGAGGTATGGAGCAGCTTGAAGACAAAGAGTGATTGAAAAGCTGAGGCTCCTCCAGCCTCAGGAATGATACAGGAGAGGGCTACAAAACTCTGAAAACATGAGATTTGATAATGATCAAAACTGATTCAAAACTGATCACCGTTCTTTTCAGTGTGAAAACTGAGAGCCAGGAGGCTAGGAGCCTATTTCAAATAAAAAGTAGGTAATTCACCTGAAGAAGAAAGCTCCTAATAAATGGGTAGTTATCCCATGGAACAGCCCAGGACACTGCAGGCATAAGAAATGTATGAAAATCCAAATGAAAACTGGACAAGTGTTTGAAACAGAAGGTTGACAGTAGATTGAATAAATCATATCAAGCTCAGAAAATCTGCTGAGTTGAAAGTGACTGCAGTGTTGGAAGAGAACGAGGAGACAAAATGGCCTCTATGCTTTGTCTAATGTGCTTTTTTATGAGTCCAGTTATGGTCACAGAATATTTAATTAACCAGGTACTTTTGTGTTGTAAGAAAACCAAATAGAAAACTGGGCAATCACCAACCATATGAAGTTCAGCAAGGGGAAGTGCCTCATTCTGCACCTGGAATGGGACATGCCTGGATGTACATCCAGACTGGGGAATGAGATGCTGGAAAGCAGTACCACAGAAAGGGACCTGGGGGTCCTGGTCAATGGCAAGTTGAATAGGAGTCAGCAGTGCCCTGGCAGCCAGGAGGGCCAACCATGTCCTGGGGAGCATGAGGCACAACATCACCAGTTGGTCGAGGGAGGGCATTGTCGTGCTCTGCTCTGCATGGGGGCAGCCTCACCTTGGATATTGTGTGTCGTTTGGGGCACCACAGTGTAAGAAAGATATAAAGCTGTTAGAGAGTGTCCAAAGGACACCAAGATGGTGAAGGGCCCTGAGGGGAAGCCATATGAGGAGTGACTAAGGTCACTTGGTCTGTTCAGACTGGAGAAGAGGAGACTGAGAGGAGACCTTATTGCAGTTACAACTCCCTCATGAGGGGAAGAGAAGGGACAGCCACTGATCTCTTCTCTGTGACGACCAGTGACAGGATCCAAGGGAATGGCCTGAAGTTGTATCCATGGAGGTTTAGGTTGGATATTAGAAAGAGGTTCTTCAGAAAGAGGGTGGTTGGGCACTGAAACAGGCTCCCCAGGGAAGCAGTCACAGCACCAAGCCCATCAGGGTTCAAGAAGAGCTTGGATGATACTCTTGGGTATGGTGTGACTCTTGGGGTGTCTTGTACAGGGCGAAGCTTGGACTCTGTGATCCATGTGAGTCTCTTCCAATTCAGCATATTCTGTGACCCTGTGATTCTGTAACTGTTGGTGTGATGCAGAAACAAATACTGAGCCTCTAACTTCAGTAATATTTTTTTTTCCTATAATGTCTGGGACAAATGTTTGACCTAAACAATAATGGGATCTGTAGTGTATGTGAGATGATCAGAGCTATATATCCCACTCATTGTAAGCTTTCCAGAGCCTGAAAAATCATTTAAGTTAGGAATCTATATTTTCATGTCTGTATGTTCAAAGTAAATTACCAAACTAGGCTGGTGCTCTAAAATACAGAGCTGTGACGAGTGGCTTCTGCAATGCGTTTTGTAGCCTCAGAATCATAACAATGTGAAGTCCTGATATTTTTATTTCACTTCCTTTGCAAACATTCTGAAAGGTTTTATGAATTTTTGAAACATCCTTTTGTGTATGAAAATATGAAAAGTCAAGTATTATTAGAAATCCTTTTTTTCATCTAGTTGCAAACTGAGTATTCATCCTGGCAATGAAATCAACATCTAAAATTACCATTTGGATAGAGGAAGAAATGGATTCCATATGGGGATAATTACGTGGTCTTGTCTTTAAGTAACACAGAAATCACTACCCTGGTGAAAGAGACAGAAATAACTTGTTTATCCAGAATTTATTTGGGCATTATTTGGGCATCACAACACCTACACAGGTCAGAAGGAATCTGATGTAGATATTTTGTGTCTCAATTATTGGTTACAAACATGAACAATAACTTTCAGCTAAGACAAGCTTACCATAATCCTACTAACCTGGTTTTTGAGGCATCACCTCTTATGGTGAAAATATTGTTCTGTCTCTGCACTCAGTCCAGTCCTTGGTTTCTTTAGTGAAATATATAGTAAAGGTGCCAATTGTGGCAGAGGTTTCAGTGGTGTGGATTCCTGTCTGTGAGATCACCAGCTCCTTGACCAACCATGACTTGGTAATGACCACTTGGTAAGTGACCTACACTGGGCTTGAACTGGTGACCTTAATGTGGAAGACTTTGAATGCCACTTCTGATCCCTAGAGGATTTAATTTCTGAGGTTTTTTCTAAAATAAACTCTGTTCAACCTCAGACTTCTTCCTCAGGCAGTGCTCTGACAATAATCTTGTCTCTATTACCTTGAATAGCTTTGTATCTTCTACAGTGCTAAGCTGGTCTTCATTCAGAAATAATCTAAATAGATATTTAATTAATAGTCTACTAAAACCCTTTATTTTTCAGCTATGTGAAACATTTTCATGTTTGTGGAAAGAACAAGAAATTTTAACAGCTGGATTCAGTACCCTTGAGAAAACACCACACACTGCAGCACAGGAATGTCTCTAAGTTCCTTTCTCCAGCAAAATCCCGAGTCAACAAGACTTGTGCCTGAGGAACTACTGCAGGACTAGCCGTAATATTTTGATGTTTCTGGTTACAGAAGTACATAAAAAAGATAAAGAGACAAAAATCATTCAAAATTTCAGAAAATCTAGCTGGAGCTTGTTTATGTGGCTTTTTTTTCCTTTTAAATAGCTGTTCTGTAAGATTAAGTTGTGTAGCTCTGATTGAGCCCAAATGTGTATCAGGTACACAAGATTTAAAGCACACAATAGTCCAGTTGATAGATGTTGTTGAATTTTAGTATTTTTTTTATGTAGTATTTATGTATTGATTGCAATTATCAATTCTTCATATGAAATTTTCTAATTTCATCATCAAAGTAAAAAATGAAGGTGAAAACTCAATTATTACTTGTCCAGTATTTACGAATTTTCTTAAACTGACACTATTGATCAAGACATGAGCTTTTATACTTATCTGCCCCTCTTTTCATAGTAGAATATTAGAAATCTTGAACTTTTAAAAACTGTTTTGGGGGAAAAGAGGAAATATGGGTATGACTTAGGTGTAAAGTTCAAATTAATATTAGCAAAATACAAATAATTAGATTCTGAGTCTCAGTTGATAGGTTTTCTTGAAAGTTTTTCACTTCTATACACAGACGATTCCTGCCTTAGGGGTAAAATTTTACAATAAATCCTCCTTTATTGGCATAAGGATTATATGTGCAGGCACAAAATTTTAAAAGGTAAGTGAAAAACCTTTTCCTGAAACATAGCACTTAATCAGACTGAATGAGTGGTTCTTTAAGTAATGATGCAGAATAACTCTGTATAAAATATTGAGTAAAACAAACACCCTAAAAAATGGCAATGAGTTCTTTTCTTCTCAAACGTTTGCTAATTTGTTAAATACATTAAGGATCTAGACATTTACCCTTTTTCCTATATGAATTATAACACGGATACTGTGACTTCAAAAAGATTTCAATAGTACTGTATTTTGTTACTAAAATTTCTCAATCTCTTTCATCAAAATGGCCAGTCTTAAGCATCTGGTCAAATACTTAAAGTATGTGTGTAGTATAGCCAGGGAAATACATTTTTAATTACAGATCCATAAAACTGTTGTGGTTAAGAAGGAAAAAGAATCAAAAGTTTGTGATGAAGTCAGGCTAGCTGACTGTTGAAGGGAAGTCAGAGAGGAAATTAATATATATTATATTGTATATTTGTATATTTTTATACACTATACAAAACTGAGATCAGTTTTATAAGACTGTTCCCCCTAACCTACAAGAGTTAGCAAATCTGACAATGACATGGACATATGCTGAGTTTTGTTTTCCAATGTAAAGTCTGGGCATTTTTCCTACAACCCAAAATGTCTGTCCTGTGAGGTCTGTGTTATGCTTTCAAAAACATTTTCTATCCTACATCTGCTATATGGCCTTAATCCAAGTGTGTTATACTCCTCATAGGAAGCAGATAGCAATTCTAATTTTAAGACGATTTCATCTAAAAAGGACTGTCCTGTCACTTTTTTGTTCCAGTAAAACACTAAACTTTTAAAAGACAGTTTAGTTTTCCTTAATTAACTACTTGAATAGGTAATGGCTCTTCTCTCCAGAAACAGTCTCTATTTTCCTCTAGAAAAGAGAACTTTTATGACAAATTCAAAAATTATGGAACTTTTACAATAAATTTTTTAAAAATATGCCTGACCTTTCTTTCCAAGTCTCATTAAAATGCTCACTGTTTTATGATCTGCTTCAATGTGGTAATTTCTGTTTAATTTAGCTTGAAGCCAATTACTTTCTGAACCAATAGAAAAACTCCATGTGTCACTGGACTTAAAAACCATCACTTTCATTCATGAGATTGTAGGGTTTGCTTCTCATGGCTGCTGAAAATTTTGAGAAAGCACTTTCTTTTTGCTTATGGCTTACTCACTATTTTCCTCCTAATTTGTGATTATAAAATATAAGTTTTCATAACCCTGTGTAGTAAAGAGCCTTGAATTTCTTTTTTTTGAGAGATTAAATGTTTAGTGTCCCATTTATAGATGTAAATATTATTCATCTTGTGCTAAATTTTGTGATTTTTCTTTCAGCCATATCTGATAGAGTTTTAGGGGTTCACTAAACAGCAAAGCTGGGCAAAGTGCCTTTTCAGCTGACCGCTCAGGTGAGGAGCAGGAATTAGCTATAACAGTAGCTGCTGTCAAAAGCAGAGAAGGCATCAGCATGATGGGGAATGCACAGAAGGGAACAGACAGTGAGAATTAGTCCATCTTGTCACCCATGAGAGTGACACTGTAGCAGCCATGGATAACATAAACTGAAGTGTTGGAGACCCTTTGCTTTAACGCAGGGGGAATGAATCCACACAGAATATTTGGGTTGCATTCATATACAGGGTGCTAAGCACCTTATACCACTCTATGCCACACAGAGCCCTCCCCTGTAGGGAGAGCATCCTTGATACAGGCACACCAAAGGGCATCATCTCCACACAAGCTGGACTGGGCTCAGCCAGGCCTGAAGTCTCAGCCAAAAGTCAGATCCTGAGTTTCGAGCTCATCTTTGCTTTCCCTATCAGCAAGTTACTGACCTGCTTAGTGATCTTGTAAGGCTTTTTTTTGCCATCTCTTTTTCATTGGGAATGTGTAAAAAATTAGAAGTATTCTATTGAAAATATAATACACATAAATTAGATATGGTGTTGCTCCAAATAGCTCTACAGCGTTTCTGCATCCCTCAATGTTTTTCAGAGAAAACAAGGCTTCTGCTGGAAGTCAGTAATATGTACAAAACTGATATATTTTTCATTTCAGTTCTATAAGGACAGAAGTACTCCATGGGATGATCATATATACGAAATTACTACAAGACTAGCTCTAAATCAGTGAAGTGCTTTTGAGTTCTTTTAAATGAAAAGGATTACAACTTGTAAATGCAGAACAGTGATATGTAAGCTGTTTTGTGTACTAGCAAGCCAAGGAGATGTCATCTGAAAGCAGCTAATAGCTGAGGGTTGTGCCTGGAAACCTTTCTGCTATAGATTTTATTCATTTCCAGTTCCATAGTTGAGGAAAACAGTTCCCCTGACTTGAGTGAGGCTAGACAGAACATGTATGGCTGTGTTTAAGATGGCAGTGCAACAGAATAAATTATGAAGTTTTCAAAATTGAAAAAGAATTTTCATTTAAAATATCACAAGTCTAAAGGTGGTTCTGTAAGTGTTTATGTATGGTATTTCATACAATACAAATACATCTGTTGTACTATAATGCCCTCATTTTGAGGGCATGTTTGAGCAAAGCAGAAAGGAATTATCTACTAATATTTTAAAGAAAAGTGCTCTCAGCTAATTCATCATGCTCCATCAAAGATTGATAAGAAAAACATTTATAGAGTGTCCTAGTTCAGCAAGCTGGGACCAGTTTACCACTGTGTGGGTGTGACCAAAGCTGTGTATTCGAAACTCTCTATGCCATTTCTCATGAACTGTGAACAATGGACCATTTACATCAACTGCCCAGGGCACACCGAACCTCTCAGGCTGTGAACTGGTTGTGAAAGACACCTGTGATAAAGCTGTGATAACTCCCTTCCAGGAAGTCGTTAGCACCTCCACACCCAGCCTGAGGTGTCATGTCTGCTAATGGGCTATCAGTGATTACAAAATACCCCATGACTCACAGAGTGAGATCACTCATTGTGTAATTCTCTGCTCTGGGGGACATACTGGGTGGTCCGACCTGGACCTGAGGGTATATCATCCTGGGGGTTTTGGGGACTGGGGAACCACTCATTGGTCCAGAGGAAGACCAGAACCTTGACAGGAGGAGACCACCACTCTCGACCAGACTGCGACTGTCGTCTACACCAACAGGTTTTTCACTTCCTTTTACTTTGAACTTGGGGGAACCACATAGGTCTCAGCACAGGGGCTAACAAACCCCTTTGTGCTTGTGTTCCAGGGTGCTGGGTCATACTTCTGGGTTTTATGGGTTAAAACAAATTTCTCTTCGTCCTATTGCATTTATTATAATATTGTTATTAATTGTAACTCTGACTTATAATCTCTTTTGCATTGGGTTTGTTTCTCCTGCTGGTTTACCTTTAAGCCAGCACACAGAGTTAATTTTATATTC
>JAOXXN010000446.1:24334135-24355013 GCA_026770055.1 Myrmophylax atrothorax
TCCTGCTGGTTTACCTTTAAGCCAGCACACAGAGTTAATTTTATATTCTGTAACATTAAAAATTATATGCTGAAAACAAGTGCTATATTATCACTTGCATTATAAAACAGTCAAAACCTAATTTCTTTTTGAGGCCTGCCTGCTGCATTAGTTTCTCTGAACTAGAAAAAAGATCCAGATAAAACCCAGTTCTCAAAAGGTGGAGAAGAGCTGAAGTCAGAGTTTATGTCTCATTTACCTTACAAGTTTGCAAGTAAGTCAGAAAATGGACCATGTAGTGGATCATTCTACTGAGAATTTAATCTTCAGTAGCTGCTGTCTGTGTCATGGCAATGATGATGTAAGACTTGAACAACTTGATTTCTACTGCACATGTTTGAAATATTTATAAAGTATGGTGTGATAACTGGTCTGTTCTTGGTACAGGCTATGTAATTCTTCTAACTGTTGCGGTTCTATACTTTGTCCTGCATTTTGTGTGGGATTTTTCACTTCACTTGGTGATGAGAATGACTCTTTTTAATGACATTACCGCAGAATTTGCTGTGATTTGCTTATGAGGTTCAATTTTTTCAATAGAGCATTGCTGCTGGACTAGGTAGGGATGGGACCCCTTCCTTTGTATTTAGCTGAATAGAGTATGAAATTTTCCAGAAACTTCTTCACAGGACCAAAAAACGAGTGACAGAAATTCCCCTTATTACTTGATCTCTATGAATAGTGACATTGCTTTGATGAGTAAAAGGCTAAATAAATGGGTTGTCCTCTAGAACCTCAAGACTTTTTCCCATTTATATAATCACAAGATACTACAGTAATTAATATCTGTTGGCAATTGTGCACCACATAATTTTATAGAACATCTTTCTAAACAGACTGTTTCTTTTATAGAGCTTTTAACAAATTAATAATATAAATTTGCTGTATATCATGACTTCCAGGCTACTTCTTTTTATATATATATATGTCTATTTTGTTAAAGTTTTATATCAAATCTTTTAGAATAACACAGAATGTTAGAATATCTAACTATTTAGAATATCTAATTACTTTCTTGAAAAATATAAGGAAAGGTATGTATTGAAAAGAAAATATTTGAAGTAGTGGCGATTTATTCTTCAGGCACTGGTGATCTCCAAGGATCTTTGCCAAGATATTCATTCTCTAAAGCATAAAAGCTCTAGAGGTCAGAAGCTTAACAGTGGTATATGGTAACAATCTGCAGCCTTATTGATCCAGGGATGCTGGGAAATACACTCAACCAAGATCAACTTTTCATGTGTTTGTTTTTCCCTGCCAGTTTTACCTAAACTTCAGTAGTACAAAAGAGGTAATTTCAAAATAACCTTAGTTTGTTTTCAGTGATTGGAGTTTGGGGGATTTGGGGGTAGGGTTTTTGTGTTTGTTGTTTATTTGTTTCTTGCTTTTATTTTTTTTAACAAAGACTACTAAGTTATTTCTTTTGTGAAAAATTCATACAGCTGTAGAGAAGGTCCATGTTTGGGATTTTTGTAGCCTTGATTTACCTTTGTTACGCACAAGGCAAAGGAATGGCCTCAGACAGAGATGTGTCCCTGGAAAAGCTCCATGATTTGAAATCTGATGCTTCCTGTAGAAAGCTTTGTCATCTCCCTGCCCACCTGCCTCTTTTGCTCACACATGGAGTCATCACCATATCCAACAGTATTTGGCTTAGCAGTCAGGTAGTGTTGGCACTCAGTTTTGTGTGGGGCCTCACTGTACAAAGGAACATACAGCTTGATTTTTGCTGCTAAGAGCCTTTCTTTTACTCCTCCCACTGGTGGTATCAAGGGTGGCTTAGTCCATGTTAGGACTTTGATGGGCCACACAATCACAGCTGCAAGACCTGCTTTCATTCAGGTATAAATGGGAGAGAAAAGGGCTGGAAGTGGTCCTCACATAATCACTCACTGGGAGACTCAGAAGACAAAGTAACAAACTTGGCTCCTGTGTAATGAGTTGCAGGACAAGCCTCCACAAAGGCCCATTTGAAGATGGCATAACTTAGAGTAACCCTTTTATTGTTGCAAGCTGTGTCCGTGGCTGAGATCCAAGCTGAGAGTCAGCAAAAGCAGATGAAAGCAACCAGCACTGTTTCCTCTATGCCCCTTGCACTAATGAACTCTATTATCTTTATGAAATTGTTTTTCACCTACAGCTTGCAAACACAATTATTATTTAGTCCTTTTAGCCCTTGCATATTCTTTAGTATGCTATTCCTGAGCCAATTCAAAATCACCCCAGCATAAAAAGATTGTTCTCAACAGTGTTTTTATGCTGTTGATTTTAAATATTTTTAAAACCATTAGATTGTTCCAGGCTTACCATGACATTTCCATAAAAATAAGCTGCATGCCAAAGAATCTGAGATTCATATATTACAGGATATGGTCTCCTCACACCCTCCGCCTACTCATTTGGAAGTGTCTCATGGTTTTCCTGCATCATTTGACACATCTGTAGTCATTTAATTGTTCTAGCCTTTCAGATTGTGTTGTGAAACAATTGCTTACAGGACTCATTAAAAGAAAATATAACAAAAAATTCCCATGCGTTGTACCTCCTCCACGGTAAAATAAGCCTTGGAAACCTGCAGGGTACTCAATTGTTTTTTTTTAACAGAATATTCTGACCTCTTATAGTAGGCAGCCAGTATGCAACATGAGTACTTGTACATTATTTCTGTATATATAAACAAGTCATGAGTGGAATGGGAATGTGTTATATGTTAAATGTTTTTTTTTTTTAATTGTTACTTGCGTCTTTCTGGTTTGGCCCTGTCTCAGAAAGGTACTTAACCATTTTTTTGTGTACCCTCAACTAGAAAAGCCTTTTCTATGTTCCATGAAAATGAGTTCAAATGAAACATGTGATCAGAGGTAAGCATTAGCTTGAAAAGTTTTGCTGACTGGAATGTTTGTTCAGTCTTTGAAAGCTGACCTGACAAGACTTGTTATTGGAGTGCATCTGTTTATCTCAATTAGTATTGTGTTATACGGAACAAAACACACTGCCAAATGCTTGAAATTCCACCCTTCCTAGTTTCACTCCTTAGCAGAGAGGAGATCTGCCTGCATCTCCAGCTGAGATACCAAACATCTGGCAGATCTCTAAATTCCCATCTGACTCCAGGTCATAGAAAAAGACATTGATAATGATGCTGAACTAGACTTCTGCAATATAATGGATCTATCTAGTTGCAAAGGTTTAGAATTGGCCATGTTATGTATGTTTAACAGTTTCTGTTGAAACACAACAGCTAGAGTCAAATGTAGCTTGCAGGCTGATGGGAGCCTATCTGAACAGTGTCACAAGGAATATAAAAATATGCTGCTTACGTTTTGAGGGAAGGATCACATGTGAATCAATCCATAACAAAAATATCAACTGACAAATCTTGATCATGAGAACCTTTTGGGTGGAATTTCGTAGTGAGATTGAGAGTGCCAGGCAGATCAGCTGCCTTAATGTGAAAATGGCTTAGCAATAGGAAAATAGAAATTAAATGTTCTCTGCTTTCTATCTTCCTTTTATGGGGCTTGTTTAACACACCTCTTTCCTTTAAGGTGAAATATTTTACTTCTCCGAGTTAATGTTTTGGCAATATTAATGTTCTGGCAAGACTAGAAAACTTTTATCCATAAATGTATTTTACACTGACTTTAAACCTGGATACAAAACGGCAGAATCTATTGTATGGTACCTAAAGCAGACCAAGGTCTTTTTTTTTTTTCTTAGCTTAATAATTAGGCTTAAGTGATAAACAAACTTCTGCAAGAATGTATTTTAACATGTTTAAGACAGATGTCAAACATATTGTACTGCTTCTCAGAGTACGAGTTGAGTCCCTCTTTATTCCTGTCTGTCCATATTTTTATGACATATCCATCATTACATTTGACTGCCTGTGGATTTGAATCTCCTCCAGTTTGGCTTTCCAGGCGCACAGAGGTAGTAGTGATGAGTAGAGATGAGCTTTTGTTAAAGCTTAGGCTATCAGGCTTCAAGATTACTTGCAGAAGTCTGGGAAGCTCTGCCTTGAGAGCCAAGGATCCCAAATGCTGACCTGGGTGCTCAGGACTCACAGGAAGAATAATAGCCTTCCTGTCAAAACAGCAAAGTTACATGGGATATGTCCTGGGTCAGATGCCATGAGATTCCAAGAGAGGTGAGAGGTGTCTTTCTGGTTTTGACTTGTATATCCCTAATCACTTTCTCCTTTCTTCCATGATTTCTTTCCCTTCAGACCCCAGGAACACATGCTGAATTTAACAAACACTTCATCAGCTTTAAGTGAAACAAGTGATCATTTCCAAGGTGGCTTCATTGCAAGAGAAAATCACTGACTCTTTCTGGAACCATCCCTGGTCCTAATGAGTGGGAAACAGGATAACCCACAGCAGTTTTTTTGGGACACACCATTGCCAAAGATGTTCAAGCAAGTCTGCATTACCTGGGGAGAAACAATAAAAATTATAATTTAGCAAACATGGAAATAATGTGACCACTTGCAGGTAAGCTGGAACAGTACAGTGACTTTGCAAATCCCTTCCCAAAGGCTAGTGGTGTTTAATAACACAGAGAGGTGCCTCTTTTTTGCATCTACACTCTATGCCTTATAGCCATAGCTCAGTATTTCACTATTTTCATTATAAGGACTAACTCAGAGTTCAGACTACACATGGGAATAGTGTGTACAGCACAGATTTTATCATACTTTCCGACTCAGCTGGCTTTCCAGCAGAGAGGTGATGTAAGCACTCTAAGGAGCAGTTTGGTTATATTCAGAAAACAGAGGTTTTTAAATAGTTTTTGTCTCAAATTTGTTTTCATCAGTGTATTAAAATAGAGACAAAATTAACAGGCTGTGTGTAACTTCAGAGCATGAACTTTAGTCAATTAAAATAGATTTAAGAGTACATATGTATGTGCTGTCATATATGTATAAGCCAACATACAACCAACACAGAAATGTGTGTGCTTGTAATCTAACAGAAACATTTGAGACAAATATAAAATCCAGTGGAGAACCACAGATGTGTTCATTCATAAGTGTTTTTTAGATCAAGCACCAGTTTCGTGTTCTTTTCCAGTAATAATTGAATTGAGTGTGTCTAAAGCACCAAGGGTTAGCAAAATCCAGTGGGCTGGACTGGGTCTTTTGCAGAGAAAATCACAGATATAACTGTATTATAGCAAGTAATTTTCCTGTGGCCTGACACTATGTGTTTCTATGCAGCAAATTTAACAGAGGATATGCAGCTTGCATCGTCTTTTTTTTTTTTTCCCCCTCTTAGTCAGTTTTTCCAGCTAATGGAAAGAGAATGTCTTGGCTTCATCTTTATTCCACCCTCATTTACCAGGCCCAAACTCTGAGCTGGATAACCTCCAATAGGATCAGGACACATATGGTCACTTAAGTAACGTTTCTGAATCAGTACATGCATTTGCAAAATATATTTTTACTCTTTAATTTCTTTGTGAGACCAATTCATTGCTCAGCTTATATTTCTTCATGAACAAATAAACATGTATATGTTTGTGTGTATATACATGTATATGTGTGTATATGTATAGGTAAATACCATTTCTCTACCTTACCAGACCTCCAGAAGGCAGTGCTTCCAGCTCTGTGTATGTGAGCTAAAGAGAGATGTTTCCTTTCATATATGCTGTGACAGGAAGTGGGATGAACCAGTTCACATCTGTTAGCCATTAAACAGCGAAAGAATAACAACAGCAACAAAATATTATTTTAGCCAGGCCCACAAGAACAGAAATCAGACATAGGAAACTGAAGGTGAGTCAAAAGAAGGCCCATATCCAGCTGATTCCTTCAAAGGCAAAATACTATGTACTCTTTCTTGGTTTTCAGTTCTGCAAATACCGCCTTCTTGGATCATCATAACATGCCATTAGAATGAAAGGGTTTGAGGATTTCCTGTAGAAAACTGTAGCACCATTCATTCCTGCAGCAGTGTCTGAGAGGAACAAGCATGGGCCTCAGAAATTTTTGGATTTAGAAAAGCGACACTTTTCTTACACTTCTTTCCAATGACCTTCTAAACCTAGGTCTCCTGATCTTTGCCCAGGACACTGCTGAACAATTGTAAAAGGGATTAATTAGAAATGCATGTAGTGTTGGGGTTTTTTTAATGGGTACCACCTGAGTGATTATCAAGGGTTGAGAAGGGTTATTTAATAGCTCTTGTATGATGTGTTGCATCACTACTAGAAAGAAGGGGACTGACTCTCACTTAAATCTGATCAAGTCAATGAGAGTAAAAGAGGCTTCCTAAGATCATGCCTCAGAACATTGCTCTGAGCAATAAAACTTTCTTAAATTTGAAGATTGCTCTTTTGCTGAGATGTATGGTAGTTGTTAACAGATAGCAGCTGCCATTGCAGAAAACTCTGGCAAGCTGAGGGGAAATCATGATTAATTGGAGAACTGGTATTCAAAAAAGATGGCTGGCTGCCAAAGGGCTGCAAAAGTAAATAGCATCAATTAAGTCAGCATAGCTAATTTTGTTCTGAACTAGTAATTACACTCTATACACAATGACCTATTTATTAAAATAATGGAATATTGTAGAAAATCTAAGTGTACAACTATTGATTCTCATTCAAACTATTCTTTCATGATTTAATAGAATAAAGAAGATAAACACTGACTTTTTACCCATTTTGGTCACTTTGGCAGATAACTATTTCTGATTGAAAACTCTGTTTTTGTTGGTTTTGTTTCATCAATCTGTTCATGTGTAAATAAAAAGGCAAGCTCTTGGTAGAGCATTTTATAAACATCGATGTGCAAATATTTGGTACAAGTTTGGACCATAGTTTTAGGATGCTTGTTTATTTCAGCCTTCAAAGTCGTAGTGTGTTTCTCAAGCCTGAAGTGATGGATCACGTGGTGGGGATTCAATGGTGGTGTGTTGTTGGTCATGCCTCACTGAGAGGAGAGCTCTGAACCTGGTCTCTCAAGGGCTCATGTCCCAGTGTTCAGAGGGACAGGACAAAGGCTGTCCAGGACAGACTGTTCTAGGCTTGGAGGACCTGTTGATGCAAGCAGACTGGCAAGAAAGTCTTTACCAACCTTTTCTATTTCAGTAGATGTCACAGTGCTGTGACTCAAAGGACCCGTTCGGTGGATTGTGCTCACTCCCATTTGGCAAAGAATGGCAGGGCAGATGGATACATATAGCCATAACTGCAGAGCTTAAATGTAATGTGGTGTTGGCTATTCCCTGAGGATCAGGAAAATTGCCCCAATGACAATATCACTGTCTTCTCCAGGTGAGGAGGGAGTGGTCTCTGTGTGTTTGTGTTGTGTCAGATAATAACTGCACACACATGTATGTTCATCATTTTAACTGTCTTGCAGAGAAAGTCAACAAATTATCTGAACCCTGGCCAGACTTCAAAGTTCAGAGGTTTGGTTCAGAGTGAGCTGCAGTCACTGTTTCAAAGTTTATAAAAGCTGTCCAGATTTTCTGAGATTGTAAAACTGGGCTGGAGCAGCATTTTTCCTGTAGCTTTCAGCACTTCTGTTTCCCATCCTAGCTGGACAGTGGAATCGAAAAAACACTTCTTCAGAAATTCCAAGAGCTTAAGAACATTTAGTCCCAGTTGGATTCTAAAAATGAGTAAAGATCTGGGAAGCTGTCTGGTGGGGTCATATGTAACCTACCTAGTCAGTCCCATTGTGTCTGCAGCTCCCTTCAGATTGAGAGGTATTTTTGTAGCTGGAGTCTGGTGCGAAATTCAGCATCCAACGTAACAAACTAGCTTTTCATCTTTTCCTAGCTACTTACAGGTTCTTATGGATATTAAAGCAGATTCTATTTAATCTGTGATAGTTAGGACTGTACTCTGGTGAAGAAAGAGCCCAACAGTTTGACAGCTGTGATATTGTAATGTCAGTGGGGAGTCTTAATTTCTGAATAGCAGAAAATATGTTTCTAATGCTTTAGCATTTCAGATTAAAAAAATGCTGTTTATAATATCACATGGTCAAAGCATGAGCTAGTCAAGTCATGGGAAGAAAATTAATTTCAGCTCCTGCTGTTAACTCTTTCACAACACTGCTTTGTGATTATGCTATAAGGACTAGATACCCATCTTTTTTCATCCTGCTTGAAAAGTGCTTGGGTTTCTTTCCTAGAGTGTAGTTACAAAAGTGCTGGACCACATCAACAAGTCACCAAGTCCTGTGTGCCAGCAATGACCACTGTAGGGGCAGCAACCTAGACCCTGTTGCTGCAGCTGGAAGAGAATTTGTCAGGTTTGCAAATATCATTTCCATTTGATCAGGCTAAATAAATGCATATTAAGCCATTCTTACCTACAACTATAGGCTCTTTTTTTTTTAATTGGGAAAATGAGACTTTTCTTGTGATTATTAGTATTCATATACTGTTAGTTTCTACTGTCAGTAAAAGAGAACTAGCTAACATATCCTTGTAAGAAATTTCAGGTATACAGATGTAGGCAGACTTTTTTAGAGATCCTCAAAGACAGAGATTCAAGTTCTGCTCTTTAAATTCAAAAACAATTGAATTGCAGAGCTAACTGCAGTAAGAGGAGGGAAAGAATTGTTAAGCCAGTTACAAAGAGAGGAGAAATGTTAACATTCAGTTTGCATCTAGCTCAGATATTAAGCCGTTCAGAAGAGTTTGGATTTGAGACTCTGGTATGAGTTCACACCTGTTGCTGTGCATGCTAAGAAACTTCATGCAATTGTGTTTTTGCCTTCACTGAGGAACAGGCACTACACAGGTCCCCCTGGATCCTTCTGCAGGAACAGCCTACAGCTGTGTGCAGCCTCTGATGCCTCCAGGGACACCACATTGTATTTTCCCTATGAAGGAGATCTGAAAGATATTTACTCTCACCAAGATAGAAGTCTTCCTGTACTTTCTCAAGGGATTGAGTGATGCCTAAACATTACAGACACTGGAAAAATCTCTTTGAAACTTATCTGCAACTTTGAACTACTTGGCACCTTTCTTTTCATCACAGGAAGAATTTTCTTATGAGTTTTCTTAATTGTATTCGGAGTCCAAGATAGTCAAGGTTATACCAATGTAATGGTACTTCTATAGAATCTACCAGAATTTTCCTTTATACATTTTAAATAAGTACCAAGGTACCTCATGAGAAGTCCAAGTAAATTCACATTTGTGTAGTACTTAGAACTCTTTAAGCTGAAGGCAGTGTATGAATGCAGTGTTCATTTAATGGGGTGCATTTCCTTGGGATAGACACAAAATAAGTTTAGGCAATGAATCATGAAAGGAGTTGCTGCTTACTTGTTTCAAAAAGCCAGAATTTGGTTTAGCTGTGTTACATTTTGTGGAGTAACAATGGATTTCACGTTGTGTCAAATAAATTTTAAACTTTTGAGAAGGTTTAAAAATAGCAGCTAGTTAATAAAAGTAATGTACAATTTTACATCCTCATCACAAGATATTTTTACCAGGTAAATGTTATTTAGACTTTGAAAGTAGAAAACATTAGAATTAATACTGTGTTTGGACTTCTAATGGCCTCTTACAGAGACTAATTTGATCCTTGGTGAATATAATTTTGCCTCTCTCACTTTTATTCCATCCTACATTTTACTCCTGTTTCAAGCTTTTCATGCTTGTTAAAAAAGTTAGTGCAATAGTGAGGCTGAAAGATTCAGCAAGATTTCCCACTAAAAGTATTTTGCATATGCGTTATGTGTGTGAGTCCACATTAAAAGAATATTATTGAGATTTTTTGAGGCAAGTATTATGAAAGTGAAATTTGAGACTGCGTGTACCATTTCAGCTCAGGTCACTTGCACTTTAATCATGGAGGGTTTTTTGAATAACAAGTCCCTTGCATTTTTGAACACACAAGATATGTTGGCTCTTCAGATGCATCAGAGCTGTGAGGTCAAGCAGGCTAGTGCCTTTGGATGTGGATTCAGTGTTTATATCATCAGTTGCATTAAGTGAGAATTACTGGAAAAGAAAGGTTGGTCTCTGTCCATCTATTCCAGAATTTCTCTGAGATGTAGCAAGTCACTAAAACCAAACTATCAAACATGACCAAGAATTTTCTTTTTTTTTTTTTTTGTATTTCTAGTGTTTAGAGGTACAGCAGAAGGCAATAGAATCTGTACTGTGGGCACATAAGTATTGTGAAAACTTAATTCCCAGGTGTCAAAATTTAAAAATTAAAATTGGTACTATTATTTAAGCTGCAAAATGGAAACTATACAGTGAAGATAATTAATACATATGGAACACTCAGATACTACTGTATTGAACATGTCAGCATAAATCCTGATGAAATTAATAAAGCTATCTTGAGAATAGCTTTTGAATAAAGTGAAGCACATAAAGGCCATCATCACACAGAGAAAAATAAGTCAATACAGCCAACAGAGCATTGTATTTCTGTGAACACTTTTCATTTCAAGTCACAAAATGAAACAGACCCACTCAGAGAAAAAAAAAAGTACACACAAAAAACCACCTCCCACCAGAACCGCCTCCCCCAACCCAAACCTGGCTGTGCAATCATCATATTATATATTCACAGGGAGACCGAAGAAAGGTCGTGTATATTGTCATTTCTGACTTTCTGAGTGTTTGACTTGGCAACTTCAACTCTTTATGAGTCACACATGTACTGAGAGAAAAGTGCTATAAATTCATGGTTGGGTCTTTTTTAAAAATTATTCTTACTTTTCAATGTCATGCAATCACTTAGTGCAGCCCAGTTTCACCTTCTCTTTAAAACAAATACAGTATTTTAGATGTGGTTTTGTACTTAGTGAAGAATGTAAATTTGTTGAACATTTGTTCTTTTCGGGGAAAGTTTGGTGAGGCAGCTCTCAGAAATAACTAGACTTTCTCATCAGAAGCTGAGTAAAAATGAGCTACATTTTTAAATACTGCAGACCTTCTGTGAAGATACCAACACCTGAACTTTTAAAACAATTTTGGCCTGTCAGTCAGTTGTAAATGGGAGCAGGAAGAGAACAAGGAAAAAGTTCCCCTTACTGAGGAAGAGGATGACAAATAGAGCATCTCTATGGGAAGTGCTGTTTTCCTCATATCAGCAATATTTCTTACTGTGCATGAAAACATAATGTTTCTTTCTTGATTCTTGACCATTGTCATATGCTGCTGCTGCCAAGGGAGCAAGAAGGAGGAAATAAGGCTAAGGGAAAAAAAGAGACCTGTTCATGGGGAGGGGATAACAACTTTAAGAGACCTCACATAAGAAATCCACACATGTCCCCATGCACTGATTGCCCTTAAACAATCCGGCACAGCCACAATATCCTGCTGGGCCTCTAGCCAGAGCTTGGTTCCCCTCAGAAAGGACTGAGGTCTTCAAGTTGCTCTTCAATCTGCTCTTCCTCATAAACCAACAACACTGTTCTCTTCTACAGGATCCTACACTGAGTTGCCAAGCAAAGGGATGTCTGCTGAGGTTAAATAAAGGGAATTTGCTTACAAAAGTATTTAGGCTCTACTCAAAGTGCTGAAGGTGGCAAGGACTCTGCATTTTTTTATCATTTTGAATTTTTTTTTCCCTTAGGAAGTTTCCACTCAAAAAAAAAAAAAAATGGGATCAGGGGCAGCCCTACAGCCTACTGCAGATATTCATCTTTTTGCTGAGAAGTGGTGACAGCTACAGTTACCTTGGCAAGGCTTTACCTAACCAAAGTGGGGTGTAGTACTGTTTCAGATATTCTGCACACTACATGAGCAGGTGGCTTCCCAGCTTTCCCAGAGGAAAGTAAAAATTCAAAAGCAGTCAGCTAAATTTACTTCAGGCCAAGGAACTGGAGATACCAAAGACTGGGAGAATAAGAGGGTGAGAGAGACTAGAAAATCTTTTTCTTTATTGTCCAATGAACATTTGATGAACTTCGTTGATTTTTTTGTGACTTTCTCTGTTTCTTCATATTTTTAACACCTAGTTTGGGAATGAAGAATACTAGAACTGGGGTGTTTTCTACCATTTGGAGGGAGAGATTAGCAAGGCTGTATCAGAAAGGTGGAGAAAGGTGTTTCTCTATTCAGAGGTTTTATCTCTGACTATGTACTTTGATGCAAGCAACAAATACATATTGTGTTGTATTAGGAGTAACTGCAGGGAACTGTTCTGCATTAGTTCATAAACTTTTTTTAGCTTAAAAATTATCCCTTCAGACTTCAAAGAAATGCTCCTCTTTTGTGATTTTAGGATGATACAGTTTCTTTTAGGAGGAGAAATATTCATTTTATTTACCCTTCTCTGTGTTCTCTAAATAGAAGAAATGAAATGGCAGAAATGCAGGATTAGTGGCCTTGTTGAACTCTGTTACTGAGGGGCTTCCATAAAGGTTATTCTACCATCTCTGTTTGACTGTTCAAAGTAAGGAAATGTCTGAGCTTACTGGTGCCAAATTCTTCTCTAGAAAACTAAATTAAGAAAATAAATAAAACCTGCTCATTGTCAGCATAAGCTTGATCCAGTAAGAAACTAAGTATCAGAGATAATGTACAAAACTATTGTACAAAACTAGATCATAGTTGACAACAGGCTGATCATGATGACAGAAAGCAGGTAAAAGCTGGAGTCTTTGTGCTTATTTGCTGTGATTTCATCCCCCTGGTAACATATAGACCGTTTTTCTGTGCAGCCATTTCTATTATGTATGCCACTTGTTCATCAGCTCTGCTTCCTTGCTCTGGCTGCCTAGGGCACCAGGTCTATTTCTGGTAGTGGTTTAAGCTGATAAAGCATATAACCTTGGGTCAACACACTGTTTCAGGTTTGTCACTCAGTATTGCCTGTTTTTCTTGACTAGGAAAGCCTGGGGTAAACACTGCACATCCTAGTAGTGAAATGCAGTACAGCTTGCCTCCTCAACAACTCACACACTGTATTTTGTTATAGAAAAAATAAATACATTGGGCAGACAAGAAAATTGCTTGCAGCAATGAGTGGGAGTTTGCAAACTGAAGAGCTTTGATTCCCGTGTCCTCTAGTTGCACTGTATACCAAAAGATAATATCACAGCATAGAGTAAGTGAAAACACTGAAGGCAATCTACTGGTTTGTTTGTTACTGTTTTTCTTAAATTTATTGATGCACATGTTCTCCTTTGGGTGCTTATAGAGTTGCATAAATATTGTTTTGCCCAGGTAGGTTTCTTTTTTATTTTTTTTTTTTGAGCCACAAATTATAATGTTTATCATGCTGATGAAGCAATGGTTGGGGGACAAATATGACATTAAAAATAGACTTGGATTTCCCAATCATCTGAAGTGCTGGCTTGCAAACCCATGCAGCAATGTTGATTTGTGGGTAGTTAATTTTCTTGGCCATTGTTTTTCTATTGTGTGATGATGTGAGGTTATTTCTAGGCAAAATGAAACATACAGTTATACATAGTAAGAGAATTGTATAGTAGAAAATGTTCTTGGCATGCACACATGACTCAAAATGAGTACATAATGTGTGTTTGAATGGACTGGCTGGTTTTTTGTTTGTTTTTCCACAGGCAAATCAAGAAATAAATAACAATTTTTTTTTTTTTTTTAAGATGAAGATACAAGATCTTATTTTCCTTTGGATACAATTCCAAGATTCTGGATCAAAAACTTACTTATGTGATATTTCCATCATTTCACAGGAGTTACTTATTCATTTTTAAACCCAGTTCAAAAATCTTAAGAGATTCAGATATTTGGGAAAACAAGAAATTATTTCCTTATGGCAATATTGAGTTCAGATTTTGATCCTGATATAAATAGAGAGGTGAAACTTGCTAGGGGACAGAGGCTGGCAGAAAACTGTGTGCAAACACTATGTGTTGCAATGTTTGTGTGAGGGAACAGCTCAGTACCTCCTTCATCGTCTCAGGTTTGCAGTACCTGGAGCTGAGACAGTGTGTGGTTAGACAGAGCAGAGAGCATAAGATGGGGTTGGACTTGGGTTGGAGTCAATGCCTGAGGGCTGGATTTGAGTCTAATGGAAATAGAAAGGAGGTTTTGCTTTTATTTCATTGGTCTTTGGACCAGCCTGAGATTATCTGGCCTTAACTCATTTGCTCAATGGGGCAGAGACTGTGGGTGCTGTTCCAATACATGGACTGAAGCTGCTAATTCAGAATAGCTGTAACTTACTCCCAGATTGTTTTTCCTTTGGAAATCAAATTAATTGAACTTTTAGAAGGTGACGTTAATTTCATTCACAGTAAGAAAAGGACAAAATTAAATCATTCCTGGCAAAACAAAACCTAATTTGCAGGGCTCGTTAAACATTCTGGAGCTAAAGAGAAATCGTGGCACAAAGGCCTGTACTATGAGATCATTTCCCATCATTCTAGGTATTCCCTTTTATTCTGCCTTGAAATGGAAACACTGGGAAATGGATATAAGAAGAATATGATCTAGGATTTCTAGGAAGAGATGAATAATAATTTTCTTTATTAATAAAAGAGGCAATAGTCAAAGAATCCAAGTGATGAACAATACGCACATTTAACGCTATATGTTTTCTTCGCTTTTTATCCTCACTTACATGTATAACAAAATGGACATCCTGTTTTTCTTTCCATCTAGATGATTTTTTTTTAAATTCAGTTTATGTAACTGTCTTTCTTCCCATCAAGCGCAAATTATCTTCAATAGATGTGGGAATGGAGTCAGACTAGGCTCAGAATGCTATCTTTTGGATTCATGCCCTAGACTGAAGAAAAATGATGAATGGCGTGCAGAAAGGTTTACTCTTTTGACAAAAAATATTTCTGTTTGTGTTGCTCAGGCTGTCAAATGTTCCTAGATATAGCAATTAAGCAAAATAGTAAAGATGGGAATTAAAATAAAGAAGCCACAAGTTGAACAAGATCAACACTTCTGAGTGGGCACCCAAAGAAAAAAAGTCACTGCATTCACATGTATTCTTTCTACAAAGCAAGATGTGGAAAATCATCACTTTTCTAACCAGACTGTGGTAGTAATTTTGTAATTCCAGGGTTCTTTCCCTCCTCTCTCCCATCCATCCCCAGCAGTGTTTCAAAATTACCTATAATTTTCATGGTTCGGTTATTAGAGTATGAAATGCATAAGGTTTGGTGGGTAGCAACAATGAACCCTGAAATGAAGCAGTTAGTACTGAAATGTCTATATTATCCTGGATAAATATGCCTATATTTTTGTTGGATGGGTTCAAGAGAGCCAAACAGTCTGGGAAAACCTGAAGTCAACTAAAACTAACTAGGTGAGGGGAATGGGAAGTAATTATTTGCCTCAAGTGGTACCTGGGGAGTAGGGAGAGCAATAAGGCAAAAACCGAGCAAGACACTTGAGAGATGTTGTAATAGCTGTGGAATACAGGGTTAATATCACAGGGTTAAGAGACAGAACTGCTTATTCTCTCCCTCTTTGTGTTCTCTGTTCCTTTCCTTTCTGCTGCTTTATCTTGCTTTCATATTTTCTTTACTTCACTTGTCCTTTTTTGCTTTTTCCCTTTTTCCTTTTTTTTTCCCCTTTTTTTCCTTTCCTCACCAAAATTGTCACCCTTGACCCACTGTAAGCATTTTATTTCTGTACATCTTACAGCAGGCCTAGGCCAAGATAAAACCTAGATATTGCACTACACATTACAGCAGAGGACTTTGACTGGTGCTGAAGGCCACAACTGTTCAGAAAAGCGCTTGTTTTAAATTTCAGGTGTGCACTTAAGTCCTTAGGGAATTTACTGGCAGACAAGAATATGAATAAGGGGTTTGTTACTATAGGTGGAATAGTGAGTGGTTGTCTATATAAATGCCTCCAGCAGTCCTCATCTGGGAAACCCCACTGTGCTGAGCACTGAGCTGGTGGTTCTGTCTCCGTTATTGTGGTATTCTGATGAAGAACAGTTGTATGAGATAATGTCATATCCAAGATATTCAGTAATTTGTATTTCTGTTTGCCACAAACATTGTTTCCTATTCTTTTTCTATTTTAAACTTGCACTCCCCGTAGTGAGAAATTCATCTTCCCTCTGGAGTGCTCATAGATATTTCTGCTTTAAAAAAATTCCCTTCACACACACTTTGTTCTTCGCCTGGTATCACTTTACTTCTTTCTTTCATCTTTTTCAGGGCCTAACCTTAAATAGAAAGAACTGATACTCCGTACTGTCCTTGCTGTTTTCCTTTCCATACTCATTACCTCTGATCTTACTCTGATCTTCCCTCGTTCTGGCTTTGGAGTATTGTTCTATCTGGTGCATCAAATTTAGTCATCCTTTCCCATTTGTTCAGCATCACCAGCTGATATAATTTACTGGGGCTGTGTACTTTTGCAGGTATTTCCAGAATATCAGTCAGGGCTCTGTTACATTCTACATAACTAAAAAGGCTGAATCCTGCTGACCAAAGCAATTTAGTTACACAGAGGATGCAACAGAGAAAGTTCCATATACTACTTAGAAATGACACACCAAAGCTGGTGGATAACGTGGAGAATTGTACTAGAAATGTTAGAATGAACATCTTAGCAGAATAAATGGGTAAGTCTGATTGCAGATATACCAGAATGAGTATCCAGCTGGAGAAGGGTTACAAGAATGACAGCTGGATTAGCAGGTCATCAGTATCCTATCACAAATGTGTGTAGCTTTTCAAGATATCCAGATTTGGAGACAGACTGAGTAAATCCTGATGACTCACAGAGGTGGAACAGGATGGAGAAATTAATCAGTGTCATCCCCTGAAGTGTGTAAAAAGGCACATCTAAAATCAGTACCAGGATGCCAACTGCGGAAGAAGAGGAGACATGAGGAGCAGTTGGTAGCTGACAGGTCCTCTGTGTCACTGCAGAGAAGTCTGGATAGGAAACCAGGATATGAACATCTGGATGAATATCAGTATGCTGGGCAGACTGCTCATGTACAAGCCTTAGCATTCGTGAGTGGGGGTGGGAATATGAGTGTAGGTCTGAAATCCGTTTTGCTTTAAAATAAAATCTCCCTTTTCCTGAAAGTTCTTTCATGGTTTGTTGTATTGTTGCTACAGTGCTGCAGCATTACTTTCTGCAAGTGGGGCAACTTTTCTATTTAAGGGATGGCAGGGAGTTGACCCCCAGGACAGCTCTGACTCTCACCTAGAAGTGGGAGAGGAAAAAGGAGGACAATAGCAGGTAGTCCTCTACCACACACAGGGCAGAGACAGTGAGTCCCCACATCGTAGACATGGGGGCTGAAAATAGTATTTGTTGGTTTCAGCTTCACCTTTTACATGGAAACTGAGGCCTAGACCTTAGCCATGACATCCAGGACTGATGTTACCTAATCTGAGCTGCCAGAGTGCTTTCCTACTCTTGGAAGAAGTAGAAAAATGCTTTCTCTACGGATACTACTGACTCCAGTTAGGGCATGTTGCCTTGCTTTTATTATTTTCTGGATAAAGCAGAAAGAAGCAACTTCTATTCTGTAGAGAGGGAGAAGCATGCCTCTTACTGAAAGATATGTTGTTAATGCTGGAGCACAAAGTACTTGGCAAAAAATTGGAAATGCATGAAAATGTGACTATTGCATTCCCCATTTTCATTTGAGGTATTATTCATATAATCTCCTCCTCTTAAGTGTCAGATTCCAGATGATAAACCATTAGCTACACAAAGTATTTGATGATGTCTAATTGTTTTAGAAGTAGTTTGCTTCTAAGCACAAAAACATACTTCTGAGAGGAACTAGTAAACTACAGACCCCAGTTTTCAGATTCTGGACACTGAGGTATTAAGGTTGCTTCTTTACTGAAGGAGTTAAAGGCTGAAGATAGATTAGATGTGTGCTTCCAAAACTGTTAGCATGAGCAAGGAACCCTTAATAGGACCACAGCGTCTAATAGTCAGCTCATAAAAAACAGTGAGCTGTTCAGTTTTAAGGGTATAAAGAATTGTTTATGTTCTGCTCTGAAACCATAGACCGGAGCCCCCTTTTGAGACAGATGCTCTGACATGGGAAGACAGGCAATTTAGCTGGAACTGCAGTTCTGAAGTGGAGTATTAGTTTAGCTGTAGGTGGTTTGTAAGAATGCTTGCATTTTATGTCCAAGACCACTTTGATTATAAATTGCAACTTTAACTTGAAGAGCATGTGTAATTGGCATCCCACAAATCTGTAAACTTACACTAAATGGGTCTCTTACAAAACGCCTGTTAAAAATTAACTCACTTTCATGGCACCTTTAGAGGATAGTTAAAATCCCATTAAGAGACATTAGAGTGAGAAAGAAATGTCATGACATGTCCAAGGCCACTTAGTTGTTGGAACAGAATAGCTCAACAGGGAACAGGGAATGAAATGGTCTGATTGTCTTCTGCATTAATTTCGTGCTTCCTTCTCTATCACTGTTCCTTAGCAATTGTATGTTGCTCAAACCTGCAAACACTTTTACCTAATTAGCAGCCCCTCAGTCAATGGTTTCATTCAGCTGTGTCCATTATTGCTGGCTTTTACCAGGTCCTTTTCCCATTTGGATTCTATAGAATATTTATGTAAGTGAGAGCTGGTGATGAGGGACTAGCATGACTTGTGTGGGCTGAGCAGGGTTCACGTGCCTTTGTAATGGAACTTTTTAAGTATTTACTTCTCAGAAAGGTCTTCTCTCACTTTTCTTTCAAGCTGATAGTGTCAATTAACAATTCTTCGTAATTTAAAGTTAATGCCAAATTAGTGCTGGTTTATGGGGTGTTTGTAAATGGAGAGCTGGTAAATCAGTGTGCTAACTTCAATTGTCATCCTAGTGTTTAATTTTGTTTTTGTCAGATGATTATCTGTTATGTGCACAATAGTGTAGTTTCATACTTGTCATTTGTCTCTCTCAGTTACAAGATCCTTGTTGCACTCCTGTTTCAAGGCTTCTGCTATAGACCTGTGACCGCAGCAAGATTACAATTATTGTTTTAGAAGCCTAAAAGATATGAAGTTGCAAAAGCGGAAGAACATTTTAAATACAACTGTGCATTAAGTATGGTTACTGAGTCATTGTTTCGGTTTTATACAGTTTATATTTCTGGTTAGTATAAAATGCACTAAAGACCAAATCTGAAAACCATCTGCACCTCATGTTTCCTTCTAAGAGGTTATTTATGGTTTGGGCTTTATACACTGAGCTAAATACAGAATGTGTAAAGACTGTTAATTAACCCTTTGAGATATGAGTTTCCCATCAATGTGTGGAACAGGAACATGTTTTTAATTAGGTAGTAAAACTCTTGGGATTTATACTTGTTCAAAATTTGCTCCATAATGAAACTAAAGCAACTACACGTTAAATGCATTAAGAGGGGAGAAAAAAAATCAGCTCTGAGTTTAAGTAAAGCTAGATTTGTATCATATTCCCACCAAAGCAAGGAAACACAAATTTACATTTATGCAAGATATTTTAATGAATGAGGTCATGGTTAGATACCATTTTCTTACCTGAAGAGGCAGCCCCTTAGTATTTATCTTTTCTCTTTCCTCTAACATTTTTTGTAAGATCTGTTCATGCCTTAGGAATTTCACAGTGTGGCCTAGTACTCTCCCATTATGGTGGATCTGGCAGTCAATTAAAAAAGGAACTCTGCATAAAGCTGAGCTCAATTCAAGTCCAGAAAAATGTATGAGCACTTTGCTAACATATGTGAAACTGATTTAATTAGTTTCAAAACTGAAGTTAACCACACAGTTATATACATTAGTGAATTGTGGCCCAAAGAAACACTCTGGCTGTTTAATGACAAAGTGAAGCATTGCTCTTATGATGTGCCATAGCCTGTCATAGCCCAAACGCAACAGAATACTTCAGTGAGAAGGTAATCTTACCTGTAGTATTATTTCAATCCTTAGTTAAACTTTATAGGGAGATTTTAATATTGATATATGTAATAAAACATGCTATAAATAAAAAGCACAGGACTTGTGTTCTTATTCTGCTGTATTTTCTACTCAGTCATTTCAATTTTAAATCAGAAATTCCAGAAATGCCTAATTCAAGCAAAGGTCTTAAGGGTCTGGAAAATATGTGTTAAATAAAACCTTGTTTAAGTTAGACAAGCATAAAGGAGGGAAAACAGTTCCAACTGGGAAGCCTGTTTGTTTTCCTTTTTGCAAGTTTAAGTTAAAATTAAATGCAATATATTTATATTTTCTTTTTCCTTTCTTTTTTTTTAATTTTAATGAATTTTGATGAAACTCTTCACATTCCTATTTCATATCTTAGAGTGCCAGATTTCAGTCTAAGTGGATTTTTGTGGACAAGTGATAAAACAATATGAATGGTAGTTCAAAGTAAATGTCTCCAAACCAGCCAGAAAAAGCTTCAGCTGTGTAACTGCTGGTCCAGAGAATCTCTGTGGGCTTTCTCTTTGGTACAGTACCATGGATAGTTTTTATACTTCCCTGGAGAAAACTTCCTTCCCACTTCCCATGTCCTCTGTGATGATCCTGGTCAGAAGTAGGGCCTGATCTTGCTGTCTTCATAGGAAAATGGAGACACCGCTTAGAGAAGGTTTGAAGTCCATAGCATGTAAAAATTAGAAGAAAAAACCATAAAACTCAATGAAACAGCTTAACCATTATCTTGTTCCTGGTGCCCTTATTTGCACCTATGCTCCCTGTGTATAAACTGATGGTGGGTGCGGTCCTGTGGTGTAATGGAGAGCACCCTGAATTCTGAATCCCAAGGACCTGAGTTCGAGTCTCAGTGGGGACCGTCCCCTGGCAGTTAAATGCTCCCTGCCATCCCATCCCATCACATCTCAGAAGCTCAGTAGGGTCAGCCCCGGTTAGTACCGGGTGCTGTGACAGTCCCGAGGACTTCCCTGTCACTGTCCAAGCTCGC
>JAOXXN010000446.1:24355113-24370383 GCA_026770055.1 Myrmophylax atrothorax
CGGTGGGGCCAGTTCTGCGCACGCTGTGCCTCACCTAAAACATCCCCTGCGCAGGCTGGAAGGGCACAGTCACGTGGGGAGAGCCCTGCCCAAAGCTGCGTTTGTGAAGTCTGGCCATACATACATAAACTGATGACATTCATATACTTTTTTAACCTTGTATTTCATTCAAGAGTCCCCAAGTTGAAAAGCAATGGATAACCAGGCTCCTAGGGTAGTCAAGGAGTATCTTTTTGGAGAGTTATAGCTCTATGAGATTTAAGGTATAGTTTCAAATACACTTACTTAAATGGGCACAAGACAGATTGGCTTTCAAAAGTGGAACCCTGTCTTCTGCCCCAGAGTTTACTGCAAAGACACCCAAACAGCCACAGTGACACAAAGGACACAGTGGCAGGGCTGGGGACAGGGACAGAGCTCAGCTGAAGAGCTGGTGTAAACTGTAGGTGAAACACCACCAGAGCCCCACATGTTTGACAGCAAAAGCGTACACGGAGTTCATGCCCACTTCAGACCCCACAATATGTTGTTTTTCTGTGCATCCCCTGCTGATGCTCACCTGAGATACTCAAATGCACATAACTGGCAATGCAGTCTAGCACTGAGAGACCTGCACCCCTGCACTGGGGTTATGAATAAGTAATCCAGGATCAGGTTGAAAATTGGGATAATACCTGTCTTACATCAAGATAATTGCCTGTTGTGATAGCTTCATCACTTCGGTGCTCCCAGCCTTCTGCTGTACTTCAGGGTGGTCTGATGAGAGAGTACATATGGTGACTCACTCTGACCTGATAGTCAGGCTTTCAGTCCCAGTTAACTTCCTCTATTTTTTTGCTAATCCCTCTGATTCAGTTTGCTAACACAGAAGAAAAGTATTTGGTGGGGGTTTTGTGTGGATTTTTGTTTGTTTGTTTGTTTTCCTTTTTTTTTGTTCCCCCCCACCCCCCCCTCCCCCGGCTGGCGTTCTGCTGATTTAGGGTCCTGAGTTCTTTCTCGGAAGGTTGAATGAACAAATAGTCATCAGGGCTCCTAAGTAGTGTGCTAACAGAAAAATAGCATGTCTTAATATACATTTAAAAAAGTATTTCTCTGATGGTTTGTACTTCAACATCCTCTGTGTTGCAGATATTTAAATTCTGGGTTTAAATATCATAATTTATAGCTAGTGTGATCCTTTAGGAGGAGTAAAGGAATTTTAGCCATGTAGTAATTAAGCATTTAAAACACCTGAGTTGAGGCTACCTCTTCCTCCTATGCCTTTTACCTTTCATAGTCATTTACACTTGCTCAAAGTGAGTGCAAAGTGGGTGCAAATGCTACCTCATCAACTGGTAATGGTTTACAAATGTGTAAATCTGCAAAACTGTGTGAAAATCAAGCTCCTTATGGGGTTGATTTGAGAGAAGTCATTACAATTTTTGGAAGATGTCCTACAAGCTGTTGTTCCTTCATGTTCAAGTTGTTCTTCCCTTGCTCCAGTGTTTCTGGTAAGGCAGCAATGATCCACTTTCTAGACGCAGTGAAAATGGTGCGGAGGTAGGATGTACTTTACAGGCTTGTATGATGGTTAATGCATGCTTAAAAGAGCCAGGAATTGCTGGAAAATCTACACTGTGGTGAAGGACGTTAGAAATCAGAATCCTTCATGTTGTATCTATGTGTTAAACTTTTTTTATTAGTTTAAAGTCTAAAGTTGTTGCTAGTTATTGTGGTATAATCGGATAAGAAGCACAGTGCAACTGTATGCTCCAGCATTCTCCAATCCCTTTGTTTTCTCTAGCACTGGAAAATCAGAGGTGGCTGGGAAACTCAAATCTCACCCTTCGTGGCTTTCAGATTTGGCAAGAAAGAAACAAACAAAATACTGCTTTGGGGTTTTGTTGAATTTTTTGTGTTTGATTGGTTGGTTAGTTTTTTTTATATCTGGTTTTCATTGAGAAATCTGGTATCAACATACAACTGCATGATTTCATTTTTGCTATGTCTTTTGGGGGCACAACTAGGTCAAAACGTTTTGCTTTATTCAGTGTAAGTGGACTATAATGGTATACTGCTACAATTGATTGGCTCTGTAGGCAATATGGTATCCTGACTTCATTTTCTGCTTCTCCTCCCTTACCATGTTACCTGTGTTCTACATTTCATGTGTATCATATTCACAGACCTATACTACTACTGTAAACTGTTTCCTGGTACTAATTATCTTACTCTTTCAATTTGATAGGATCAAAGCATTCTATTATAATTCCACTGTTATTTGTGGAAATACAAGGAGAAAATAATTCTATACTCTCTCACAGTACAAAAATATCTACAGAATTTAGATAGAAACATCTTGTGTATAAGGGTCATCTTTGAAAGTTGTTAGTAAATCAGTTCTGTAACTTAGTAGAGAACAAGCATTTTGGGTAATTGGAACATTCAGTGAAATCCCTGTCCTTAGAGGCTGGGTTACTAAAAGTTTACTAGTACTTACTGGTCTGATGTAACTGCTTAGCTGGCTCTGCTTTGACTGAAGGCTTGAAGCAGTTGGACAGACATCTGCCCCAGTTGAGCTCGTTTTGTGTTTTTCTGGTTTCTGAGAAGTGTTCTACATCTGCAACCTGTGCTTTTAAGTCACAGGCTGATCTTTTTGGCTCAGAGGAGCACAGTTGACAAGCTCTGACATCCAGGCAGTGATGATTTTTCAGTAACAGGTTAAATGACCTCAACAGGTGACAGCGTACTGGCATTTCTGTGCTACAGTGTGTACCTGGTATTTCTTGGAAGGTAAAAACTAAATGCAGTGAGCATAGAGACCTGTATGTAATTCTGAAGTTAGACTCTTTCCTGCATGTGAGTACCTAACTGGCTGCATCCCCAGCCTGCTGAATTCTGTGAAAATCCTCATCCCATCTGTTGCTCTCCCTGCTCGCTAGGACCATATTCATCTGCAGGGGAGATCTTCTAGGTCTGAAAATCCTTTTTCCCAAAGCATTTTTTTCTGTGAAAAGTATATGATTATATAATATTTCATTAACTCCATGAAAGAAGGAAAAAAATCTCTTGTACCAGATGTTTGAAAAATACTTCTTTTGGAGAAAGTGCAGGTGATAACGTTGCATTTCTTGTAGCATCTGAATAATTATGGTGTTGGAACAATTATTTGCAAAGTAAATTGGTTAATTATAGATATCTCAGACAACATGTATTTCACTACTGTTTTCATGTATCATATCTGTGTCCTTACAGCAACAGAAACATAACTTGAAATAGTTCACTCATCATGTGGAATTAGAATTCCAGTGCAGTGCCCACTAGCCTTTGAGCTACTTAATGTACAGAGGTGTCTAAGAACCAAGTGTGAGCTACACTTCCTGTAGATCTCCAAGATAAACTGGGTGCTACCTAGTGTTTGTGTACTTATTAGAGTGGTGCTTGGAAAGGCTAAATCTGAACTAGGAAACTCAACAGGTCCTGCTCATAGCCTTGAGCACTCCTTTGCAGATGCCCTATATTGTTCTAATTGTTAGCATGTTTCCTGGCGTGATTTTGATCTGTGCCAACTGGCATTCTCCTAGGAAGTCCTTGGGCAATCTCCAAGGAACAGCATAGGTCAGGCAACACCCACCAGACAGTCAGACATGGCACCCATTTAGAGTGGGGAAAAGGTTTAGCTATATGAAAGGTTTACTTTGTCCTGCCACTTGTTCCCAGTGCCTTTGGTGCTTTTGAGGCTCCTTGAGTAGAATAGACAAACCACTTCAGATTTTGGACTGTAAAATTGCTGTACTTACTTCTGGACAGTTCTCAAGTATAAACTTCCCTCTCAGTTGCCCTCATCTCCTTTGAGGCCAGCTCTGTACTAGGAACATCTGCCAACACAGCTCTGTCAGTCTACATACATTATTCCTGACTGGCACAGCAGCCCCAACTGAACTGTACCATGGAGACATGGTTGCTGTTTCAAATTATTCTTTAATGTTGTAGCTGGGTTAGTTTTATCAAAGCCTTGAGTGCCTTTGTAAGCTGTGCCTGTACTGTATTTGAGAGTAGTACCATGTTCCTGTACCGACAGGGTGCTACAACTCAGGATGCAGCCTTAGACAGAGCATGATCCAAAGACTAAAGTGATAGAACTGGTATACAAAGTAGTTTGCAGGTGAGCTTTGTTAGTCACTATCCAGCTCCTGACAGATTCTGCAAGCAAGCATTCATTACCCCTGCAATCTCTCTGTGAAGGTTTCTGCATGGTTATTTCTTCTAAACAAGCAGGAGCATGTTGTATATTGACTCAACTGCTGGAGTGAAAATCTGTTTCACCTTTTTTTCCAATCCGCAAATGTGTAAGCATTATTAACTGAAAATACAGTTTTCAGTCTAAAGGAAGAGCAGCTGCAGTTATACATTTTTTATTATTATTTTTCAATGTTGTGCCAAAAAGATCTGCAAAGACCTGTGCGGGAGAAGACCTGTAAAGTTTTGCATTTAATCATTAATAGGAACTGGGTTTTTTGGTGGGTGGTATGCTGCTGAAAACTGAAAGAGCAAATTTATTTTTGCACTCTTTGGGCCAAACTCAGTTCTGGATTAAGGAGACTGAAATTCCACTGACAATTATAGGAACGTAGCCCCTGTGCAGAAACATTTTTGTTCTGGAGGAATGCCCAAATCTTAGCATGAATGCAGGGATATCCTACTTCAGACTGAAAGTCAGTGTGTCCTTTGTTGAAGTTGATTCATCAAAGTGCTCTTCTTTGCCAGAGGCCATAACAAATCTTCCTTATTACCTGATATAAAAGACTTAGCAGGAAGGTTAGCGCTGATCAGGTTATTGCACCATCTGACTGTGTGCACCTACTCTATTGTGCCAGACACTAGCCTGTGGATTTTTGCTCATAAAAGTGGGTGCTCAGACTGGGATTTAAAGCTGAAGAATTTGTGACCCTGCTGTAGTATTGCCCAAGGGGTAGAAAGCATGGAAATGTGTACGTGATTTGATGATAAAGCATGTCACGGATGTACTGTTTGTATAGGTCTGTGGATATGGAAGGAGGTGTTGGCTGTCATTCATATTTATCCTTCTCTGCACCTGAAGCCTCATAATCACTATTTGCTAATTATTACTATTACTACTACAGTCTCACAGATGACTTTTTTTATTTCTCTCTGAAACAACCTTCAAAGACTAGACAGGTGTCTGATGCTCTAAGGAAGTTTTGGATCCTCACATGAACTGCTTAACTGCATCATACCTCACAGTAAACGTATGGCATTTGTAGCTCATCAGCATTCATCAGGAAAGAAGCTGGGTGTCAGAGTAGAAAAGCTTCTATCAGTGACTTCAGCTGACAGCAGGGCTAGAAATGCTTCCCTGTGAGTTAGTGCATGCCCTGTTTCAAACAGCAACCTTGTAGAGAAAGGAAGTATTTCTTAGGTCCCATGCTATTCTACCCTCTGTACTCTAATCCCTATAGAAAGAGACACAATGAGATGAAACTAGAGTAGCTCTTCACAACTGCAAGGTTTTCATATATTAGGAAAATATTCTGCTGCCCCTCTGGACAGTTTTTAGACACCATAATGCATCTAGAGCGTGGTCTGTTGAAAATGCAAGGTGTTATAAATTACAGTGAGGGTAATAGACTTCCCTTTCCTCGTGGGTGCCTCTCCTCAAATTTACACACCCTGCCTTCCTGTTAGAAGCTGGCTCTAAGGAGGTTCAGGAACCTCATGAGGGACTTCAGGAAGGGATTCACCTCATCTGAATCTGCATTGCCACCCTTCCCAGGTGCTCACAGAACGTCTGGATCAATTGTAAACATGAATAGCCCTTTCTTGGAAGGAAGGGAGTGGGGGAAGTAATAGGATATTGAGTAGTATGGAGTACATCCAGTTTGGATGTCCAGGACTGAGACAGGATGGGACAACAACTGAGACCTAAGTGAGTACTTTCACTTCTAGAATTTAGCAATGAAAGAAAAAAAAAACAACCAACAACAAAAACAAAACCAACCAACAAAAAACCCCCACAAACTGCAAGTGCTTGTCTTGGGATGTTTTAGCAGGAGTAGGAGGAAGCATATTTATAAAAGCAAAGTATTCTGTAACAAACAAGGAGAATGTTCTAGCCCATGTCATGAACTACACAGCTCATAGTTTTATTTCCCCGGATTCTGGAATATTTGGATCTAAATTTTCTGTTTTGCTAAGCTTTTGTCTTTAGTATTTTGTTTTTTGAAAGGATGGCAGAGAGTCTGGCTAAACTGTTGGGTGAAGGAGTGGCATATAATTCAGAAAAAACCACATTGTACTAGCGTTTCTTGTGAGTTTGTTTTGGAGGAAGCGTCATAATGGATGAAGACCTTGCAGATGAGATTTCTCATTTTCTTAAGGCTACCTACCCTTTATGTGTGTTTTCTGCTCTGGATGACAGCACTGTTGAAGTGTCTTTGGGAATACGGGTGACAGGATAGTTTAGAAAGCTATTTCTGTCAACTGTTGGAACTCTTATGGCAGCTAAGGGAAAAGCTATTGGTAATTGTAATTCTAGAATTAAGTTCCCTCCTTTGAGTATGGGTAAAGACTGGTACAAAAATAAAGCAAAATATTGAGGTTTCTATATAATTTGTTCAAAGTTTCTGCTTTTGTATTCTGACTGATGAATATTTATACAGATCATAGAATTAAATTGTAGATTGTTACACTTAGTATATGTATAAAAAAATATATGAACTGCATAGTCCTAAATGGGTTCTTTACATCTGCCATATGATAAAACACTGTAAAAGTGAAGTATGCTTCTTGAGTCTATGTAAGTAAATAGAGCCTAGAGACATCTCAAAAGATGTGTACAGATGAAAATGCAGATGAAATAAGACCTTCCTGTACCCACTCTTTTATTATTCTGCTTTTCTCTGACATAAGCCAAAAATAAAAATTTCCATGAGTCTGAAGGCAGAAATTTTTGATGGAGTTATGATTCACTCATTACCATAGTTAGATGGCAGGAAAAGCTGTCTGAGCACCATATGTCGAGTTGGTTTTCTATACACATATACATTTGTTCACAGATTCCCTGTATAAAGGCGCATTTGTAAATGCGTGTGAAGGGTGCATGCACACTCGTGCACTTATAGCAACTGATGCAATGCTTGCTTTGGTAGTGGACAGACAGGATAATAGAATGATACTCTAGGCTTGGTTTTATTCTAAGTTTCTAATTATTAGAGTAGATCTAGTAGAATTTATCTACTCTATAAAAGCATAAGTATTGGGATCTGGAGGAACCAATTGAATAAATTCCTTCTGCCTTTCTTTCAGTTAGTAATCCTAATGATTTTACTCATAGGTGAAAACTCATTGCATTTAGTCAGGTGAAAAATAGTTGAGATGTGTGAGGCTTTGGAGAAGGAAAAACAAGCTTGAAGACCAAATAGTACTAAGTAGAAGTCACTTTCTGTGGCTCATTCTTCACAGCTGGACTGCATTTCCCATAACATACTATGCCCATAAGATTTTCGTCATCAGCTACTTATGATTCAGCTAAAGGGAAGACTCTGGAGGTCACTGGAGGTGAAATCTATTATGGAGCCAGCCCACGGTGGTGAATAGAAAGACATTCAATCCACAGCTTTCCATGAATCCTTACAGCATCTCAGTCAAGGGCAAATTACTTTTGAACTGACCCCAAATAAATTTTTTCTTCTCCACAGAAGAAATATGTTGCCTTGGATTCATGTAAAATTGCATATGTTGTTAAAATTTTCTGTGTGGGCAATAAAAAAATACAATATTTCCCATAAATAATAGAATGTTTAAATTAAAAACTGCCTCTCAGGTACTGTTACTTTGCACCTATTCTGTCTAATTCTTTCTGCATGGCATATTTAAAATGCTGAATATTACTTCAGCTAATAAAAAAGATACATAAAAGTGTAAAGAAACTACTAAAACAGGTTAGAGACTTTTTCTTCATCTTTTAGTTGGCCATACTGTTCTAACCTTTCCTAGGTCTTCGCTGCTGTTCTCCCCACAAGGCACCAACTGTTTGCTTGGGTGTATTTTTAATATGATAGACATGCCAATAAAGGCAAAAATACTAATAGGTATGTTTACAGGGATTTTTTTTCTCCAAATGTCTTTGATATGTTGCCTGTAGGCCAAACTATGCATTGTTTATTTACAATATTGAGCGCTTATTAATAGAAATACTCAGAAAATGTAGTGAGGTTGCCATGTAATTAACAGCCTCAAAAAGAGGGAAAACCACCCCATTTTTAGCTATGCTTTCTGGGTTTGCTGTTATTTTTTTTTCTTTTTTCTCCTTCTATTAACTGAAATATTAGTGCAAATCCTGAATGAGTTTTTGCTTGTTTTCATTCTTGAAGGGTGAGGTTTATTCCTTGAGCTAATGCAAGATTTTTTAAAATGGTCCAATTTGATTAAGCCTTTTGTTTGTCTATTTTTAGGGACCTTACTAAATGTAGAGTTTCTTGCAATTTCTTTTTTTTTTTTTATTCTTTTTAAGACCACCTCTGGCTTCAAATCTCTGCTTTAAAAAAGTTCAATTGTTATGGTTTGGCAAATATCAAACAGGTCTGTTAGGACAAAAATAGTTTGGGTTTTGTTTTTAATAAGGAAATAAGCTGAAGTAAGATGAATATAAATAAGTTTGTGTATAAAAATAGAGCTATTGTTGGTCTATGTCTGGATAGTGCTCTTTTGGGTGTATAATCTCTCTGGCCAGTTTTTGATTACTCACATATTTGGACAACCCCAGGCTAAAAGGCAGCTAGATTCCCGGTTCCCACTTCCCAGGGTAATGCTTCAACCACTGAGTTAGTACATTAAACAAGGCTTGTGATACCAAATGTCACTTAAAAGACTAACCTCTCGAGTCTTTGACAAACAAGGTAAAGTCTTCTGTGATGTGACATCCCAGGCTGCTTGTCTTTCAAACAGGGAAATTAACCTTGCTTGTAGCAAGGGGTGATGGGCAGAAACCCTGTGAGAGGCAAATAACTGGGGCAATGCCATGCATTTAGTGATTTCCCTTGGATGGTTTCATGTAGCTGCATGCTGAACACACTTATGTCAGTTTTGTCTCCTCATTCAAAGGCTGCTTTAGCTTCTATAGTGAGGCTCCTAACCCTCATTAACTGTATAGAAATATGAGATACCTCCAGTCTCTGCATGTTTTGAGAGGTAGGCAACATGCCATTTAATTTTAATTGCATCTGTCTACAAATGACTTTGGAACACACATTCATTTGATTTGTGCTCTTGGCTTCCAAGAAAATCCCACTTATGATGAAGCATTTGAAGGGTCAATCTCATAATTTAGCAGTGAAGATTTTAAACTGGAACAATTTTAACTTGTCTTAAATTTTCTATCTCAAAAATATTTCCTTATAAAACTTCTCTTGGTTGGAATCTGAAGGTTTCTATATATCTGTATGTTTATATAATGAGCAACATCTTCACATAAAAAGGAAGAGAGAGGAAAATAATAAAGGTTGTCCTATCTAAAACATACTTATCATATTAGGAACATATATATCAAGGTATATATCAAGATATTAATTTCAGAGTCTTCAAAAAAGGCTCAGTGGATTATATCCATTACTGCCCATGGCCCTGATTCAACTTTTATATAAGTCAATAGGTGTCCTGGCTCTTTCCTCCCATAGCTCTTTGGATCAGGCCCAAGGGAAACAAGAACAGTCAGGGGGAGACGCTACAAATGGTGAAATTTAAAAGAAAAAAAAAAAAAGGAAAGAAAGAAAAAAGTTAGGCAGCATGTAGTGGGTACTAGTGAAAATGCCCTATATGAGTATAGCATAAAGTAAACAGTGATTTTGTGCCTGCAATTCATTGAAAGAATATCACACTTCCTGGGTTTTCAAACTGCAATTGATAGGGTGGAGTTAAAGCTAAATGGCTCACGCAAATCCTTTTCCTCCCTTCTCTGAGCAGCACTTGGCAAGTGAGTCCTGCCTGCTAGTGACACAAGTACAAGGAAGGGGCTGCATGACCATGCTGTCCCTGAGATGGTAGCTTTTCTAGTCCCACCAAAACCCGCCTTCCTGTCAGGGAGTGGCAAGAAGCGGGGCGAGAAAAGTCAACCAATTTCTTCAGAAATGCTTTGTGTGAGGGCCCCTCTTCTCCATGCACAGGATTGCACAAAAGGGCTCAGAAAGGAGAGTGACCTCCTGATCCCCAGAGGTGGACAAAAAATAAACAAGAAGTAGCCCCGAGGCTGTCCCTCTGTGGGTGCAAAGCAATCCTTCTCCCCCCACACCCTGCCTCACTGTGGTTTATTTATAGATCGACTTATTTGTTTGTATTGTCTAGAAGCAGTAATTCCTAGATTATTTCTTAAGTGTCTAGAGAATAAAGATCAAATGCTGCCAAGTGCACACATAACAGGTAAATGAGAGTATAACACCAGAATCCTCCTTTGTCATGGAAATTGTGTTGGTTTCCTGTTAAGCAAATGAAAAGCAGATGTTAAAAAACTTTGCTGGTTGTGTGGATACTGCTGTACTGGGACATCTTGGAATATAAAAGGGTGAATACTTGGGGGAAGTAGGGTGGGTTTAATTTCACTTAAAAAAAGAAAAATAAATAGAGCTGTCACTCAGGTGTTACTAGAGGATAGCAGCTTCACCTGGTTGCTTGGATAGGAAATACTAATGAAGATTCTCTCTAGAAGAGAGTGCTCACAGCAATACTAAAAATGCTGGGCTTTTTCTATCTTATAATGGGTACTTTTTGTCATGAACAGGAACTTAGGTGGGTCAGAGCCTTTTTGTTGGGGAGGCAGACTTGTTTGATTTTGGTTTGTTTTTCTTTTACCCACATTGAAGTCCCTCTAGCAAGCACCCAATCTTGGCTATCCCACCTCAGCTTCTCCGGAAACCAATCTGTCAGAACTTTCTTTATAATGTCATTTCAAGGTAGAAGGCGGAGAGAGGGAAGGGATTAAAGCCTGCAAGAGGGGCAAGATAGACTGCTGCTTTCATGTTGCCTCTGTCAAGCAAAGGCTTCTACCAAAGGAGAGAAAACCACTTTCTGAGCATCTCTTCTCACCCTCTGTAGGAGTATTGTGTCTGTTGAGGAGACAGTAAAACAGCAGAGGCAATTAAGCAATGTGTTACAGAAAAAGGCAGGTAGAAAATATACTATCATTTATAACACTTCTTGCTTAGGTAGTTCCATGAAACATGCATCTCTCTTCTGTGGGGGTATGAAATATGTGAGATTTAGAGTATACCAACCACAGTAAAAAAGACCTGTGTTTTTTCTCTTTAGTTTTTGGATGATTCTCCTGGTTCTTGGTTAGTGTGCAGTCTTTTTAATGACCTGTTGCTGCAGTGCTGCTTCCTGTTTGTACAGTATGTTGACATATTGGAGGTTTGAAAGACTGCCCTGTCTTCTCTGTAATTGATATGAAATATATATACATATTATACAGATATATGTACATATACAGGCTTTTAACAGGAAATGGGCAGGGTTGAGGCAGGCTTCAGCTTTAGGCGTGGGAGCTGCCCTCTGGGTAGGGAGAAAGATCTCCCCAAGAGTGTAATTCCCTTCAGGTACCTCTCCCTCAGAGATGGCAAGGGTGATTTGCGGTGAACAGGGAGTAACAGCAGGACTGGCAGGCAGAAAGGAAGGTTGGTGCCTTTCTCCAGCCCCACCGCTCATCACTAGCATCAGTGCTGCTCTCCTTTTGGAGCAACACTGGATCTAGCTGTGCTGTTCCAGGCTGCAGTGTGTGAATTTACTTTGGCCATCATATTGTGACTGCTCCTAGTCCTTGTTATGCAAGGGAAATGCATACTGCAGCCAGTTGCTGAGGAATCCCAGAGAAGGCATACATGCACACTTGCTGGAGAGTTTAACTAATATTCCTTCTTAAGCAGTTAAATCTATTAGGACTGAATGTTCCTGAGATCAAGTCTGGGGATGTGAAATGCATTCATATTTCACAATAATCAACATTTTTGAGAGTTTTTGAAAGTTGAAAATACTCATTATTTTTATTTGACAAATTCTCAGCTGTTGTTTTTGTGTTTCATCAAGTGTCCTCTAGCTGTGCCTTTTTATTTTCCCATCTGCATTTTCTCCCTCTGTAACTATCAACTAGTTGCAGAAGTGTGTGCATGTATATGCAAGTTTCATACATATAAAAATCTAACACTGACAATCTGACTAAGGTAGACAGGTCACTCTAACAGTTTTGCTGAAGTTGCTTCAGTTCATAGGAAGATGATATGGGTTCAGTAGATAGATGATAGGCAGATTTTAACATCAACTCTGACATGAACTTCAGCACAAATCTACCCTGGAAAAGATATATTTTTTCGGTATGCATGTGGATCAACCTGTGCATCCTTTTGATTCTGCTTCTTCTCTTCCTCATTCATCAAATGTCTGTGGTCCATACAGTCAGGACAGGCAAGCTCCAGATTCCTGTATGCAACTGAAAGGTCACATCCTTTTGCAGTTGTTGCTCTCCCATGCAATCCTGAGGTTAGAAGTGGAATAGCAAGTTGTGAAAGATTCAGGACCTTATTTTTTAATGATTATCCAGCAATATTTATATAAATCATCTGATGCAAAACTGTATTGTAAAAGAAAATATCTTTGCAGTATGTTTCCGCATTAGTTACACTTGAAACAGAAATACTTAGTGTTTTGCATTGGGACCTTGCTGTTTCCACATCCATTGCAGATAGAAATTGGAAAAAGAGATTTATGAAAATGTGTAGGCTGTTATTACTTGTGCAATTTGGTGACTGAAGTGAAATTACATTTTTGGTATATGGACTACATGACCAGAGAATCCAAAATGGTTCAAGGAATTAATTGTAAATGGTATCAGAGGAACTCCTTGGTGATAGTTGCTTCAGAGAAGTAAACTGGAGAGGCTCAGGAGTTATCCATGCTGGACTATGTCTTTTCACATATTGGAGACAACAAAATAGCTTCCCCTGTGCTGATGCCAGCTCAGTGCTGTAGCTGTAACTCTCTAGAGCATTCTATTTGGCATGCTTCACCACTACAAAACTCTTCAAGAGATGTGTTTTTTTTCTTTTTTAATGTTGTTAGCACATTTCACACAGACAAAATACCAACCTCATCGATGAGCCTTTGGACACAGGAAGAAGTGAGTTTCCCCTCAGGCTCTCATCAGTGGTCCTCCTTGGTGGGTTGAAGGATTCATGAGAAGAGAGCTTAGCCTGTCTTCCAGGGAGCCGATGGGTGTTTTAGTCTTCCTTTCACCAGTTTATTAGTGCATTGAATAGCTGATTCTGAGTAGAGAAGATTATAAATCATTATATCCCCCAAATATGGCATTCTACCTGACATAAATACTATTACAATATGTTTAACACCCACTAATACCTTGGGGTTTTTAAGTGCTGCTGTAGGAATGTTTACCTATAGAAAATTTACTTGTATGAGAGAAACATTTTGCTTCTGATTGAACAAAGTTGCTGGGAAAACCATAATTTTTTCTTACATTAAAGAAAATAACAGAAGTAAACGCTCTTTTTTTTTTTTTTTTTTGAGTGGTTTCCCATGAGTTATGTGTTTTGCCAGCCCCGCGCGGGATTCGGGGGCAGCGGGTCCCGGCGGTGCAAACTGAGCCTCCCCCGCCGCACCCACCGAGAGCCCGCGGGGCTCCGGCCGCTCCCGCGCCTGCCGCTGGTCTCCCTGGCAAGAAGGTGGCGCTGGCAGCCCGGGATTGGGATTTCGCCGATCGCGGCTGGTGACTTCGCATTCGCAGGGTTACCTTTAAACAACTTCCACGGGCTGCATCAAGTGGAAAAACAACTTCCCTGCAGCTGTTTTATGTTGTTTGGGGTTTGGTGGTTTGCTGTGATTTTAGTTTTTTCTTGTTCCGATTTCTTTTTTTCTTTTTATTAATGCTTGGCACTTACAAATCCCACTCTCCTGCAAACAGGGTCCTCTCTTCTGCCATGAAACGCAGCCTCATCTAGTTCACCTCGTACACCACCTTCTTTGTATGCCAGCATTAACCAGCTTCGGGAAGCTCCTTGGTTACAATGGGCTTCTTTGTAAGGAGGGTGCATGGCTGTGGAGATGACCTCTGTGAGCAATTTTTGTGTCCTTCACCCTCTTGATGGGATGGAGGACACGGTATCCTGAGGAGGGGGGCCCACGTCCTGTTGTCAGCATCAGGAGAATGTAGTTTTGCTGCCTTAAATGCTTTCACTGTAACTAATTTTTCTGTTTGGTTGTTTTGATTTTTTTGTGTCCACCTCTTGCTTGTTTGTATCTAATTCCATGAGTTAGATACAACTTCATCAAGGTGAGGTATCCCCTCTTCTCCAGGCTGCCTGTGATGATAAGTATTAATGAGAGCATCATTCTCTTTAACCTTGAACTTCCATACATAAAAAATTCATTGTCCTTTTTTTTCCCTGACACCTACATTGTGGCGTTTAACCAAACATTTTGGTGAGTAGGAACCACACACATAGCAGAGCAGATGATTGCTGTTATTTTCAGCAAGCTTTAGGTGTGTGTGCATAGTGTATATATAAAATACATACTTCCATTTACAAGATACTCTAGTGTGCCAAGTATTTCTCCATCTAAGACTCTTTGCAGGCTTTGCCACATTAGCTGACTCCAGTTTTCATGTACCATAAAATAAAGGTTAGGATATGAAAGGATTAAGTCTTTATATTATCACTGGCTATGCAAATGGCCTGTGTGCACATAGCTGGTTTCTTTTTTTTTTTTAATCTTGACAGAGTTTTTTTATTATTAATCTAACTATGACATTAAAAATTCAGGTTCTTAAATCCTATGGGGTATTTTTTCAACCAAGGCAGTAATTTAATAATAAAGTACTATCTTGGTCACAAATTTGTCTATATTAATTTCCCTTCTAAAGAAGAGGGAGGGACAGGACAGCAGGAAGAAGGCGGTGTGTATGAACTCAAGGCTTCATTTGGCAATTCATATGAGCACTTCCTGCCAGCACAATGGTTACCCCAGTATGCAATTTGTGCAGAACGGGTAGATGATTTTCCTCATAAGCTTTGAGTACAAAGGGTACTCCATGATGCCATCTAATTGCTTAATCCCCAAGGAGTTCTTCAGGCATTTATTTAACACTAATTGCATGTGTAAATGTTCTTAATTTACAGTGTGTGAAAGTTGCGATGAATGCACACAACAGAGGATGTCAAAGTGACGCTTCATGGAAAGATGCAGTTAAGGCAGTGCTAAGTTACTTCTAAA
>JAOXXN010000446.1:24372741-24392395 GCA_026770055.1 Myrmophylax atrothorax
GTCTGCCAAGGCATGTGATCCATCAGTAAAAGACAGGGAGATACAGAGGTATCCTTGGAGAGAGAGATGTTTGCTCTTCTGATGGGATGCTGCTGAGCACAAGGGAGGAGATCATAGGGACTGCAGAACTAACTTTGGCTTGGAGGCAGCTGTGAGGAACATGGAGCAGGTTGGTCTTAGAGTAGGTGGGAGGACCCAGAGGGGCCTGGGTACTGCTGCTACTCGCAGTATAACTGGACCATGTTTAAGTGCCACTGCTCTAAGATCACACCTGTGTGGACATAGATTTTGAAGGAAGAGATACATGTAAAATCTTTCCTCTTCTGTCCTGTCTGATCTATTTCTTTGGAAGGGTTTATGTTTAAATAGTTAACATCCTAGATTTCATCATTCTATTTTACTTTTCAGTTATAAGGGTTTTCAGCATTTTCTGGTAAACAGTCTCCAAGAGAAAGTATAGATAGAGCTAGCTTCAAAACTGGCTGGCCCAGTGTCTTACTATAAAGTACTATAGAGTAAATATGATATGCCTTTTTGTACCCTCTTTAAAAACCCATCATGCTCCCAAGTGCGGGTTTGTGCAAAAGCAAGCCTTTTGAAACCAGAAACATATAAAAATGAATCTTACAATTAAAATAAAAATTGACAGTGTAAAAGTAAGACACCCTTAGTAAGGACAAAGCCATCCCTCCACTGAGGTGTTTATAATCTGACCATTATGGAGAACTGAAATCTGCCATTAGCAGTATAAGCAGACTGACTTTTATGTAATTTCAGTACCTTATTAAAGACTATTCATATTGACTGGTGTAGGGTTGTGCCCAAGGTAAAATATTATTCAAGATAAAAAAGAATATACAAAGTCATGCCATTAATGGTTTCTAAAATTTCACCATTACAATGTGTATGCTTATAGTTACCCCATTGACACCCTTTAAATGTCCCCAGTAAAATATGATATAAGCTTTTAAGGTTCCCCAAATAAGCATTTAGATGGATCTATAATAACAAACATTAAAAACAGGGAGTTTAAGAAAAGACGTTATTTAGAATTGATTTTACTGTTGGAGGACAAGGTTCTGAAGTGGACCTAGTTTTTACAAGGCAATTGGTGTGCATTTTCATGGAGTTTTGATAAACTAACATTTAAGCAGCTGGCTCTTAAAATACCTTTGTACCATACAGGTGTATACATTTATCCTGGAGGAAAGATGGACAAGAAAGACAATTACAGGATTTCTCTTTTCCCCTTAATTTTCCCTTCCCTTGTCACTCCTGCTTTTGCCCAAAAGGAAAAAGCATCGCATTTCAGGTCCTAGGAAGTCACACTTGCCCTGTTTGTTCTCTGATAGAGGCCTATAAACAGAGACATTCAGTCTGTAAACAAGTCAAGCTTACAAAGTGACTGAAAGATAACAGTCCCCCATCTAGCAGTGGGAGAGGAGGGAGGGAGCAGGGGGAGGGATGATAGAGAGTCTGCAATAAAAACAGGAAGGTCTCTGTTGGTCCTCTTGAAGTTAGTGGTTAAAAACATCAAAGCGTAGTGTGTGCTTTTTTCAACCAGACTGCTGTGTCACTTTATAATTCTTCATAAAACAGCCAACCAGCCACTAACATACTGCAACTGTTAGTGTGAGCTGTGCTTTGATTTAGAGGAACAGTATCCTGCTCCAGGCATGTTAAGCTAAGGAATCTCTTGTAGGTTTACTTGGCATGCTGTGTGCCATTGAAGAAACTGTAACTTTCCAGAGCTGCTAATTGCAAGCTGTTCAGGATATTTTCCTTTCATTAAAAAAAAAACAACTCACAAATGTATTGCACTCTCCTTCTCTCTCATTCCCCAAACTCAAATAATTTTCCCAGGCTCTGAAGTCTTCAGAATTTCCTACATTGAAATTTTAAGTGGAAAACAAGATGGCAATGGAAAGGAAGGAAAAAGGACTACACTGTATGTATCAAAGCAAAATGTACATATTCTCAGCTTGGTTCTAAGAAATATAAATTATTCAGCAGCTGCTTCAACAGAGAGATATTTTACAAGTTCAAAGCCAGCAAAGTACATCAGTTCTCTTAGATGGGGGAACGTGTTTTGTTCTCCAAAAATAAGAGATTCAAAAAATTGGAGCTTGTCTGCCCTTGGAAAAGCAGCCAATAATGATAGGTGAGAAGAGAAGCAAAAAAAGGTGGGACCCTTTAAAATGGAAAGAACAGCAGCATTGCTCTGGGAGTGGAATAGTCAACTTTCCTGCAAACACTGTCAGAAGTTTCTCTGCAGTGTGCTGCACAGGCAAGTCACTCCGGTTTATTATTGCCCAAAGAGCTGACTTACACCATACAGCATTTGGGTTTACCTTTAGCATAGGAAGAAGAAAGCAGTAACAACTCTGTAGGTGAAGAGAGCAGTCAGACTAGAGTTAGCTTTTGGCCTGTACTAGAGCAGCCTGGTTTGAGGATGGAGGCTAGATTTTTTAATAGTTTTTCTCCAAGGGAAGAGTTGCTGCAAGATTTTCCACTCTTGTAGGGATTAGTTTTGTAGGAGGTGTTGCTGTAGATGGGAAGAGGAGTGGAGGCAAATGTTCTAAATTGGGGAAGTGATTGGTGCTGGTGTGCTCTGTTACCAGATATGATAGGTAAAATTTCATCTCTGGATGATGATTTAAATTTCCTCCAGCTGTGAATTGGGATTTTAGTCTGGAACGTTCCCTACTGATCAAAGCTAGCAAGCACTCCCAGCAATGGTGAAGACGCAGTAGAGATTTTAAATGGAGGTCAGCAGTGCAGAGCTCATTCAGGGCATATGTATTCCATGGGCTTCTGTGTACAGGCAGAATTTGAACAGACCACCAGTTGCCTCCACAAATTGAGACACTTGCAAAAGTTCTTTCCTCTGGCATAACTTATTAATACAAAGTCAAGTACTTAACAGAAATCACTAGTTATCAGTTTAAGTCTTTTCTAAAGGATATTCTCCATTTTATTTTCTTTTTTTTTAAAAATCTCGGTCACATCCTACATATACTTCCACTGAAGGAAAAATCTGCTCCTCCTTTTAGTTTTTAATAACTGAAAAATTAAATAGAAGGCAACTTCAACTTACAAGTCCTTCCAGGTGAACTTGTATTTCTATAAGGTGCTGATGCTTGCTTCCAAAATGTATATTCATTTTGCGTTATCAACTGTTCATATACAATCAGCTCTTCTAAAAGTGTCTGCTCCAAATATAACCAACTGGAGTAATGAGCTATAGTAATCACAGAATCTGCTGAGCTGGAAGGGACCCACAAGGATGACTGAGTCCAACTTTTGGCCCTGCACAGGACCATCCCCAGGAGTCACACCATGCACCTGAGAGTATTGTCCAAACACTTCCTGAACTCTGTCAGGTTTGGTGCTCTGACCACTTCCTTGGGGAGCCTGTTCCAGTGCCCAACCACCTTCTGGGTGAAGAACCTCTTTCTAATATCTGTCCTCAACCTCTCGTGACACAACTTTAGGCCATTGCCTCAGGTCCTATCACTGGTCATCACAGAGAAGAGGTCAGTGTCTGCCCTCCCTCTTTCCCTCATTAAGAAGTTGTAACTGCAATGAGGTCTCCCCTCGGTCTTCTTGTCCCCAGGCTGAACAGACCGAGTGACCTCAGCCGCTCCTCATACAGCTTCCCCTTAGGGCTCTTCACCATCTTCATTGACCTCCTTTGGACACTCTCTGAGAGCTTAATATCTTATGTTGCCATGGCAAAACTGCACGTAATAGTCAAGGTGACTCTGCCCCAGTGCAGAGCAGAGCAGGACAATCAACTCCCTCAATATGAATGCAGCTTTTGTTTGTAGCATAGAATAAATCAATAGACCTGCAAATTATTATTATCACTTTTGAGTGATAGTATACTAAAAAAAGGGCTACAGTCATCCTCTGTTCAAGCTTCCATTCATATCAGCTTAAATTGAGACTTTGCTTTTAACTGATGGGATATGTGCCTAAAGGCACTTAAAGGTGAACGTGCATGCACCCGTGCAGACAAACGTGTAAAAAAGTAGGTAGGTATATGTAGGTTAAAGAGCATTCCTGTTAGGGAACTTCAAAAGGTTCAAGTATTCGTTCTTTAAGGAAGCTCATGTAATGTCTACCTGTTACAGACCACAACTAGAATACTGTTCCCCAAAGTGTTCCCTTAGAGTCCCTTGCAACTTTTTGCAAATATGTCACAGTCTTGGTTACAACCCAATTGATGTAAAAGTTTACTACATAATAGAAAGAAGAACTTGTCATCACTGGCTAGTCCAGTGGCAGAAACTCATTGTGAGAGATAATGGAAACTTCCTGAGTAGAAGCCTAATTTTTTAACGCACACTCATACTTATGTTTCAGAAACTTATTCAAGACACATCACTGCCCAAAGGGGCTAGTGGAAGATGGGAACTGAAGTTGCCTGGCAGTTTAAAGATTCTGTTTCTTTTTGTTCCCTGTAGAAGTTCACTTGCAGCGTGAAAAACTTGAGTGAATAATGAAATGAAGTATTTGCAAGCATCTATCAGATAAAAGCCACAAAGTTACTTCAAAGGTATTAGTGCATCTTTCTGTTTGCTTTTCATGCACATTCATAGGCATGACGTTGTGTTTGGAAGACCATCCATGACAGAGAAATTCCAGAATTCTTCTATGAATAAATATGAGCAAATGTTCATCAGATGTTCATACCACAAGCAGCTTGCTCAGTTCTCTTGCCTGCTTTTCAAAGCTTGTTGTTCATTTGGAGAAGACAAAACACAAAATGAACTTGAGGATTTGGGTTTTATTAAGAACACCTAGATAATGTGTGCAAGGATTCATTTTTGGACATATGCCTTCTAAAATATATTAATGAGATACATTCATAGACATATAAGAAGCTAATGCACCGAGTTTCACTGAAGTATCTTTGTGAATAAAAAACTCTGTTTTCTATTGGTGGTTCACACCTGTGTTGGACCACAAGTAGCTGTAAATTTTTAAAGCTAACCTGAGTGTATTGGTTGTCTCAGGAATCTGCCCTATTTTAGGTAACTGAGATCCAAGAATCTATTTTCCTTTTTCTATATGTTACCTTGAGGTTTTAGTTTTGTTTTGTTTTGGGGTTTTGTTTGTTTGTTGTGGTTGTTTGTTTTGTTTTTTAATTATTCTGAGGAAGATCAACACTCCAGACTTCATGAAGGGTTTGGGCAATGCTCTCAGACACCTGGTGTGATTCTTGGGGCTATCCTGTGCAGGGCCAGCAGTTGAACTCCATCCTTGTGGAACCCTTCCAACTCAGGATACTTTATGATTCTATAAACAGCCATGAAAATTTTCTTCAGGAAGAACTATTAATTCTAAGTTTAGGTGGTGCTAAACCTATAGGTATTGCATAAATCTTACCTGCTGCAGTTTCTGTAGAAATGTGGATGCCAGCAAAACCATTACAGTTAATAGGGGCCTTTCTAGTAATTTAAATCTACTTTGATTTGGGCTACTCATATCTTATTGATAGAACATTTCATTTTTCTCAGTGTGTTATATACTCTGTTTCTTTTGTCTCCTCACCTCTGAATGGGTGCGTTTGGGTGCAGCTGACAGGGCTGCTGTGCTGTGAGCCAAGGCATGCTTACCCACCAGGCTTACATGGAAATCATTGATTTCAACTAAGCTAAGGGAACACCAGCACAAATTTGCATGTGTAAAACTAATCCACAGAGTATTTGGAAAATCTGTGGCACATGAGTTGTTGAATAAAAATAAGATCCCACATGTGATTGTTCAGGGAAAAATATTGCGGGCAAACAGAAGTTTTTGATACTTCAATAAACTAATTTCTTACTTAGAAACCTGCATCAGCAAATGCATTTTAGTTCATCACTGTCACATATTGAAAATATATATGTATGCTTTTTCTTGCTATTCTTTTTATAATTAGCATACAATAAATAATAATAGTAATTATTAATATTAAGAAGCTGATGGGTTAGCACATGTTTTTCTTGTTTGTGAGCATCATCTGTAAGAGAGCACAAAATAATAACGGCGTCACTTCAGAAAGGTGATCTGACTTCTCAGCAGGCATACAGGAGAACAGAGAGGGCTCTGTGGTTTGATTTCATCTCACTGAAAGCCTGGAGAGCTGTGGATTTTATATGGCCAGGGCTTGGCAGAACAGAGCTTTGTCTTGATAACTCAAAATGACTAGATCATGCCTGGTAGCTGGTCCTGGAAACCTGACCCTTGTCACAGGCTGACTACATCAATTTGCAGTAGATTGATGATGTATAGACTGTGGGTGCCCCAGGGGAGACCCAAGAAAGGTCTGAGAAACATTGTATTGTTAATCCATACCCCTCATTAGCTTCTGCTGTGCTGGTATTCAACTAGCTGGCGAGGCTAGAGGAGCTGGAGGGAGAATGTAGTGTTGTCTGGCGTTGTTATTGTTAGTTGCCTTTTGAACGAAGGGATGTTTTAAAGTACCTGTTCTTCAAAGTTTCATACATCAAAACTGGCAGGATTCTTTATTTTCCTCTACCCCTCTTGTCAAGTGCCTGGAATTCCTAGATTTTCTTTGTATATTGATTTAGTGCTCTCCCCTCAACAGCCCAAGCTTTCTCTCTTCCCAATAACAGTCTCTCTCTATCCTATTCCAAGTAGTGGCAGGCAAATTATGAACGCTGTAATCAATTTACATTTCACTTCCATTCGTCAGCTCTCATGCTGCCAAAGGAGACTGCAGCCCTGCCTTCACTGTTTCTTTATGTACTTCAAGATGTGTTGCTTAACCATTTCTGCTCAGGGCAGTGCAAGGTTCTGATTTGAAGAAGGCTGTAGTTTTAAACGTGGTTTCCATCAAACAGTAACATCTTTGTCAAACTTCAACAGAATTAACCTTAACTGCCAAGGAAGTTTTGACTGCCATCATAAAAATGTTTGATTAGTGTTAATAATTTATTAAATTGGTTTGTCTTGACACTGCCAACATGTTGGAAATCTCTCAACCATTAAAACATTAACAGAGGCTGTAATACAATGCTCCTTCTGTTCCACGTTTTATTTCAAGACCACATTCTTATGAGCCTGGTTCTGTGGTGTTCCAATATGCTCTCATTAGGACTGCATTAAAAGATGAAATATGACAAATATTAAAAAGCGTGGGAATATAGAGTAGAGCATGGTGGGTGTACTTTTGTGGGCAACTCTGCTGCGATTAAATTTTTGCAAAGCAAACCTGGTTTTGCAATGTGGGGAAATAAAATTGCCAGGAAAGTATTTAACTGAAACAGACCCAATATGTTTGATTGCTTTGTCTGACCTCCTAAAATACATAAGCTTACTTAGAATTTCTACTAAAATAGGAAAGCTGATATTGTGTCTGCTTATGCTGAAGCATGCTGTTCAATTATATAAGAAACAAAGTCCTATTTGAGAAAAGTATTAACGCTTTGAGAATAGATTGATCAAATTTTTGTTTGATAGTTTACATCTGCGCTTGAGTTGCCAGTGGTAGGAGCTCTCCTGTGTTCAAGCAGAAACACCTGTTTTGGCTCATGTAGCCTCAGGTATTGCATGTAACATATTTTGTATAAAATGCCATTTAAACAATAACAAGAGTTTGCTTTATTTTCCAACTGTATGGAAGGTAGTTGAAATGGAGGTTCAGTTTATCCTTTGCAATTTGCTGATAATATTAGTGAAATTAAGAAAGCATTTCCACTCACCTCTCCCCCCCCATTTAATATCTATGTAGGAGCTCCAACATTGTCTCGAATGCGTAGACTGATGTTGCACGTTGCATAAATTAAGCTCAGAGATGTCAGCAAGTGAAAGGAAAATAATTTCTCTATCCCAGTTGTGAATATATACTGAGTACAGTTTCAGTACTAAGGGGTTTGGGAGTGAACTGTTCTATAATTATTCATAACAGCTTAGTTCTTCTCTTTTGGTGCCTGAAAAGCTATGATGGGTATAATAATGAAAGGTGTGTTTCATTTTGCAAGAGGAAGTAATCTAAGCTAGTCATATTGTATGTCCTAAACTCCATGTGTTTTCAAATTAAGAGAAAATCCTTTAGGCAAGATTTGCTGTTTTCTGTAGTTTATCATTTCCAGGTACTCAGCTGTGTGGGGTACATATCTGAAATAACTGACCTTGAGTCAGAGAACTTACTTACAGTGAGTTCAATGATAGTACAACTTGGCTCTTCTTCCACTTAGTTTCCACTGATTTCTCCTTTTTGTTACGTGCAGAACAACTTTATGGAAATGATTACCATAGATCAGCCTTTTTACAGTTTTATAATCTTAAGAATGCCGCTCTTATGAAACTAAAAACATTGTAAATGCTAATTTGCTTTAGTATGAACTATGGCTGGTAAGATGCTGGCAAGAACTGTATAGCAACAGTACATCAAAATATAGAAAGTAATCAGTTGTTTCAACATCAGAAAGTCATAATCCATCAACTTGATAAATTCCCAAAAGATGTGTCAAATATGTGTTTGGGGAACAGACTGAGTGTAAACATTAGAATTGTGTCTCTGCAACTGTCAGGAACAGTTACATTAGCTTTTTTTATGCTGTTTGTCTTTGTAATTGTTTCCTAATTATTTGCTGTGTTAATAATGAAAATTGTTGAATATTCTGAAGCCTCGACAGTTCTACGTTTATTAATTGCAACACAAAGATAAGCAGAGTAAATGACTACTGTGCTATGTGAGATATTTTAATGTGAAGCCTCAAACATCTCCAGTTCTTGGCTAGAGTGGGATAAACTAAGACAAGCACTCTTACTAAGTGCCAAGAAATTTCCAACTTATTAAGAGCATCTTCAGTTCCTCCCGAGAGTATGCTTGCTTTGTGTAAATGATCTGTGAATTTTCCCAAATTGCAAACCAAAGGTTGTATGTATCCTACACAGAAAAGGGATATCTGATGTATGTGGTTAATGCATTTTTTTTCATTGTAATACATTTCCATACAGTTTTTTTCCACAGTAAACAGAGTTGGAAAATTTTGAATTAAGTCCATAAACTAATTATTTTCCATTCCAACATTGTTTCTTTTCTAACAGAACTCCTGACTCAGTGATTTTGTACATGGCCTGCAGTTACATGACCCTGATTGTGGTCTAATGAGAGTTAGAGGGTGCCTCTTAGATGATGCTGGAAAATTCAAGGGACTTCTTTTGCTCTAGCTTTTCAAGCTAATTATTCTCTGTTTTTATATGACAACACTACTTATATATATGTTAAAATCCTTTTCCTACAATGGCACTATTTTCCTGTGCACAGCTTTGATGTACTGCACCTGTTACAAAAAGGCTATGCTTGGGGACAGCGATCAATAGATCCCATCATGGTCCTAGTTGTTTAACAGTGACTTCAAATACAGTAGTATGAATGAACTGAAATTCAACAGAGGAAGAGAATCTCTCTTCTGTTCAAAAAACCAGCCATGCTTTTCAATTCCAGTTATTTTTAACCATCTTTTATCCATATTTCCATCATTTAAGGACAGTACAGTTAATGAATAAATGGGCCACAAATATCTCAGACCCACTCTGCTGCTTATATACTATGACTTGATGCTTTAATTGATATTGCCTGTTACCTGTATCTCTGGTCTTAATTTCTGTGCATTTGGTGACTTTGTTTACCCTTCTGTTGCACTAGCTAATTTGGTGGAGGCTCTCTAAAATAAAGTATAAGCAAGATGGCATAGTTTGCTTTTCCCGCTGCCTTTCACCAATAGCTACAAAATCACACTATTTTAACACTTCTGACCAGCCACAATGCTAACAAAAAGAACTATTGGCCAAATAGTTCTGATAGTTCAAAGCACTGTGTTAGAATAATACTTCCTTATAGTTAACTTTGCCCAACATTTACCTGGAAAGTTAGAGAGCCCAGCATTCCTGTTCTTTGACTAAAGTATGTAATCTCCAGGTCTCTGCCACAGAACAAATAAAAAACAAATAAAACTAATAGTAATCCTGTATATAGCTCTGACACTGTTTCCTCTAGAAGAGGGATTCTTCAGTTATTAGATTAATAAATGTGTATTGTATAGTTATTGAAAATATTTGTATGATACTAGAGTCCAAGAGTATATTTGATGAAGAAGACACCCTCACAAACACATACACACCCCAAAATATAACAAACTAACCCTTAGAAATGGAAATAGAAGATGAAATTTGACTAACTCAAAACTGGCTAAATTTTTAACTGTCATCTTGCCTCATTATGAAACATAAAATAACTCTAGAGCACTAGGCAGAACAATCCAACACAGGAACTGCAATCCTGTGCAAGACAAAGCAAGAGCTTGTGAAGGACAAGATGGCTCAAGACTGCTCATCAGGTCATAAATAAATGACAGTGTGGAAAAAAATATCAGCAAGACCAGCCTGTATTTAAATAATAAATGAAAATCAATATTAGAGAGGACAAATTTCAAAGACAGTTTTGAAAATCAGAGCAGCAGACAACAGGAAAGGTGATGATATCTGAAAATAAGAAAGCCAAGCTGAAGAAAAAAGATATGGGAATGACACACCAAGTATTTGTTGTTTGTGATTAGGAAGAAAAAGTCATGCTTAGTGTGTTGCACTGCTTGTTTTGTTTCCCAGTGCAGTATGTATGTATGTATTCCAACCTACTATAAGTCTGCATTCATATCTCTTCTTATCTCTCTAGGTTTATATCTTTCTGGATGTGAATTTAACTGCATGATGAGTATGAAGTCATCAGACAAGGTGGTTGCAAAGTAATAATGATGTCTGCATAAGGCACGGTTCCCAAGCCACTCAGGAGTTTAACATTTCCAAATGATATTTTATTACTCACAAAGCCTCCAAGTTATTTGTGTCAGTCTTTTGTGGGTTTGTGTCGTCTTATTTTTTCTACCTGTACTTATAAATAAGTTTTACATCAAGTGCTAGGCAGGTAAAATAGAGCTGTATCTGCTGAAATTTCTAACCCATATCTGAGCAAATTCTCCAGAGAGCAGTGTTTTTCTTTTAAATTGTAATTCAACTTTTCCATGTAAATGGAGTCAGAAAGAGGCAAGGCAGACAAGGATTCACAATTTTATCCCGTTTTTGTATAAAGATTCATGTCTGACAGCTGGTATGGCACAGTCTTGTGTTACATAAGTACATCATGTGCAGAGTTCAGGAATGAAAGCTGTTTCACAAATAGTCAATATTTAGCTACAATTATTTAAGTTGCATTGGTAATGCATAGGCACCTTTAACAGGAAAAGATGAACTTTGTTCCTTCCTTGTAAAGATTTTATCTTTATTAGAAGATGCCTCAGAGCTGTGGTGCACCTTTTATATGCACCTGTGGTGTCTTTTTATATGCAGCTGCATTTGACCTGTTAGAAAGCTTTGTAGCATCAGCAAACATTTAAAATTTTTTGCCTCTTTTGGTTTAGGTTTTGTTGTTTGGTTTGTTTTTTAGCTTGTTTTTGTTTGGTTTGGGGTTTGCTAATTTTTTGGGTTTGTTTTGGTTTGGTTTTTTTTTTAAATTTATTCAAAAAACTCTATACTGCCTTTCCTTCCTCCCCTTTACTCCAACTTGGAACTGTGAATCACTTCCTGGTGCCTCAGTTAGAGGAAATTTCTTCAGAGATATAACCTCAGGTGATTTATGAATTTCTTTCTGGTATAATAAAGATAGGGAGCCTTTCAGCATAATTACTTAACTAGGCAAATATTTATTTTAGATATGTTGTAGGTTGTATTGCTCTATGGCACATTAGACAAAGTATATATTGTGAGAGTGGCTGGAACCTGGCGGCTACTTTTATCCCAACCCCAGTCAGACTTTTATCAAAAACCACTCCAGGGTGGCGAGACTTATCACTCCCATGGGAAATGACAGAAAACATTTTTGTTATTGCTCTGACAGGATTCTAATGGAGGGTAGGTTTCCACTGGTATAAGTGTTGACAGCACTGCATCCTGCATCCTTTCTGGAACCACTGATTGCACTAGAGAGCACTTCTTACTGGATTAACGCTGTTGTGAGCCCTGGGGTGGCTGATTTGCCTCACTTTTGTATTACAGCATTGTGTTACTTAAAGGAAACTGATGCTTAGTAAGCAGTGAGACTGCAGCCACATCCTCTCTCCCAGTGGAGCATGAGACTAAGGGCAGGAGCAGGTCTGCAGGCTGGGCAGAGCAGCCCAGTGAGGAAGGTTTCTGCAGCTTCCTCTAGGGCACCTGTTTGCAGGGCTCTGATCGGTGCCACAAATTGTAAAAAGACTCTTCTGTCATGGGAACTTGAAAACAAAGTTGTTCTCCCATACAAGTAGAAAGACCTCGCATACTGGAAACTTTGGAGCACCATAGATATCTTAATATATACAGAGAATATATTTGAATTGACCCATCCTTGTGTTTCAGAACACTTTGGAAAAAATACCACATCATATTTTCTGCCTTGGGTTGGAAGGCATGATCAGGAAAACAGACTTGCTGCAGAATTATAGGGCAAGTGGAAGAAGCTGGGATGAGACCCCTGTCTCCTGACCTTTGTGGTGCTTTCAGTAGTAGCCTAGCCTAATAAAACTTACACAGCTGTTCACATTGGTTTTGCTTAAGTTGCTTAAAGTTAGGTAAAGTGAGTACATAAAGACACTTCTTTTTGTTTAGATGTCACCACAGGCATGCCATTATACCCCAATTATTAATACTTCTAAAAAGAAACATGATATTATTTTGCATATGTGCAAGAAATTTTTCTCCTCTGGTGACACACTGAGAAGTGGGTGGGGGGTGGGAAAAGGATTAACTGGCTGGGGGTAGTAAATGTATTTTAATAGAAGAAAGCATGGAGAGTTATAGTCTCACAGCAAGTAAACATTGTAATCATAATAAATGTAACCTTGAGAACAGAAGACAGGGATTTTATTGTATTGACATAGGACACTTGAGCAACAATGGAGGATTTGTTCTCTTACGTTAGTCAGGACACATTGATAGGAGAGCCCTTTCAGTGGCCTCTGCTTCCAGATAGTGTGTGTTAGAGCTTGGATTATAAAATGTCTAGGAACGTACAGACACAGGCAGAGAGAAGGCTTGCTTTGAGTGGAGGTTGGAGAATCTTTTCACCATAAGGCCTGAGCATGAATGTTCTGAACAGCACTGGAAACCAAAACAGCACTGAGGCCTGCTCTGCCTTCCACATTTATGTGAATGCTTATGTTTACACTCTGCAGTTATCTGTATGTGCTACTTGGGTATGCAATCCAAAGCCAACTATGCGATCTATTCCAATTAATGAGACAAACTGACTGTGTCGCTCCATGTGAGACCTGTCCTGTCCTTGTCAGGTGTCTGCTTTCAGCACCACCAGCTTGGATTCCACCAGGTTCCTTGCACAGATCCTGTGGGATTGTGTTTCTAAATCTGGATCTCAGAGGTGGGAAATGTTGCTTCTTGTAAAAGAAGCTACTCTGGAGGGTGACTTTTATTGTGTGCTTATGGACACAATCTGGATGGCACAACAGGCAGTGCTGCATAAGGATGTGGGGAAAGCCTTCACCCTCCAAGAGTCACCAGCGGTTCAATTAAGCAAAATCGATAGTATACTTGCAAGAGAGTAATTGCTGTTTCTGTTCATCATATGTTAGCCATATTTTCAGGTTTTTTGATAACTGGACTGCTGGTGAGTTCATACAGTAATAGGACAGAGCTCCTTTCCTGGGGGATTTTCAGTCCCGTGTATTTAGAAAGGCAAAGAGTGGCAAAAAGGTGGTATCATTTTCCTTTTTACAGGGGAGAAGTGACACGGGAAAACAAAATACTTGGCCAAGGTCCTTTAGGGCATTCATGCAGAACTGGGTATAAGAGCAAGATCTGCAAGTCCAGTGCAGCGCCTATTTAATGTATTGTTTGCATGTGCTTTAAGAGTATCTTCTAACTCTTCACTTAAGCTCAGATCCTGTTTGGGTTTTCTGTTTGTTTACTTGTTTTTAGTTCTTGCCTGAGGAAGATTTTAGGGATGTTAAAAAACAAAAGCAAGCAAAAAAAAAAAAAATACAGCCAATTCAGAGTTGTTAGATTCTAGTGCAAGCATAAAAAGGGGGGTCTCTGTTCTATCAGTATAAGGAAAAAAAAAGACCTGCATGTTCCTTTTCCTGTAAAGTGTTTCCTCTGAAGAAGCATCCATGAAGGAATGGCTCCCATTTGAGACCATAAAACTGTAGAATGTTTTTGTGCATTGACAGAATACACAACACGTTCTGGGGCAAATTTTCAACCCAATAATGCTTCTTAATAACCCACTGGCATATGGGCCCCAGAGAGAAGCAACTAAAAGATGATCCCTTGTTTCTTGTTGATGCTGTTAAGATCAGACCCTGTTTATTATGAAACACTTTTCCAAGAGAGCAGCCTTGCAGCAGCTCTCTCTGTCAGGGAACAACTGAGCCTGGAAGGGGTCTCTGGAGGCTGCCTAGTCCAACAGCCATGTTTAGAGTGGGTCCAAATTTGAAATTAAAACCAGTTATAAAAAATAACTTGGGCTGCTCAGGGCTGTGTCCCATTGGGTTTTTAACATCTGCAAGAATGGAGAGTCTTTGTCCCTGCTGGGTACCTGTTCCAGTCTGACCACTCTCATGGCAAAAAGAAAAAAAAATTCTTATATCTAATTGGAATTTCCTTGTCTGCAGCTTGTGTTTATTGCTCTTTCCTTTCACTGTGCACCTCCAGAAGTTTGTCTTCTTTAAAAGTGCACTTCATATAGATGGAGAAAATCATAAGAGCTCACTTTACCTTCTCTTCTTGAGACTGGACAAACTCAGTTCTCTCAGCCTCTTGCCTTATGTTGTATTGTCCAAATACCACCAAGTCAGCAGACCGGTCCCTTCATCCAAAGCAGAAACTCAAACTAATATTCAGCAGATATGTCAGCTTTCAAGACATCAGTGAAGGCCAGACATGTGGGGTAAGCTATTTCCATATTTAAAGGGAAATGTGTTGGCACAAACACAAGATACCTTGTCACTAATGTAATTTTTGGCAGGTATGTTCACTCAGACAAGTTTTTTAGATGCCAAAAGCAAAGTGTAGTGTAACTTACATTTCTCACATGTGGCCTCACAAGCAGCCCTGTGTTCAAATTTCCAGTCAGCCTATGTTGCCTTGGCTTTTCTCCTGCTACACAGCAGTGCATATCTGAGAAGAAAACACAGCAAACTTTTTTGAAAACAGCAAAAGAAATAATTTTTGAGTACTCTTGTAACTTCTGACTATAATTTAAATTTAGTTCTATGAATGACCTTTATCCAAAAATATTCAGAAGTGTTTGGAAAAAAAAATGTGTATAGTTTGAATTAATTTGCAGAGTAATTCTTCATTGTTTCCCAGATAAAATTGATTTCAGCTTATAAAAATCCCTTCTGTACCTTGTCTGTCACCAACTTTTATCTCCTTTGCTCCATTGTAACCTGTCTTCATTGTAAACAAGATTTCAAAGACGTTGTGATGACAGATTAAACGTCCAAACAGAGAAAACAAAACCTAATTGTGTAGGAAGTTTACTTTGTGGGTTTTTCTGGGTGGTTATTTCTTTTTCCCCTCACAGTTGTCAAATGGACCTTTACTTGAATGCATTTAATTGTTGTGAAAAGTTTTTTTTCTATATGCCCTTCTGGGCATTTTGATTATCTGTCTGTAGTTCATGCTTTCATGCCAGGCAGGTGTGGGGAAGTGCCTTCTCAGGCAATTTGCTGACATTATGCCACCTTAGATGTGAATGGCTGGAGGTATTTTGTATTCTCTGCATATGTCTCAAAGCTGTTCTTGGCCAACAGACGGTCATTACTATATATATATAGGAACTCCAAACTCACTCATGGCTTATTTGCAATTGCCATTAACACAGTCACTTAAAATTGGCATTAGGGAAAAGACGATGAGGTGTTTCTCTTGCTGGTTATCCTGGCACCTGTGGATTTATTTTGTCTTAAGTGTAATATTTCCAAGTTATTTTTTGCAAATTTCATCTTCTAGTATTGGACATATCACTTGTTCTGAAGTGCTTTTTCACCTTACTATATCCCAATATTTCCATGCTAGTCATGAGTCCTAGAGGACAGGATTAGGTTATTAACCTGCTTGCAGTATCTCTTTACTTGATTGCTATCTGCACACTTTTTGCCTTTCCTTTTCCATTTTTCAAATCATTCATTAAACAAGAATTATTTCCAGGAAGAATACTTCAAAGATACTTCAGATACCTGTTCCCCTGTAGGAATTTTTTCATCAATGAATCACCAATGGGTGTTTTTCAGTCACTTATGAACATACTCTGTGATGTTTATGTTTAAACTACTTATTTTATTAATTTTGATAAAAATGCGTAATACATGCCAAAAGTCTTATTCAAAATGAAACTCTCCTGTTTTGTACTGAATGTATTAATCCATCAAAGAGGGGAATTGCACTGACTCGTTATGTTCTTTTTCTGGCTCTTTTTATCACTATTATATTCCAGAGGTTGAAAATTGTTTGCTTCATTATTTGCTCCAGAACCTTTCCAGGACTTGAGTGAGTCATGATTTCATCAGTCATTCTGTGGTTCCTTCCTCCTCTTTTCTTTTTATCCCTATCCTCTGTATGCTTTCAAAGGTAATTTCCTATGGTTTAATGACCATTTTGATTAGTTCTTGAATTAGTTGAGACCAGATTTCATGAAGCCTTTCTTATTTGGAGGTATCTGTCTTGTCTAAATAATCTGTGCCTTCTGTTCTCTGGATAGCATTTATCTTCTTTGACATCTACAGAGAAAGAAAAGTATTCTTTTAATAAGAATTTATTTTTGTAGCTATTTTGTAGGTCTAAAATTTGGACTATCAAACAAGTAATTGTCATTACTCTAAAAATGGTGGTATTGGTCCTGTTTTTAGTCAATGAAGCGACTTGACTGATACTTCAGTCAGTCAATGATAAAGGAATAGCACCCAGAAGTTACTGACTCTTTCTTACGATATTCAGCACTTAGACCCTTCATCGTGGGTCGGAACTCAGTCGTGCTAAGCACTGTGCAAGCAGGATGATCCTGTCCCATAGTAAGCCATGGTGAAAATGTATGATGAGAGGCAGGCAATATGGACAAACAGGAACACCACAGGAAAAACCCAGAGGACAACAGTAGTCTGTAAGAGAAGCAGCAAAAGAAAACTTGCCCCTAAATTCTCCTCTCAAGAGTTCCTGAAAGAACATTCTGCGAGTTTGCAAGATCAATGTTTCCTTGGTGATGCTGATTCTTTTTGAGAAGAGAAAGAGCAAACTCATGCTGTGGAAACTGCAGTTACTGGATTTGACCAACTGCAATTTCCCTTCAAGCATGCCTATGAACAAAATTACCATCTTAGACTGTTCTTGGTCTCATTGCACACAATTTACAAGCATGGAAGCCCATCAGCCTTTCAAAGAGAACTAGAAATACGGTATTTATTCTTGTATATTGTGAAAGGATTCAGATGGAAATCTAATGTTAGTAGAACATCTTAAGTGTCTGTATATAATTCAGCATTAAAAGTCACAAGCAGATCTTGAAGCAAGTTCAGATGGCTAACAGCCTCTGTGCATTTCTGTGGGCTATTGTGTTAGTTTTGTGAGTTCTTGTATTTTCATCATGTATGTTTTTGTTCTCAGTCAGGATTCATTCTTATAAAAGGAATATATTGAGGTTATACATGCACAGGGATACACATAAATCTTACTGTTCAGCCTTTATTTCATGTCATGTGTGTTTAAAATGCTCTGACCTGTCTTGGAAGTGTGCAATATGGGTGAATCTAGGGTATATGAGAATGCAAATACTTTATTGTTATATTGATGGAGTAACTAAAAATTTGTTTTCCTTGTATTGTCACTTGAAACTGGCAGTTAAAAAAAAACTTTACAAAGCTGTGGGGCTTTTGTTTGTTGTGCAGTGGTTTGTTGTTGTTGTTTTGTCCGTTTTTGATATGCAGAAGTAAATCTAGGAAACTGTGAGCTGGACTTAAGGAGCCATCCTACCTTTTGTAGCCATGTAGTGTTTGTGAGGACATGGGATATAACTGTATTTGTTTGAATTGAGGAGAAAGAGCTAAGAAGCAGAAGACTGCTAATGAAAAGATTCTAATTGCTAGGAAGGCTTATTAAGATATCTTAATACACAGTTAGTTACTCATTATTTTAGGGATTTGTGTATACAGGCTAATGATGTCTGGATAGCATGGATGGACATAGCTCATTGCAGTGTGCTGTGATCTTTGTGACATCTGAAAGTCTGGAAGGGAGCTCAGAGAAGTTAATGATGTAACTGGCTACATGCTGATTGGTGTCCAAAACAAAATCTTGAATTATATGATTCAAAGTAGAGTTCATATTTTAAAGAAATTTTCCATTACACAAATGTGTGGAAAAGACAAGAAAGTAGAAACATTGTGCATTTATATTACTGGATGAGTTGATGCTATGGGTGCTACCTGCATGATTTATGTAGGATATTTTTATCTTAGAATTTTGTGGAACTTTTATTTTATCTGTGGATCAGTTGAATTTCTAAGTTATCATAACACTTTCACACCATGAAAGGAGGCAAAAGATTTGACATAAGGGCTTCTTTAGTTTGTGCACCTCTTTTTAGATAGCAATTCTACCAATTTGCTGACATCAGATATTTCCAGAGGGGTACCCAAGCCTGCAAATAAAATGTCTAGAATATCTATCATGTACATTAGAAGCACAGATGGAAACTTGTATAATCCAGTGTTTGGCAACATCATATGTGAACTTGATTAAGAGATTATTCAACTTGTAACAATTCCCAACCTGAGAGTCTCTCTCTTAAACCAGAAGTGCAGACTTAAGCCTTCAGCCCTGAAGTTTTCTGCTGTGTTTGTGAAGCCTGTGGCCACCACATGTGCACATGACTAACCTTACTCATGTAAGCCATCCCATTTAGATATGCACATATGAAGCTGAAACATCATACCTTAACTGATCAAAGAAGTAATCCAAATCCCAAATTCCTACTTCCTTTCAAGCATGCACATAATCCTTAGCATCCCAAGTAGTGTTTTAATTAGCCATTGAAAGCGGTAAGTGTTAGGTTCTGAAACTGATTATACATCTGAAAATCATCTGAGTGAATGAAATAATTTAGTTTCTATTCATGTTCCTTTGGCCCTTTCTCTCCTTTCATTAATTTTAACCCACAAAAAAACCTCACTAAAATCACCCTCTGTGTAAGTGCGTGCTCATAGACTGCTCTAATCCCCATAGAATGCTGGATATTATTTTCAACGTAGAACTAATTCACAGTGTATGTTCTTTATTGAAATCAGAGCATTTCTGTATATTACATATTAACGCAGATACTTGTTGTGTGTTGTCATTTTCAGAATATTATTCTTGTTCATGTTTATGTCTATGTCTTTAATTTTACAAGGCATTACATTACACTAGAGACCCCTCTGACAGAAAACAATCCTTATTTTTCTCCCTTTTTTCTTTCTACTATAGTTGCCCTGGTTTTAAAACTGTGTATGTGTACTGGTTTAAAAACTGTGTAGGGTAGGAAACTGGATCACAGTATTCAAAAAGAAAAGTGTTCTTTTCAAAACTATTGGTGATGCCCTTAGTAAAGGACTCA
>JAOXXN010000446.1:24392789-24448279 GCA_026770055.1 Myrmophylax atrothorax
AGGACTCAGGAGTTGAATTAAAAGGCTTTACAAGATCAGGTGTGAGTCCCAGTGATACAACAGTATTGGGAACGTGAGTGCTGCCAATAGCTCTGCTTCTGTCAGTAACACAAGGTTTTCAGGTCAACAGAAGGTATAAGCATATGCTTAAATCCCTTTTCCATGTAAGTTGGAAAAAGTCTGTGCATTGTAGAAGCTCTGCTTTGTACAAGATAGCTCAGTTACTTATATGATGAAAATTACCCTTTTCCTAAAGTGTCTTACTGAAGCAATGCCCAAAGCTACAATTAAAAACAAAACAAACAGAAAACCCCAGTCAAACAAAACATCCGAGTAGGAGTAGATAAGTGTATAAGCCTAAAATATATTTGGAATAGCTGCGATGCAGCATCTCACTTGCAGTCAGGATGCTTCTTGGACAAGTAGACCTGCCAGTCATAGGGATGAACACCTGTCTCGCAGAGAAGGGCTGCATGCTTTACTGGGGCTCAGGGGAGTGATCCTAGTGTTAGTATTGTTATAGCTGGGATGCTGAAGGCACAGTCAAGATTTTGGTATGGCCAAAGTATGTGAAGTATCTGAAACTAGATTTAAAACTCAAGTACCACTTACTGTTCTCAACTCCTTTTAATGGCTATCTCATACAATGTTAAGGTTCTTCAAATGTGCTTTATTGAAGTGAAGACATGAGAAGGATTACTTGTGATGGTGAGGGAGGCTATTGGATAATTTAATTTTAAATGCAGTTGTGTGGTAAGAGCTAGCTTTTTCTCCCTTCTTGGCATCTGAGAGACATCTTTGGGATTCAGTGCTTTTAGCAACTAATTTATTTAATTATTGGGATGGAATTGCAGATGGAAGTCTTATTTTATATGAGTCATTCTTTGTTTCTAATATTCAGCAGGGGGAATACTGTTTTGTGGTTTTATCCTCAGCCATGGAAGAGATTTGTCCAGAATAATGAAAGAGATTCTAATAAAATGGCCATGGATTCTCCACAAAATTTCATTTTCAGTGTAAGACTCTTTCAGACAGATCAATTTTTAGAAACTGCTTGTGGATGGGTATTGATTGCAAACAGAATAATTTAGGTAGCTGAACACATCAGTTAAGGCTACGTAATCTCCTAGAATATATTTAAAGGTAAGCAAATAATATGTTGAGATTATGAATGCACAGGGGTGCATGATTTTTAAGTGGAAGCAAATACTATTTCTCTGGACAATTTTATTAAACTCAACCTAGAATTTAGCAAGTGTTTCTGCTCTCAGTCATCTGGGGCTGGAGATGATTCTGCAACTCTCTCATTTAACTCAGATACAGAGAGTTACTCTTGAAAATTGTTATTTTCTCTGTTGGAATGCCTTAGCATTTTAATACTCACTTCAACACAGTTTTTGCAATTTTCTATTGGTTTATGTCTGTCTGGTAAAAATAAAAGTAGAGCACTCTCTCATGTGAGTATGAAGACTATAAGATGAAAAAATAGGATAACAAAATCCAAGTTACCTCCTTCTGCTTGATGGGAGTCTGAAGCAGTATGGACAACTGCTTGTGGGACACCTGGGTTCTCCATTGATCTATTGACCTCAAGCAAGTTGAAGAGCCTCTCAATTCTTCAATTCATAAACCAGAGATAACTCTCAAGGCCTTCTTTTGTCACATGCTTTCAGATCTGCTGATGAAAGGAGCTTCACAGAAATAATAACCCTATTCACTGAGAATTTAATACTCATTTTCAAACTTATTTTCCACGTTAGTGCAAATTGATTCAGGAGTCCTGGAACCAGGAAGCCCAATATGTTCTCTGGGCTACTCCAGCTCTTCAAATGAAACTTGTTCTAAAAACAGATACTTTGTAAGTCTCTTCCGTAAAGGATTCTGGATGTCTGATACATTATCTGCTTATTCTGATTCATAACCTCTCGTTCTTGGTGTCGCCCCCCCCACCCCCCTTTTTTTTTTGCTCCCCTTCCCCACAGATCTTGTAGAAACTCAGTCTTTGAACTCTTCATTCCTGTCAAATCAGGCTGACATTGACCTATGGGATCAGAAGTTATTGTGAGGCTGGGATGGGTAGACAGAAAGTCTTGTGTAGCATAAGTCTCCTATCTTTGGGAAACCAGGGCAAAAGTCATGCCTGCCTTCATTCTGTTTGCTTTGAAAACCGTAGAGTGGACTTGCCAAAACTGTATCTTCCAAACTCAAAGCTATCTTTATCCTTAGTAAATGGGATGGAATACTAGCCAAAAAGTAAGGTAAAATAAGATTTACAACGCAGATGGGACTGCTTTATGCATGAACATAACAGGTGAGAGATCAATTACAATCTGCATCACTGCCTAATCTGATTCAGTAAAACTGCTTGTTACAGAGGAAATGGGTGGAAGTTATATATAGGACTACTAGTTTCATGCAGCATTGAGCTATCCAGAGAAGACAAAAGAATATATGGGTAGCCTTAAAAGAGGTTACAGAAAGGAGAGGAATGGACTGGTTTTCTTGTTCATGGTGACGAAATCAAGTCTTAACACCAAGAAAGAGGTAAGGGAGATATTTTATTGAAGAGAGGGAACCTTTCTAATGCAAAGGTTGAATGGGTTAGGTTGGACTTCTGTTGTTAGATGGTTTTTAAAACAGGATTTTGCAAGTGCCTGTCAAGAATTGTGTAAGAACACCTGTGACTACAAGGCCTCCTAAGCTCCAGTTGAACCACTTTTCTATGATTCTTTTATAATGTACAGGCTGCCTTGTGAAACACAGATATGGAATGATGTAAGGAAGGCCTTTGTGCACTAAGGTTTGTCCAGCTAGAGACTGGCAGAGCTGAAGGTTTGGCTTGTGTAAAACTAACATGCTAGTAGAAATACTGTCCCAAGAGAGACATTCAACCCTCAGAGGAGGGAGAACTGAAGCCTTAGAAAATAGCCACAACTAACTTCAGGACTCGGAAGCACTTCCAGTAACAATATGAGCACAACTCATAGAATGGTAGGACATAACAGTACTGTCTTGCTAAAAGCTGCAAATACTTTTACCTCATCTGGGCAGCTCCCAAGCGGAAAGAAGCTTCTCATCCTTGGCTTCAGTCATGGATACTGAAAGCCAATGCCATGTGTAGTGAAGAGGCGCCATCCATGTCATGTCCACAGTTAGAGAAAGATAAGGAATTATTCAGCAGGGGAAACAAGTCGCTGTTTGTTACAAACTTGGATGATAGAATTTGACAAGTGCTGTTGCATCAGAGGTCCAGATCCAAACCCTTCCTCATCCATGCAGTCGTTATTTAATCTGTTCTGGAGTCAGGAGCTTGTTCAGCCACATAATCATTTCCTGAGATATAGAAAGCACTGCCATCCAGAAGTCAGTTGTAATATCTTTAAGCACTGCCTGGATCTAGCAGCAGCAGCACTTGTGCATAATGCTGAACTTTGGCTATATAGCAATTCACTGCTGCCGGTTTGTTTTCTTTTTTTCCCCATTCATGCTGCTTGCTTTATACTCTTCCATTTACTTTAATGGACAGTTATGAATAAATATATAAACCACAAGTTTTACACAAAAACATTTTCTTGAAAAGAAAGTCTTTAACTCAACAATATTACATTTTATTAAAAAAAATCCATCAGAAGGTTTTTATCAGGAAACTGTAAAACAAAAGGTTAATGATGTCTTATTACATCTTCTGTAGTACTTTCTAGTTTAGCTAAGTTTACTGAGAAAAACTGTAGTTTTCCAGTTAGCACAAGTACCAGGCTTATAAAAGCCCTTTTGCTCTGCAGAAAAACAGCATGAAGGGTTGCTAATGGGGAAATACTAACTTGTCACATTAAACTTACTGAACCAGGAGAAAAAAGAAATCCCGACAAATCCACAAATGGTGATGCTTGCAGTCTGCCTTGAACTCACCAAGTATGACGAACAGTGACACTGCTGTCTTAATGTATTGCTGACAGAGCTGCTGTACTCATTAACCTTTGATGAAACAAGATGTCACTTTGTTCACATCAAATGCTCCTTGATGCCAGTGCTCAAAGACTGTTTTCAACAATAGCTGATGTCTGCATCAGCAACAAAAACATTCTCTCTCCCTTCCAACATTTCACTGCCCATGAGGATTTATAGGTGCTGATCATTATCAATCTGCAAATGGAGTCTGAAGCCAAGAGTGTGTGTTTAATTTCTACAGCTTTTAATGATTCATTTTTTATTAAAAATCTTTATTTTAAATGTAATTCAGGTATATTTAAACATCTGAAAATGCTACATTCTTGATATGCTACAGGATGCTGCCAGTAACTCAAGGGTACATTTGAATGATCCCATCTTTTTTTTTTTTCTTTTTTTTCTTTTTTTGAGGCTATTGGAACTCCTAAAGCAATATTTACAGCATTACAGCTACATAGTAGAAGCATACTGTAGTGGGAAGAGGCATTGAGTTGTGTAATATTCCAGTCAGCATCATGACTAAACAGTGGTGTAGCCTGGATTAGAACTGACTGTTCCTAGTTCCTGATCTGTTCTCTAGCCTTTTATCAGCATTGCCTTCTATTATCAACATCAGGAGCCAAACTTGTTGTTCTATGTACAGCAAATATCATGTTGTCGAGCAAGGAAATACTGACTGTCTCTAATCTAAGAATAATTTTTATTTAGTCTTTGCCCAATAAGTACATTAATATTGCTATGAGATAAATGAAAACAGAGTAAGAAGAAAGGGGAAAAAATTTGCTCTCCTTGCTGAATTCATAAATTTTCAGTAATGAAACCCTGAGATCAGAGGTGCCTGTTCTCACAGTGGCTTTTGTGAGTGTTATTTTAATGAACAGAAAAAACTTTTACAGATGACCTCTAATGACATCCTTTCCACTTTATACTTTTTCCTTGCATTAGGAGACTTGACAGTTTTTGTATTTGACTTCATATTTTTTTCACAATTAAGTCTGCAATCATTGCAGCTGTCCTGCAAATATAACATCTTGGGAAATAGTTGAAGATAAGAGTGGGGATTCTTCTAATTTGCAGTTGTGCAGAAGAGGAGTGTCTGATCAGAGCTTGATGCTGGAATTCTACCTAAAGGTCATGTCATGCCTCAAGGGGTGATGAGCCTTCAAAGCTTGACGGAATAAAATAGCTATAGAAGAAGTGGTTTTTAAGGACAATATTTAAGGGAAGTAAGATTAAAAAAAAGAGCTAGTTGTTTAAGGAACAGGAACATTTTCAGACTCTTGAAGTGAAAGGAGGCAGCAGAGGTGAATGTTAAAGGGAGAAAGTGTAAGTAGATGAGATGCAGGCAGAAGTATTTTCATGGGAAATGTAGAAAATATTAGCTTGCTTAACACTGTAGTGCATCTGTCCCTTATTGAGTGATGAAAGCCTGGGAGATTAACCATCTACACTAGTCCAGCTTTACAAGATGAACACACGAAATTTACAGAATGGCAAACTTACACGAAATGTGACCATGCCACTAAACAGCAACACAATGGAAAGTGCATCTGAGAACACATGGAATATGATCAAGCGTAGCTGATACAGCGCCCTTGAAAGGTGGTGGTAAATACACTCATTTTAAGACTTTCACCTGTTGCTTTAAATCATTCATACCCCATGGCATGTCTGTCACCACTGTGACCCCTGGCACAGAGTGAGGAACATCAAAGAGAGAAGGGAGCAGATCAAGTCTCAGGTGGGCGTTGCACCCTCCTTATGGATAAAAGAAGTGACAGTAAGTTATAAAACAGGTGGAATTTGGATATTGCAAGCCTAACACGAGTGATCCCACAAATAGTAGGATGGTATTACCTGTTCATGCAAAATCATGTAGAAGGTCTTTTCAAAGATTATATAACCTCGAAGATGTGTGAAAATATATGAGCTACACCTTGCTAGTTTATTAAAAGCTCTTTTTGCCTTTTTTTTTAACCTGAGAAGGTTTTACAGTCTCTGACACTATCTGTAATCACAAAAGAAAATAAGATTCTTAGTTTAGTTTTTAACAATCAAATCTATTTTCTTGAGATACATCATCATGCCATGCAACATCTCTCCTGCCAGGCTGCTTATAGTCAAGTATTTACTGTCAGGCACAGTTTTCTGCTGAAATGGCTGTTTCTCTGGAAATATGCACATGCTACTTCCCTTCTCTAAATGTTCTTCATTTGCTTTTAGGTACAACATGTACAGACTGGTTTTAAAACAGTAGAAATTTCTCCTTGGAAATGAACTGTAGTTAAAATTGAGGACAAGCTCATTTACAATCAGAGCCAAGTCTGCAAGCACATGCTCTGGGTATCTAGTATCAGGCCAATTTCAGTAATGTTCATTTGACTATGTACTCTATAATCTGTAGTTATTGTACCAGCAAAGGTTTGTTGCGAAAATTTATCACTTCTAATCCCTGAGTCCTGATATAAAATACTTTCTGAACAAGAATAAAAACATTTTCACAAATCCTCTTCAGAGAAAACAATTTATAGAGTGTTTTTCTGAACTAAGGGAAGCTTTAACAATTAAGCACATTCATGATAATGCTGATAACATGAGTCTGATGCCAACTTCAGGTCTTTCAATAAAGTCTTAAACATTACTGACTTTGGAGAACATTCCTCTTGATCCTAATACAGGGCCCATAGAAAGTCTGTGCTTTCACAACAGAAACTATGATTGCAAAACCAGAACCATACTGAAGTCCCCACTGTAACAGGTGTCTGCTCTCTATACTTATACATACTCACATCCTATTTCCCTTAGTGTCAAAACCCCTGCTACAGTCCTTTGAACTTTTCATACATTAATGTCCTCATGGTTAAAATTCTGTTCAGCAGAGATTTGCTGGTGTTTGGGGTGGATTTTTCATATTTCAGTAGTGATTGTCTTTTAAAGTTGGCCATTATTTTCATTTTTTTAGGGTTGACTTTGTTTGGTTGCTGTTTACTTTTCTGGTAGTAAAGGAGAGGGGGAGGGGAGAAAGCTTTGTTGTCTCCTCTAAGTGCAGAGACTGTCTACAAACTCCTTTGAAAAGTGATTTCAGTGAATCAGAAATGCTTTCTCTAGTGTTTCTATGTACTTTCTCCTGGGTTTTGTGCTCCAGCGTGTATCATAGGAGTTCAGATTTCATAGTGTCCTTGAACAAAGTGTGTTTCTAAGACAAACAGCAGCCTGATGGTTGTGCTGAAATGCAACACTACATAGTTGCCCTGACATGAGGGAGCTGGATAAACCCAGTGTCACGTGGCCTGGTGGAGATGTGGTGATCTCCACTAGGAGAGAGGGAGGGAGAACATTTTCTGGAAGCTGGAAATGTGGGATGTTCACATTTGGCTCCAGAGAGAGTCAGTTATGATAATCAACACTTATTTGGCCAGATGCTCATCTGAAGGAAGTGACAATGTTTTCTGTAAAGTTAGAAGTAAAAGCCACTGTATTTTCAAAATGCCACTACTACCTCTCTATCCAGACAAAGACTTCAGACCGCTCTTTTGGAAGATGTCCTTCACTGACAGAGGAGACAACATCTTTTGTGCTTTAGAACACTTACTGTTTTCAACCACTTTGATTTGGGTCTTTTCTGTGGTAATGCGAGACAAGAGCTCTTCCTCCCCAGATTAATTTCCTTACCCCTTTTAGTTATTCTAACCTGGCTCAGTATAAAGAAGTCTTTGCTATGAGTAACAGCGTACAGGAGTGCTCAGTGATATCTTTGTCAGTGGACACTGTGGGAGCAGTTCCAGTACACCTCTTGTTTATGTGTATGAAGGTTGAAAGGTCTTCTGTTCTAACAAAGAGAAATATGATCTCAAAATAAACAGAGAATGTTCAGTATGATAAGTTAGCTTTTACTGTTTTTTTCCACCAGCTAAGGGTGAGATGTAATTTGTTATTGTTCCTTTCTCCCACTTCAGCCACCACTGCCATAGCTGTCAAGAGGGGACAGGAGCTTGGGATACATATCAGGGGAAGGGAAGAAATCAGGTGCCTAAAATATGTGTGCAATTTCCAAGCCCATGCTCAGATCAGAGGCCACTGAGTTGGGCTGCTTTCTGTGCTTTAGACACAGCTGCTGGAAGCTCCAAGTTTTGCCTACTGCCAAAACTATATTTGAAATGCCATTCTGCAATTTTTCATCATCTCTTTTCACATCACTGCTGATTATCATTGATATTGGCTTGGAAAAGGAGATGCTCTCCTATGTAATCAGGCAACAACCACAGTGTCCAAACATCACCAGGGCAACCTTTCTTCCTGCCATGCTCTGCACATTTTTGCAACAACTGCTCCTGTAGTACAGGCAAGTTTCAGGGCTTAATGGGTTGGTGCTCCCAGACCGAAACTCTTGGCAGGAATAGTGAGGTTAATTACTTTCTATTAAGGTGAAGTCCTGGCTCACAGAGACTTTTGCTGGTGACTTCAACACAGCTTGGATTTCACCCTTCAAAAACCAGTGACTGTGCAACAAAAGAATGTGTCCTGCCAATTTGTGAACCTTTGATTTCAGTTGCTGTTGCCCTACTTAGCACTCTATGCTGGCTTAACAGTGTCTGGCAGCAGTGTGCTGATCTTACCCACCTCCTGGGCTTGGCTTCACCCATCCTGTAACTAATAAGTAATGTATTATTTTGTTTACTTACTAGTCTAATCTCTTTATACTGGACTGTGTTACCAGACAATTTTGTCTATCATAGGAACTTCATATTATATTTTGGAAACTTGGCTAGTGGCAACCTAACCACAAAAGCTAGGAATAGGAATAGCAGCATAAGTGCATTTTAGAGAACAGTTTGACAAAATTGCAACAAATCACAGAAATTCTGCATATCTCATGTATGCAAGGCAGGTTTAATTTTTTAATGCTGTTATTGGTCCTGTGCATCTCAAGGACACTGTAACAGCCATTTTATGTATCCAGTACATAGCCAGTCACATTTTATTTGTTTTGGGGGTGAAGGAAAAAAGTTGGTTGCTTGCTTATTTTTTGGAGGGGAGGGGGGTGGGGAGGTGTGAGTGGTTTTGTGTGATTGGTTTTGGGTTTTAGGATTTTTAATTGTATGTGGTTGAAGGTTTCTGAGGGATACATTTTTCCTTTTTCCTCTTTGATAAATTATCAAAGGTTGTTAACCTCATGGTTAATAATTTTGTTCAAGTTTACAAAGAACAGTTAGGACAATTCAAGTAAATATTCTCATTGACTGTAAGGAGGTTGATTAGCAGCAGTAATCACGTGCAAGAGAGTTTTCTGTACCAGTTCTCAGTTAAATTTAAAAGTCATCAAAAGTATCCACTGAAGTCAACTGGAATTTTTTCCAGAATAGGGAGTGAATATAAAACTGAGGACAGTCCTGAAGACCAGGCCCGCGTTAAATAGCTTTACTCCCTGAATACAAATAGCTGAAGGTTTCTGGATAAGCCAAGACAAATACCTTTCTTCTTTAGCTTTTTCTTTGCTAGCCGAATCTAATTTTTAGCAATTCATATGATAAATGCTGCTAAAGCAACATGGAAATGGAATATATCTGAAAATGACATGTCACTTCAGACTATAGTTGGTACAGTCTGTTTCTCATTGTTACATGTATTTAACACATATCTAGTCCCAAGTGCTGCTCAGCTTGTTCCAGGTTTTTTAATTTGTAGTATATAGGGACAATCGAGGCACTATGTTCTTTCCATAAAGTTTTTCCTTTCATAGCACAAGGCTGGAATGGAAATAACATGAGAGGGAAACTGTGCTTCACCAATGCCAGAAAAAGAAAAGTATCCAAAGTTAAAGATTTCAAGTTAAAGAGCACAAAGTTTAAAGTTCAAAAATCAGATAACTTCCTCTGATTTTCAGATGTCTGGAAGCAATTTTCAGATGCATATTCTTCCTTAAAAAACAAAACCAACAACAAATAAACAAGCAAAAACAAAAAAAAAAACCAGCAACAAACCTGAAACAAACCAAAAAGTAGAGGAAACATATTCTCCACAAATGTCCTTTTAATGCCCTCTTTTATTACCTTACTGTGATGGACCTCTTCTTCCCCGGTCTTTTTACTTCTACTGACAAGTATTCTTAGCCTGCTAATCCTGACCCTTAAACTCTGCTACATAATAATTAACTTTCAGTGTCTCATGACTCTGATTTTTATGTATTAAATGCATGCCTTGTTATCCACTCAGTACTGCATAAGACACCAGTTTGACAAAGAATGAAATCCAGTGCTTGGGAGAGAGCTTTATTCCTCCATAAGACAAATAAACCCTATTTCCAGGACTTAAGTGTCATTAGAGGTTTGTTGATATTGGGAAATTTTATCTGCCAAATGGTTAAAAAAATACTTTCCAAGTAAATTCACAGACTTGCACTAAATCTCCACGGAATTCAGACTGTAAGGATTTTCTTCTAGTTTAACTTAATAATTTTTTTTTTAAAAAAAGTATCCCCTAAATCATTGTACTTTTTATTTTGAGATATGAGTCAGCTGGCAGATAGTCCTTGCAAGATCCATTTGTAAGGTGATGATTTTCCACAGAAAGTGACGGGCCTGCTTATGAAACAGAAAACTTTGAAATCAGCAGCATTCCCTTCCAGCAAGAAGCTGAATTACTCACAGGATAAAGAAACTTTCTTATACTTACAATCAAATTAATCATGTTTAATACTGAAATCACTTAAGGATTCAAAATCAAAACTTCTGTGATAAGCAGAGTAGGGAGAGCAGGATCTGATTTTTCTTAAAGCATGTGCTTCAAAACCAAACATTTTTCCAAATAAGTCAGTTTATTGTTGTTTTTCCAGGTTTTGATTACAACAAACAACACTCAGCTATTTAATATCCTTTTTCCATGAGAAATAACAAGCTATCTTTAGAACAGCAGATGTTATTTCTTCAGATGAGAAAGGTGCACTTTAATTCACTTCTGCTAAATAGACTTTTGGCTTTATTGGCAGGTTGTCAGGAAAATTAAGTGAAAAATGACAGTGCATTGCCAAAGTGCAAAAGGCTTGGATTTAAAAACATGTCCACTTGAAATCCATTTCAAGTCATCAGTCTGGAAGTTTTTCCATGGCTTCAGTTAAAGTGAAAAGGAGAGAACAGGGCCTAAAACTCAGAAAAAGCACTTCTCATTCACTGTTCAAATCATAGAAAAAGCTGACTGTGTCCATTTATTGCAAAATATTGACATATCTTGTCAAATATACCTCTTTCTAAGGTCTTGAAAAGAAAGAGGGACCTCTTGAAAAGCCATGATCCATCTATGGATGCTGAAAATCGAGGCTTTCTTTGGTAAAGACAGTCAGAATCCTGAGTTTTGTCTGGGGAGAAAGGCAATCACATATATCACTTAGTTCCAAGAAGATCCAAAGGCAGCCAGGAAGTGAGGGGATGCTTGCGTGGGCCTGCAGGAGCAGCTGGCAACCATCAAAGGACAGCAGAGCCTCTTGGGACTAAGATGGGCTAAGGCTACATCTTTGAAAATGGAGTCGTTGCTTTTTGGGGAAGAGCAAGAATAACTGAGGTTGTTGTCACATTATTTCCAGGTGTGCAGGGAAGAGGAGGAGGTGTATCTAGGCAAAACATTGAGTTCTGTGGAGTTCAATAGGGAGCTAGACGCAGCCAACATCCTGGGTCATTAGCTCCTGGATTTACCATCTTCTTAGGCAAATCCAGGGCTTGAATTGAAGGGAAATTGCACTCTTACAAATCTTAAAGGAGTGGGTTGAAAGGCTGTAGGAAAAAAGGGACAGGGAGTTCTTTCTGCTGTTGCTCAGTGGCTACTTGCCCTGCCCATCTCACACTTGTGAGCATTCCATCCTTGTGGAAGGCAGGGAGTTGCCCGGGGCCTTGAAATTTCAGATATTTGAGCAGATCTCTCTTGTCTCACATCAGTAAATTTTCCTGAGAAAAGAAAATTAAGTTACTCCCCTGCTCTTTTATATCTCTGTGCTGAGACCCCTTTCAATAAATCCTTCAGACAGTTTAGCTTCTTCAAAATGGATGTGAATGCCCAGTACCAAGCTATTTGGAATTAAATTGGGCTCAATCTAAAAGAACCATGGCACTTGTAAGCATGATTGTTACTTAAATCTGCTGTGCTTTAGTCAGCAAACAATGCACGTAACAGCCGCTTAATTCGTGGCAAAACCAGAGATCTGTGTTGTTGGTTTGTTTGGGTTTCTTTTTGACCATAACTTTATTTAAAAGAAGAGTAGGGTGGATGGCAATGATGTAGGGGAATTGTCTTAGAAATTTTGAGAATGAATTCCACCTCCACTAAATTCTCTGTTTCAGGAGTGACATGAGCAAAAGAAAATGCTGCCAAAAAAATTTGTGCCACATAAAGGCTGTACCTCTGACTCTAAAAATAAAATGGAAGCCACTAAACAGCAAATGTTCTCTAGTAATAATGAACCTTTTTTCCCCCTGTTTGTATGAATCACAAGAAGACTGGTATTACTTTATATCTTTTGCCATTGCAAGCTTTTGCCAAAAGGCTGGAGGTGTAATATAATCCCTCATAATTACATGTTTTGAGAGATAGAGCATTCCTTAGCTGTTTATATGGATTAAAACTGACTTAGAATGCTAGAAGGCATTCCAGTCATAATGGTAAACTAATTAGCAATTAATACAGGGCTATGGTTTAAGAGTAATTTTTATGTTATTCTTTGCCACTAAAATGCAAATATTCAAGTAAGCTACAAATGATTTCACAGAGTTTTATCCCATTAATGTGATAAATTCTTTGTTCCTTTACAAACAGAAGAAAAATGTTGTGGAATAATGTTTGAAGAAGTAGTGCTGTGAGCAGCACTAGTTTCACTTCTTATTTGCAAACATATTTATCTGTGGCAATAATTGACAAAAGGGTAGGTTCAGATCTGTATTCAGATTTTAATTGGTAGTGTAAAATCTCTGCATTAATAAATAGACAAAAAGATTGTTTTACCTCTCTGTTAAGGTGTTGGAATCCTGGAATGGCTAAACAGACCATAAAAAAACACTTCACAGATTTGTCCTTATATAGATCTATTCTGGCACCTTTTCTTTCTAATGATAGGTTAATGTATTTAGTTTACATCACCTGCCAAGTACAAGTACTTCTCTGAACTGTATCCAAAGTGAATAAGTCTAAACTAAGATATAAGACTTTTTTTTCCATTTACTTCAGTAAGCTTTGGATCAGATTGTTATTGAGTCTTCAAAGTCAAATTAGAAATCTCATGGAATCATGGCTTCTTGTATCTCTTGAGCTGATTCCAGCCCTAGAGCTGGTGTATGTAGAGATTTCTGATAGTGTAGAACAAAACGTGAGCCTGGTGAGATTCTTTGAATTTGGTAATGTGTTAAAGTAAATTGTTGTTGATTTCTGAGAACCTAGAGAATCAAATCTAATGCTGTGTTTTCATAAGCTGATTTTTTTAGAGTTTCATTTCTTTTATTTAATGAAAGTACCATTCTTTGTTATATTCAAATGACAGAAAAATTGGAGTCTATGGGCACGTATTGTAACTCTCTAACTCACAATTCTGATTGTCACTGCACATTCAGTCAGGTTTATTAGTAAAAATGATTCAACCATCAAGAGGAAGGCAAGACCTTTCAAATAAAACCTTTATAAACATTCTTTCTCCATGCTCTGTTTGCAGATATGACTTGGAATACTGGCAGAAACAAATGAAAGAGAAATTTCTTTCCAAGTCCTGGCAGTCAGCTAAAGTTACAAGTGCCTGTTTGTAAAACATTGTTGGTTAAAGTCCTTAGGTGTTCAAATAAAAGACTTGCATAGACAGCATCTTTTTCATAAGTGCCCTCCTGCTTAACAAATGGATACTTATCAGAGAACTGTCCTTGCAAGATTGGCTTGATAGGTTTTTTTAACACCTTGGCTGGAGTTCCTGCATGCCAGCCAACCATCCATAGATCATAAAAAGATTCCTCAGAATGGGAGTCTCTCTAAGAAGGCCACAGAAAACATTCTGCTGAAAACATTCAACATAAGAATTTCAGGTCAGGAGACTTTTGGAGGATAGCAAAGGAAATGAGTGAGATGGGAGAGTGCACAGGTGTTGTCTTCAAAGGTCTGTAGTAAATGAACTTTGGGTTTCCAAGAAAAACACACAGATGTGTTATTCCCAGCTAATGTCATTCAAGATATTCCTAATGAAAGGCGAAACTGTTCACATTTAAATCTTTTCCACATTTCATCATAAATTTGAAAATGGTCCAAGTTTGATGAGGAAGGGGGAGGAGAGCTACTAATGTACATACTTTTTTTTTAGTTGGAAATTTGCCTGTTTGGGTGTCCCCTCAAAAACATGAAAAACACACATCTGAAGTAAAAGCAACTTTTCTGCCCCCAGCCCCACTTGGCAGAAAGGAAAACCTGGAGATTGTAAAAACACATCACTGAACAGTAAAGGACTAGCCCATAAATGTGTAAGTTTCTCACTGTGCAGAACCCAGCCCCTGAGAGTTGTATAGCAAGCTGTATGTTGCAAGAGGTTTCTGTGGGGTTTGCACAAATCCACCGTGCCATGCTTCAGTCTGTCCCTTTCCCCTCCCTTGCTGAGGAAGTGGTGTCAGTGTCTGGACCTGCAGGGCTTCAGCCACCTCACTGCCTGCCCCTCCCACACTACAAGGCCCAGAGCCATGGGGACTGCAGGACCTGCCATGGCTTGTGGGGGCAAACTGCTGGGGAAACAAGTGGTGTAACTGCTGTGGTAATTCATCAGTGGCTATGATGGCACTGCTGTGGTTCTAAAAGTGCTGTGGCCAGCTGCAAGAGGACTCCCAGTGATGCTTCACAAGCTGAGAAGTTCAGGCATACAACTTCTCCCTGCTTCCAGCCTACTGACCAAACTTTTGGGGAGGGATTGAGTGGAATTCAGAGGAAATACCAGCAGATCTCAATTGCTCTAGTGGTCCATGTACTGTCTTGGAAGTCATGGAAATGTGGCTTCTTTGTTCTTCAGCCTCTTGGCTCCTGTGTGTATGCTTGAATGTATTTTCATCTTGGGCTTTATCAGTCTTATTTGTTCACATTTTAAAAGCTGAGATCTCAGAGGTATTTTGGCATTATTAGACAATTGTAAGTGTTTAAGGATGCTGGAGTTTCCTGAGGTAAGGATCTTACTGAAGGTTGCCTACATGCCGCAGGGTAGAGCTGTGTAGATAAACTAAGCTTGTTCCTGGGAGAGCCTCCTTGCCCACCAGAAGCTACTTTTCTGTGTCAGTGAATCATGCCAGTGCATGCTGTTTCTCATCATGGATGGTTAGGCCAAACTCTGTGCCAAAACCATGCCTATGTCTCTCCTAGTCTGCCTGAATATCTTTTGCAGGACTACACTGTGCTACACAGACCTTCGAGTAGAATATTTTTCCCAGTAAGTCCCTTGTCTAGTCTAAAGGGTAGTTCTGTTATACGAGTAACAAAAACATTTTGGTGAAATACACTTGCAGTGAGACATTAGAAATTCTATCATGGGAATGTAACAGGTAATAACATACATTCCATTGAAGTTCTTAAACTCAATTAAGAACCACCAAACATTAAATTGAATCAAACATGCTTGTCAGTCTGAGGCAGTGTAACATGACTCTGATTTCTAACTGGGATTTAAAGTTTTGTCCTCAATTAGGTCATCTAATTTTCTTCATTTAAACACCACAGGAAAATTAAAAGCAGGTGTTTCCTCTATCAAGCACCTATTGTTATGGGGTTTTTTTTTCTATTTTGAGTTATAGTCACAGTATTTTTAAATAATGAACCAGGACCTCCTCTTTGTTTTCAGCAAACAGAATGAAGCTGATTCTTCTAGCATTTACTGTCATAGTAAAGCTCTCCCATAAATTGGATAGGGAAAGGAAAGGCAGCTCCAAACCTTTATTTATCATCAGTGTGTCTTGATTGTACTTGTAATTTCCTGTGACTACTATGATTAATTAAAAAAAAAAAAGTTCCCTGAATAAAGGAGCAGAAACAGAGCTTTGGCCTGAGAGCACAGTAACAGCATCCCAGATAAATATGAACTCCTTTCACAAAGTTACAGAGCTCTCCCAGCACAAAGCTGTGTAAAATGTAAGGAAAACCATTGCTTGGCTGAACAGTGATTTCTTTCCCAGTTCAACCAGGGTGGCAGGAACCTATTTTGCATTTTACTTAAACTCTCTGTTAGTCTTTTATGAAGGTCAGTGACCAATCACAGGCTGCAAAAACCAAAGACTTATGAACTTGAGACCATCAAAAACCAGCCAATGTAAATTGTTTTGAAATTATTCAGAGTTGGATATTACTACAGTTGTATAGTTACATAGTTATCACAATCAAAACTGTAGGCATCTCATGATTAAAGAAAGAAGTGGATGACTTCAGTGCATTCATTTGAAACATAAGAGCTCAGAGCTTGTCTTGGAGAGCCTTAACGAGGCACCAGTCTCAAAACTGAGATAAACATGAAGCACTCTGTTATTGAATGAAGAAGGAGTTTCTGGAATAGCCTTTTTTGATTGCTCCAGAAGAAGAGTGAGCATTTATCCTTTAGGAAGTGTTTTCTGAGAATTCTTGTAGGCTGAGGAATTCTTAGTCATGCCAAACATTTGATTATTATGACTTTTTACGTTGATTGTCCACTAGCAATGGGTAAATTTAATAGATGTCAGCATTTTCATGCATTTTAGTAAAGGATGTTTATTAAAGCCTTACTCAAAATTCTGTGAGATAGAAATCTTCTGAGATTAGATATTTGGAAAAATGTTGCTTAAGCTGCAGGAAATTGGGTGTGATCATTTCATTATGAACTAATTTGATTGCTGGCTATATCTTTGTAATTCAAGAGAAAACCTGCCAGGAGATTTACCAAATGCCACTCTGGATGTTGATCTCAGTTCAGTGATATAATTCACTCCACCAGTTTCAATCGAAGTACAGCAGTAGTGGGACCCATCACTTCTTTGTGAGAGGACTTTTACTGGGCTGTAGAGCTAATACCATTGCAGAGGTCTTTAGGGACAGGGAGTAGCACTTGTAACTGATGAAATTCTACTTGCCTTACTAACATCACAGTCGTGGTATTAAAATGGCATTTTTCTCAGCTTGCTGTGGTTTGAAACACTAGCTTTAATTTCACAGCAGTTGACCTTGATCGTGCAAGACAATAAGCAGCAAAACCATGGAAAAGTCCCAGAATACAATTCTCTTTGAAAGAAGCAAAACAAATCTGATCCACTGGTAATCTTAGAAGGTATTTAATCTAGCAGGGGAGATGACGGCTTCAATAGGAGTGTTTTAAAACTTCTGCTCATATGCCAGTCCTAATAATTTTCAAGTACAAATAAGCACTCAAATCATTAAATTCCAAAATAACTTCTCCCTACCCCCTTCTCAAAAGCCTTGACTTATTAAAAATGGCCTTTCCCTATAGATAAATACTGAATGTGGTCAGGCAATGAGGCTTGCGTTCTTCCAGGCTGGATTCACATATGCAGACAATTTTAGCACGGCACATGCATGAATAAGCACCAGGAAAACTATGCAAATACCACATTTCTATTCTACTCCTTATTAAAGTACATTTCATGCTTGTGAAAGCTGATGGGCTGGTGAGCAAGAAAGGCAATACAGTTCTTTGGCCTTAAATTCTGCTTTATAACAGCAGTTCAAACATTTTTCCCCCACCTGGTCTCATTAGTATAGATGAATGAAACGGGGAACTCTTCTACAGCTGATAGTCTCATTCCTATGCCTGTGCCATCACTAGCACACAGTGCCAGCATATGGGTAATATTATTTGGGGGAAGGGGAAATGGGCTTGCTTGCTTGCTTGCACAGGCAATTGTGAAGCCAGCACACTGAGGCTCTCATTGAGCAAACCTTCCTCTGCGTATGCTCCAGCCTGCCCATGCTGGTGAGGCTGTTCAGAACGTGCTTAACTGTAATCAGATGTTCAAATTCAAAAGGATTTGAACATCTGCTTCTCATTAAGTGCATGCTGAAGAGCTTTGCTGAATCAGGGCCTTAGCCATTAGGAAATAAACAGAGACCACCAACTTATTTTACATATACTCTTGAAGAGTGTTCGGATAGATAGTAATGACTTTCAGTCAGTACTGCCCAAAGTTGGCTTTGAACTGCTGACCTGGAGGTGAAAGGCTTATATCCTATTACCAATCCCTGGGGCAAACCAGTCTTACTTGTTTTCAAATATTAATGAATTAAGTCATGACAAAAATGGAGCCCCATTGATTGCCTTTTCCTCATATTTTTCCTCTGTCAGCATCAGTAACTGATGCTGCTGTAGAAAATCTTCAGGCATTTGTGTTGCCCACAATTCTCTGGTTTAAATCACTTGCACTGTAAGCAGAGTCTTAATAACTGAAACAGTTGGTTAGTTTTTAAAAATATTTAGAAATGGGCGTTCCACAAAAGTTGATAGTAACTGTTCATCAAGGAAAACATACTTATGTGTCGGGTCTAATGAACTATTTAGGTATCTATTCTTCTTGCAATATGCAGACATAACTCTCACTGACACTAATAGGAGATTCATATGCATGCCAGGAGCAGGGAAAATCCTTGGAGAGTATTTAGACAATATTCCTTGAAGGATTGGTGGGGGAGGGGGTGCAGCAAGAAGGAAAATTTTAATGCAAACATGAATTTGTCATTTTTCTTCATAGGATATACGTATTTATATTTTTAAAAGACAGTGGGGACCCTTAACTAACAAATATTTAAAATTCTATTTGCATCCTTAAAGCAGAACTGAGATGAGGGCCACACACAGACCTCCAGCTGAAAGTGCAGGCACATTAGTAATGAGGAAAAGCAAATGCTCCTGGTGAGTGCTGTTTTGAAAGCTTTGGTTTAGCCTTGGTTATTGGGCTTTTGGAGGCTCTTTTTTCCTACAAAAGGAAGCTAATTGAATCACAACTACTATCTGAAATTGTTGGATACAAGAATGTACATTTGATCTAATGTTGAGTGGCACTAGTCAGATATTGTGAAGGTCCATTTGTGGTAGGATTTGCTCAGCTCTGTGTGATGTATGCACAGTGGCGTCCAATGCCCATAAGGACCTATGTGACCTACAACAGGTCAATAGACCAGGGACATCTGTAAGCTAGACCATGGCATGACTGCAAATGCAGGAAAGATTTATGTGCTATGCCAAGAAATGCAGATACTTTCATTTTTGTCTTTTGTCATCAGTCTTTTTAAACCATCCCAACACATCAGAGAGCCATCCCTCCAGAGGTGCTGTATCAGAGGAAACTCATTCCAATTTTATAGAAGTGGCTGTCAAAAATCCCAGTAATATCAAAATTCCATAGTCCATTCCCTGTCTCTGTTCTTCTCCTCCCTGGAGCTATCCTGCCCTATGTGGCTCCTTCAGCTGTTTTAGTTGTGGGTCCAAAAATCCTCAACTTAGTTTTACCACTGTGCTCCATCCCTAAAACTGGTTATTTGGCAGCAGGGAAGAACAGCTCTCTAAACAAGCCTTCCTGGGGCTTTTGGTCTTTCAGTTTTATTTGTTTTTCCCTAAGTATGTGTACTGCCAGTTGTTGAGCAGGGACTGGGAAGGGAGGGGGCTAAAAGGTCTTATTCTAGCTGAGATTTTTGGGGTCCATACTTGTCATTTCTGCATTTTGAAACCGAAGTTTCTGTGTATTTCTGGTGTTTGGTATTTCTGAGCCCTTACTGTAAGCTATATTGCAGGCAGGTTAATTCAGTTTATGGGAGAAACTGTGATGCCATTAGCAAATGCTTCTGGCAAATGGCAGCAAGTAATCTGCAACCCTGAGAAAGTTATTACGGCCTTTTTCCCTGCTGCACACCTGTCAGGAGGATAGCATGCCAGGAATCGTCACCCTGAGCTGCTCCTGTGTTTCCTGGCTCTTGCAAGGAGTCTGGCCCTTGCTAACCTCAGGGATTGTGTGTAACGTGATGAAGCGCACGACTTCCAGACAGGAAAAAACTGCTTTAAGTGGTTAGTATTTCTTTACTGTAAACACTTTCCATCAGTTCTGGAAAACCACAAAATAATGATAATGCAAAGTTAATGGAAAGCAAAACTCATTAGAAATTGCATCCTATAGGCAAATATTTCTAGGAATTCAAGGTTTTTAGCCTGTAGAAACTACAGTTTACTTTAGCCTAACTGATTTTCCAAAAACATTTGAAAGGTTGATAAATTCTTCTACCAGCTATTTTATCATATTTTATATACTGCTGAAGGTATTTACTGCTTTCTCCAATGTTGGTTTTTTCAGGTTGACATAAAAGAACATGAAAGAAATTTTATTGCTTAAAAAATGATCTTTTTAATAATTACTGGAAAACCTTTTTGTGAAATGTTAGTTTAGTTGTGCTGGATCACTAGATTCAGTTCTGGGTTGTGACTTGTATCTACTTTAACCAATGTGTCTTTTCACTATAGTTTAGAGAAAAATGAACAATCTCATGTGAGGGGAAAAATTTACTAATCAATGATAGGAAAGCTGGTTTTGGATTGTTTTATGGAAAACAACATTTCTATGAATAAGGTATTATTTTTCTTGAAATGTTTTAGGGTTTGGTTAAAAATAACCAAAAACTCTCCTCTTCTCCATTCCCCCCAAGGCAGTTTGTTTTCATTTTTGTCAGAGAAAACACTCATCTTTTTTCAAAGCTAAACATAAGTTTATGTGGTCCTTTGTATGAGCAGGTGTTTATTCACATGCATTGTCCACTACCAGTTTCAGTTTTTATGGTACTTTATTAAAAAATAAATGTTGAAGAATAACTGAATTGGAGACAAAAAGTATGTCAGCTTGCTGTGCAGTTATGCCCTGTTCTGCCCTGGGACTGATGGTTTCAAAACAGAGGCAAATACAGAAGGAGGAAATACTGAGATTTTGAAAGGTCTGAGGGAACATTTTAACTGGACAAGACTGTGGGGTGGCTCTAAAAATCCTTCTTCATGCAGAGACCAACAGCGGCAGGTAGGACAGCCCATTAGCCCACTCATTTTCACTTAATGAATAGAAGCTGTCAGTGAAGGTAAGGGAGGTCATTTGTAACCAAAATGGGTTGTTTTTTCAGGGCTTAAGGTCGACATCAACCTAGGACATCACCTAATTACATGCATAAATATTGGTGAAAAAACATTAAATTACAAAGAAATAGGGAAAAGAGACAGGGATAATTAATTTCAATCAGTTCTGATCAAAGATACCTGTGTATCTTTGCAAGTTTTCCTGTCAGAGCTGCCTGGTGGGTAGGGGATGCTCCAGCGCCAGAGATTACACTGTGCTCAAGATCCCATGCCCTTCTCTATAAGGTGGCATGCTGGGAGCATGTTGGGGGCAGAAGGAAGGCAAGTGGTCATCCAAGGAACCCACAAAGCTCCACAAACCTGTGAGGGCAAGGCATCCTTTTCTGTTATGCCAGGCTGCTGTTGGGAGAGAAGAGCCACAGCCCCTGTTGGCAGGGCCATTCTCTCCATGGCCACCACCAAGTTTTTCTTTGCAGAAAGAATCTGAATGTACAAAAGTACATCACCAAATTTGGTTTGAGAAGGCTTTTTTTTCCTTTTTTTTTTTTTTCCCTCTCTCAGAATGAGAGATTTACTCAAACCTGCTTACTGGCTGGGGTTTTCAATGGTTTGGTCTGTTTCCTTAACAAAGATATATGCTGGGATTAAAGGATCTTGAGTTAACCTCCCTGGCTTATTTAAAATGCACTCTTTGTAAAATACACATCAAAAGTGTCATGAACTCTCTTTCACTCTGGGTGGCATGGAGGGTGGAGAAATGTTATAAACAGAGTATTACAGGGTAAATTGTAATCTAAGAGGCAACTTTTTTTTCCTATAGAAGGCAGCTGAACCAAAAATGCAATCCCTAGATGCAGAACTGTGCTAAGGAGGATAATGTCCTGTTATTATCATCACTTTATTGTTACACTGCTTCAAAACAGTATTTTGTGCTCTTCTGGGAAAACAGGTTGGGCAATATGCAGCTGAGGTTTGCTGAGCATTGCTGTTTGCTTCAGAGAGAGGAAGTTGCAGGTGGCTCACAGGTTGGCAAGTACTCTGTATTTAACAGTGCTCAGCTTCTGTAGTTTGGCCTTTGGGGCTAGGGATTCACAAACATCTATTTACCTTATGGCAGTTCCCAAGACACTCCCTTGCATACCAGCCACTGGTTGTGCTTTCCTTCACTTGTCAAATAACAGATTTGGAATAAATTGTGTAGAATTACAAGTGGCACAAATGCAATGCATAATTTTCTACCTAGCTGCCAGAAGACAATGATAATTATGTTTTTATTTTAAATCATACAGTGGAGGTGGCTACATTCTGTATAGTTCTAGTGTTGCTATGGCTATGACCATAATAACACTTTAGACTTCTTGTTCAGAAATGTGGTTTAATCTTTCTTTTTTTTTTTCCTTTTTTTTCCTAGAGAAAATTATAGCCTAAGTAGCAGGAGGCAAGTAAACACCTTACTTTACACATTGGCACTTTCATTATATCAGGACAGAGAGCAACATTGCACATCCTGAAAAATATATATGTATAGTAGAATCAAAGTCTATATAACATAGAAAAGGTTTCAAACTAAGGGGGGAGGAAATTAGTCCCATAACAATAACAGAATTTGTATTTAAATATCCTTTGGTAGTCCATGCACTAAAAAGTACTTCTTGCTGTGAATTCAAATGGCGTGGCTTGCATATTGAATACTCAGCAGAATTTTAGGGGAAGAATGGGTACAATATGGTAACTGCAGCTGTGAGAGGCTAGGATATGAGCTGTCACTTGGCCCAGCTAGCCCTTATGGCAAAGATGTCAAACTGGGGTGCCTCTCGCCCTTTACACATGTCACTCACTCTGCCTACTGTTACTGTTTATTTGTTGCAATTTTGGTCAGAGCTTTGGGACCTTTATCCCACCTGCTCCTTTTCTCAGTGCATCAGATGTGCTGTTGCATCTGTGTCCATGTAATTTGTTTCTGTCTGTTAAGTGCTGCTCTCCAGTCATGGGCACAGCTTACCAGCCAAGAAGTTGCTGGTGAGAGCAGAAGCCATATGGAATTGAACTCATCTGTTTTTCTGCTTCATAATAATTTTTACTTCATAACACTGTCTGCAGCCTAATGTTAACATGGCCCCTGGTGCTGGGATTGTGAGGTGGAATTGTTAGAATAGAAAATGTTGTTCCTCACTGAATGGCTGAAAAAATCATTCCAATTGCAGAGAAAGAAATGAAGTGAGGGATGGAAATGACCTTCTATTCAAAGTACTGAAGGAGACTGATCATATGGGTAGGGGGAGCCCCAACCCAAAGTATTGTACATCTCCCTCCACCATACACGCACACATGTGCTCTGAAGTCAATGCTGAGCAATGAAGGGTGTAAGATGCTGCTGTAAAGATGGTGTTTGACCACCTCGGCAGCAAACTTGCACATGGAATTATCAAGACTTATTTTCTCCCATAAAGTCACTGCCCCTGTTATGAAGCAATGTTTGGAATTGAGGGGTTGGTGATTCCCTGCAGCTTCCTGGGTGACCATGTTGTCAATCTCAGATATATATATTTTTTCAGAGTTTTTTCCACCCATCTCACCTTTTTTAGGGCCTGAATCGTTCCTCCATTTTAGAAAAAGGTTTTCTCTTTCGTCTATAAGTCCCTCTTGGCAGGGATGTTTTGTAAATCTGTAAGGTCACAATTTAATAAGTAAATGCACTGACTCCTTTGCCATCTGAGGGTGATGAACACCTGCATTAGGAGGGCACTGAATTCTTTCAAATTATTTTTGAATAGACTTGTGAATAGAAATATCTCCTGCATCTCAAGACATCTGAAAACAATAGTCCCACAGAGTCAAGGGCAGTGTATTATGAAATTTAAACGTTTTTTGCTTACATGGGTCTTAGGATAAATCCTTTCTTTCTTTCAGCTGTGAAATCTTTCTTTCAATCCTTCAAATAACCTGTCTGAAAGAAATCATTCCAGCAGAGCCATTACAATTAATTCTATTATGCAAACCTGTAGTTTCAGATTTTCATTAAACTGACAAATGGTTCCTCAGGGTAATTTTCTAAATTACAAAATGTATCTTGGCTGTTGTAAAAGGCCTGTTATCACACACTATCCTGTAACATAGGACTATATTAGTGGGGTGAAATTTAGTCCTCAGCCAGGATTTTTTAAGGAGCTATGTTAGGTGCTGATGTCCAACGCTAGTTTTAAATTACTTATGATTCAAAGGAGTTGATTGGTATACAAGATTTTGGGGGAAAGAAGTTTCCATCTTTATCAGGGCATTGTGAGAGTATCAGTGTATGGAACAAAAAAAAAAAACCAAACCAAACCAACAAAAACAACAAAAAAACCACACCACAAACAAACAAAAAAAGACACAGATTGCTAGGCAACATTAATGTTATTAAAAATAAGGTTTGTGCCAGTATTTTCTGGCAGTCCTAAGCACATCTTTCCCATCCACTGAAGTTCCTGATCTGCCTGGGTTAGTGCTAAGGAAAACTCACCACTGTGAGTCTTAGCAGAACCCCAAATGCGGCAGAGGAGCCATTATATGGGCAGGCATGGGAATTTAGCTGAATGGTCTCCTAAAGAAATCAATAATCAGATCATTTCAAAAGAACCATTCAACAAAAACTTGGATAAAATCACAGATTACTTACAACATTGGTTTAAAGCATTTATGCTGATAATTAAGAATAACAGATAAAGAGTATTAAGTAAAGGAGAGCAAACATCTAGGCAGTCATTAAAAGAATGGAATTTTTCTAATCCTCTTACAAAGATGCTGTTTGGGGTCAAAGTCCCTTTCTGCATAAAGCAGCCACACTACATTTTTTAAGTCAATGAAGAGCTGAGAGCCGTAGCACAGACCCTCAAAACTACTTTAAACAGACAACTCCCACTGAGAGACAAGCATTTAAATTAATCTGGGGACTGGGTCTATGAGATGAATAAAGAGAGTTTTGTTCACACTGTATTGCATGGCAAAAAATTATGGAGCCAAATTAATTTGATATACCAGAAATTTACTAATGCTTTATTGGTTGGAAGTTTCCCCATTCTGTATCACACGTGTTTTATCTCAGGGTTAAGAAATTCTGAGAAATGTTTTTTATCAGGCTAAACTAAGAGATTTTGAATCATACAGAGCCACATTTATGAACAACATCTGGTCTTTACATTTACTCTATTTTTTACTCACAATGATTGTTTGTTCCTGGGAAAAGAGGTATGGGATTGTTTCTATCTGCTTCAAAAGTAACTTTGAATCTGCAAAATAAAGTCAAATTTGCATTTTTATTTATTAAGTACCCATGAATCCCATGAAAGCCTCATGATGCACTTGTGTTATTCTGATCATTAGTAAGTGCTCTTGATTGAAGCTGTCTTCCTCTGAGTCCTTTTGACCCCTTATAGGATCTGTGAGGCAGTAAGGTCCAGTAGAAGATCCTTCAATACTAATCTCAAATCTTACTCAATTAGGCCTCCTTGGAAGACATTGTTTAATGAGTTGGAAGGGCCTCAAATTCTACTTCTAGCCTATCAAATCCAATAACAGGTCCCTAAGATGCATAATTAACCTTCCCCTCGGCATTTTCTTCTACACTTGCCTTCATGTCATCTTGGTTGAATTTTCTGTCCAAAATGTCTTTATCACCCTGTTTATTGCTCAAGCCTAAAGGCAGAATTTTCTCCTACTAAAAGGCCAATAAGCCTGACTGCACCAGCCAGGGTAGTGAAGTAACTGAGCAGCTGGTACTCTACCTGTTTTCTCAATATCTCCTGTTGTTGCTGTTGCAAATGTAGCATGTACATACAGCAAGGTCCAAACACTCCTGTCTGTAAGCTGTGTACAACATAAATGACTAGGAGATGGCATGGTCTTCTGTTCTGAGAAATGGGAGGGTCATACGCTGTTTCAAAGTACACTGGTCAGTAATGCTTTTCCCTGTGGTATATAGGCAGTTAAACAAACTCATTCCCATATCAGAAGAAGCACAAGACTAATGTCTTCAAACCCATTGTCTCATTATACCAGTGTTTTGGTATAGCCTTAGCCCTTGATGTTCAGAGGTGATGTGGTCTCAAAATCATCTGCAATACAAGAACAATTCACATATTCTGAGCCGAATAAACAGACTTAGGAGCAGGTTAATAAGAGCATTATATATAGATCATATGGGATTTTTCTCTTCAGTAACATATAGAGCATATATGCAAACTGATGTTGGACCTTGCTGGATCCCCTTATCGTGAGAAATGGAATTAAGTCCACACAAACTCAAGCAAGGCTCAGTTTACTGCAGTTAGTACATTTGAAATTGTAAAAATACTTCCACCTCCCCATTTCATTTAATAATGGGTAATTTTTTTTCTCAAGAATTTTTTCATCTCTAAAAATAATAGCCTGTAAACAAGTGGCCCTTTTAGTGTGAGGAATGGAAGAGAAAGGAGTGAGTTGATTCTTTCTGACTTTTCTCACCACAATTACATCGGACTTTTGTGAGCTTACTCTTGTCCTGTAGCATATTATATCTCTAGGAAAAGAAGAGGGAAAAGGAGGTTTTGATCCAAATAAAGCTAGTTTGAGTCACGTAACAGCACCATAGTGGGCTGTAGCTTTAAATGCTAAACTGCTCTGACTACAGATGGACTATACTATACCCTATAGGTATAAAATTTTTCTCTGTAAGTGGCTGCCTTTTGACACTGAGTTCAGTAAAACTGTATTAATGCCCTTGCATCCTTGGTCTATTTCCTGAATTAGGTTTTGTATTAACATAAGGGCAATTCCTAGTTATTGTATTTTTATATTTTCCTCCCCTTTCTTTTATTCAGATACTAACTGATGCAATAATGACTCAGTAGATAAGTTTTCCACTTCACCTCTATCACTGGCCTTTGTAGACCAAGTTGCAGTGCATCATCAATTGCACAATGTAGCAGGATAGCAGATTTTGGGCTGTAAATAATAATATGATTCAAGGTCTTTTGAACCCTTTGTAATTACTTCTATTAACAGATGACTTGGTGCTTAATTAGCAAGTCATTTGGAATCAGCTCATACAAGTTACATTTCATACCAGATAACTCTTTCGCGAGCTGCTTAGAAAGATATTTTTCTTCCTTCAAAAAAAAAGAAAAAAAAACCAACCCAAAAATCTATGGCATCTTTAAATCATGTATTGATCGGCAGTTAGCTCTGAGAAGTCTTGTGGAGATAATTGTAGTGCACAAATGCCACAGCCTTTGAAAATCCAAATTGTATTATCTCATGGAGTGATAACTTTGATGTCATAATTATGATCATCTAACTAGCAGTGGACAGCAGGGAGAAGCCAGGCTCCAGCTGTGTCTGCAAGCTGGTGCTGGTACATACCTGCCAGTTGCACAGGAATGACGTTTTACAAACACTTTCCATCCCTGTTGCACAAAACTTTCTCCAAGGTCCTTCAGGTTCCTAAGTGGCATGGCTCCTGACACTGTTAAAAAAAGATGCAAATGCCAGCAAGGTGAACGACCAAACTAATTTACTAGTCCTTAAAAATGTTGCCAAATCCAGCAGTGTCTAGCAAAAGCTCAGCATCCTCAGCCATCTTCATTTTCTTGTCTCATGAGTTCAACTCTCAGAGGTCTGAACTTCAGTTTTAATTTTTTCTCTTTAGAGACGCTAATGAATAATAAGACATAATCTGAGAGTGATATATCTTAAAATACCTATAATTCTCACATTAAAATGTTCTGTTCAGAGTGATGAGAAAAAAGAAACCATCCACTCTCTGAACTACCTGCACTAAGCCTCATAACGCTTGGTGATCCTGCTGTGAAAGCGGTCTGGAGTCTCAGGGGATTACTGGAGTGGTTTGGGACTCATTAGAAATGTCCCCCTAGCTCAAGCATAGTTTATACTGCACTGGCCTTTAGACAAGAGGCTATCTAGTTACACATACAATTGGGTGTTCTGGAAAGCCCAGAGCAGACCCGCTACTGTCACCTGGCCCTGGCAAGCCGTGGGGAAAAGTCTTCACTTTTCTAAGTAATTTGGAGCTCTGAACTCAGCCAGCAATTAGAAAAATAAATTTTGCCAAATGCTGGAATTAAAATCTCAAAGTGATAGAAGCCAAGTTTCTCTAAAATAAGCAAACTTGCCAGAAAGATATGACTTGGAAGACTAAGACTGCAAGCACATGCTGTTCTTAGGTTCTGTTCTGTTCTGGTTTTTTTGGTTGGGCTCTTTTTTTGTTTTGTTATGTTTTTTTAACTTCTTTCTTTTTCAAGCGCAAACAGTGCAGGTTGTTGATATCATGCATATATAATACATATAAAGTTTATAGTCTCATATATAAAAGGTTAGTGTGGTATTGAGGGAATACTTTTGTACAATTTTCATCATTGCCAGTACACATCAAAAAAATCAATTTATTTTCATTGTGAAGTAATAAGTCCAATGTGTATATTACATGCTGGTCCTCCATCTAAACTCAGCATGTGTGTTTGGTTGCCATGTGTCAGAGATGCTGCTTTGTGACTAGGCCCTTACATCTCTGAGAAGACTGCAAAGAACAGTTCAGCAAGTTTTAACTTATTATTCAAATTTAAGTTTTAATATGGTTTTCGTAAGCTCCCAATGCTTTTAGACACTCTTGCATTTCAGCAGATGCAGTTTAAGTTTAGAAAAGGCACAAGCAGTCTTACCTGTTTTGTCAGTTCCTATTATTGTGCCTTGATTTGCTCTCTGATTCCAGAGAGACATTTCTAAGCCAGTAGTCAGAGTACTAATATTGTTCAATCCATAGAAACAATGGTTAAGTAGCCTAAAAAGTTACTTAACTAGAGCTTCTATGATTCCAATGCCAACAATCATTCCTAGTGTACAGGTATTTGTACATGGGGAAAAAAAGAAGAAATTGTTTCAGATCTGGAATATCTTTGTACTCAGGTACAAAAGAGAACTGAAAGAAAAAAGAATTATGTGTTTCCAAACCCCTCTCCCCTCAAAAATTAACACACACATTGCCTAATGCATGTCAAATAGGTCTCTGCTGTAGCGTCACAACTTTGCTCATCCATGGGTTGCTTGTCTCATTTTTCATTTAGTTTTACTTTATATCGTTTCTTGCTGAGAGGCCACCATTATAAGCCTGACCTGAATGCTGGAGTTATGAAGAAGAAAAAAGTCACCCTGATGGAGAATAGATAGTGACAAAGACTTTATTCTCCTGTCCACACCATCAGCTGAGAGGGACCTGCTATCAGCAGTAACTGAGCCTTGAATCGCACGTTTTCAGTGCTGCAGGCGGGAGATGGTCTTGAGTTACAAAGCTAAGTCTCACATCAATTAAAGTCTGTGTGCACAGCAGCTGCATTCAGAAAGGTGGAAGAGATTTAATCTTCACCTTTCACCTTGGGTCAAAATACAAGGTTACCAAGACAGACTTATTAAAAATGGATTGTTTCTGCCAACTTAATGTTTAGGTTTCCAGTTATGAGAAAAGCACTCTAATATTTGCTACCTTTGTTAGAGAAACTTGCTGTTAAATAGCGAAGAAGTAATAAAACTTTTGAAAGGAACGAATAAATGTTTATGTCAGACTTCCAAAATCTGTCGTAATTTTAGTCTTTCTTCATAAAAATCAGAGAATTATTCTCTACTGCATCTACTGCATTTGTGAGTAGGTGGACTGTTCTGATCAGCTATAAAGAGACTCCCAGGACTAAACACTGAAGGTGTTCTTAGCTTGAATGGATATACAGTGGGAGTGAGATTTTATTTTAGTACAAACAATTATTTAAGAAACAAACCCTATATGAAGTGCTGACTTCTAAGCTACATTTCAGAAATCATTATGTCCAAATTCAGCTCACCACTTAAGTCTCTGGGCATCTTTTACTGTTTTTTAGGGGAAGCTGAATAAAGCCCAAAGGGAAACATGTTGCTGACCCGTGTTGCCAGGATAAACAAGGTATGACTGATCACATTGGCATCTCACTGTTGTTTGCATTTAAGGGCAAACATCTCCATATGCAAATAAGCAAATCCCTACAGTCTTTGCATTTCCCTGTGCATCTAAGTGAAGAAATTTCCCCAGAGAGATAAATAATGTGATTTGACACAGCCGATTTTCCGAAGTTTTATGGAGAAATATTTAACTGCAATATAGATGCATTCTAAAGATAGAGTCAAAACCTGTGGTTTATATGGGTAGGAGTTTGCCACTGCTAAAATCAATGGAATCCTTGTCATTGACTGGGTATGAATGAACAGCCTGTGAACAAGGGAAACTTACTGTCATTATTTTACAGAAATTTTGCCATTCCAGTTTTACATTATTAACCTCAGGCTCAGTAAAACTGCCATAACAGAATGGGAAAAGCAATTTTTTCTAGTAACAACCCTTACTCTTTAATATTTGGACTGAGAACTCAGACAAGAAAGTTGAATTTCGGAGACTAATTCTCAGCTAATGTGGAAGTCAAAAATGCAATTTGGAGAGTCTGTGATGGGTTCTGTGTCACTCGCACTGTGATTGTGTCCCTTTGAAAAAGTGATACTGACTACACACTAGTCCTGTCTACAGAGACTGTGTATTTCATGGCGTATGCATTGTTTCAGTTATAACTGAATATGACTTTTTAATATATTCCAGACCTGTTAAGCAACAGCTGAAGAAGTATGTGGAGCATGTTCTAGCTTTTGTTCTAAACCACATGCATTTTATTTGTAATAAGGAAACTGTGCAGTCATCACAATAGCTACACTCTAATATTTAGCTTTTTTTTATTAAAACCCAATACCTTTATTAAAATTGTAGAAGTGCTTGTAGTGAATTTTCTATTCAAATTATTATGAGTCTTATTTAGAGTTTGATTGATACAGAGTGACATCGGCCATCGGTTGCACATTAAAATAGGTTCTTCTTAGTTCCTGGTCTGGAATAAGTCATAGAGGGCTTAGATTCCTCATGTCATGTGATGACTGTCATAAAACAAACAAACAAACAAACAAACAGAAATCTTGTTGCATATATGGTGTCTAAATAAAGGTTAAAAATGTAAATGTCAGAGCACCTCAAAGGTTTCGATGCCCTAAATATATCCTTTGCCAATCAAAAGCCACCTTGTGGCTGATATCAACTCTCAATATAACAAGCTTTCCCAATCCACTGTTAATACAATGAGCAACCTCCATTCAAAGGCCTCCTGAAGTCCTAGCTTTGGCACTGCTCTGCCTATACTGCTCTGCATATCCTTCCTCTTGGCTCCACATGGATACCAGGATTGATTGTATGCGCCCTTGTGTAGGGCTATTTCCCAAGTCACCTGAAATAATATTGGCAGTGCAGAATATAAACACATCGCTGTGTACCACCTTATTAAACACAGATGTGGCTCTTGTGAGGGCCCTGTTATCTAGAGGTGCCTCACCTTCCTTTGCTTGGGTACCACTTTTCTACAAAAGCATTTCTGTTGTACTGAATTAATGTAGTGGTGGCAAAACTCAGGCAGGGGCTTTCTGTAGGGCAGAGGTGTTCCTCCAGTCCTGACCTTCTGGAGAGTTTAGGTTAGAAGGCCAGATTCTTTTGTTTGTGCATGAAGTAGATTAAGTGCCAAACTTTGGAAGCCCTTAGCTAAGTTGATAATGCTTTGAAAAATTCACCTCCAAAATTGTAAATATTTATATAGAGAATTTTAAAATACAGCTATTGCTACCTGTTAATTTATTAAGCTAGAAAGCCAAAGGTATTGCATATCAGAATGTCAGAACTAGTGGCAGAAATGCATGTAGCTGATGACTTTCTGGGTTTGATGGGATTTCCTTTGTTTTACTTTCTTTTTAAGTGTCTCAGCATCTGTGGTCAATGTCAGTTTTGCTTCTGGTGAGGGGAATGAAAACAAGACTTGCCTTGTTGAATTTTTCCTTCATTACAATTGTTGTACAAATTTACTGGTATTGATTAGACTTCTACCAGGACTTCTCTGCTCCAGCACAGAATTTCTGCCAACAGACATTTCAGTAGTCCTTTATTCACCAATGATCCCTCAGATGAGGGAAACTTAGTCAAATCTTTAGTCCAAATTAGGCAGGTGAGAGCACTGATGACCAGACTTTTAACTAGGACTGCATGGGTCTCTCCTGAGTTTTTGGGTTTTTAGCAGAAAACTTTTAAAGACCTTGTTTTCATCCCAACAGGGAACAGGAAAAGATTTTGCTTGAAAGCTGGAAAAGTTTCATGGTACAGAAACACTATTTCATATCCATATGTAATCCAGAATTGAGTTTGTCAGTGCAGTCTGAATTCTGTCTTTGATCTCTAAAACAGAAAGGCAGCCCATGAAAATACTGTTGAACTAAAAGAACATAAACAGGCTTAAAATACCACATTCTGATAGAGGGTAAAATGACTTTCTGATGGAATGTATCCCACCGAATCTAGGGTGCTGTGAATTTAACTGGGAGATTTATAGTGCAGTAAAGGGACAATTTCAAAGCTATGAAATTTGCTTTCACTTTTAATCTAACCCTTATCTGAATTTCTTTGCTGGATTTCCAGTTTCGTTATCTAGTCATTGGCATTTTGTTTCCCCAGAAGTATGGCAGAGCAAATCATTTCTTGGCAAAGAAATGTTCACTTCCAGTAGGTTTCTCTGCAGAGATCTTTTAATTTGATGAACACCTCAGATTATCTTAGTTGACTCTTGCTTACTAATAGATCGTCAGGGAGATAAATAGCACTCTGCCTCTTCCTGAGTCCTGGAGAAGTGTGTGCCAACTATATTCCTTGCCTCACCTGCAAGGCAGCTCTGAGTGTTCACATCTTTTATAAAATTGAGGAGAGCTCAATTGCCTGGCTGCACGCAGCATGCTGGGCTCTGGAGCAGAAGATTGCAGTACCACTGTAAAACCAGAGCATTTTCAGAGTGTGTTGAAAGATTCTGATAAGCCCAAATGCCTCTCTGTGCTGATTCTTAATGAACCTTATGGGAAAGGATGTACCAGTATGGAAAATAAATTCTATGTATCTTAACATGGATCTTTAGCCACCAGAATGTAAGAAAAATATGGCATAATTATAACAAACAAACAAAACCACAAAACATAAGAGCAGACACTGAGTGTCCTACTAAGTGCTCAGCAAGGAGCAATGGGAATTTGAGTGACCTGGCATGGCTTAGTTGTTATCTGCCTTTTACTCTGATTTTATTCATGGAAAACTTGTTTTCCTCTCAGTGCATTACAAATAACCAGTCACCTAAAACATTAAATAATGAAATTCAAATGTACTGAGCTAATCACTGGAAAAGTGCTTCATCTGAAAACTCCATGGGGGATCACATTTCAGAACACAAGTGTCCTTGTACAGTATGCATTTCCTCTTTGGTTCACAGGTTTGCTCATGCAGAGATTTAAAGTACTATTGAATTACGGCCTGAAGCCATGCCTGGCTATCTCTTTCATTAATTACCTTCCATGGCTTTGGGACAGATTAACTGATAAATATATGAATCCCTGGTGCAGTAACCTTTACTGTGTACTTGGAATAACTGATAGGCATGTAATCTCAGAATCTGTGAAAACTTTTTCCTTCTTCCTATAGATTACTACTGTGCTCTTGCTATCTGAGTTGCCCGTCCATGCTGCTGTACTGTCTTTGATAAAACATGCTGTTAAACCAACAATTAGGACCTCTACAGCAGTCAAAAAGGAAGATTGGTGGTATGGCTTTTCAGAAAATATATTTGTTTCTCTTTTTCTCTTCATATATTACGAAACTGCGTAATGCCCTGTGTTATACATTCTAGGCAACAGATGTTTCATAGTCTAAGAAATGGAAATCAAACAACTCTTTTTATGTTGTTTTGGGGATTTTTTCTTTTCATTTTACCTTTGACAAAAATGTCTCAGGAGCTGGTCATTCTGATAGGCTAATAACATTGTAAACCACCACCCCACCCCCACCCCCCCAAAAAAATCCTATCTTCTCTTGCATATGGGTTTAATGTTTCTCTAAGCTGCCCTTTAGCAAGCTATCTGTTGCAGGTTATTTGACTAGTGTACCACCTTCTCTGAGCAGAAATTGCTTAGATTTTTTAAAATTTTTAAATTCTTAAATTTACCAAGAAGCACTTCAGATAGTCATTCTGTGTATTAAAAACTGTTGTATTTTTTCTTTAATTATGTCTTGTGGCTATTCTTACTGCATAACCTAGCTAGTTAGATAGTTAGACAATATTGCTGAACAGCATCTTTGCTGGAGTTGCTTGAAAGTTCCCACATGTAATCCCAAAAACTCTATGTTATGTCACCATTGCAAGTCAAAAGAATCATTTGACCACAGCCTGAAGGAATCACATAAAGGCAGATATCAGTATTATACAGTATATATAGAAAATTAAGTGAAGTATTTTGCTTGCATACCTGTTTCAAAGGCCTTTGCATTGATGCATATTATCAATTGTCAACAATATGTGGTAAACACATCTATTTGCCAGGAATTTATCACAAATGAACAAAACATTTCACTAATGTCATTAAAGCAGGTCAGTTTAGATACATTCCCATTCACTGGATTGGATCTGAGTTAGTGAAAGCCAATTATGCTTTCAAAATTTTAAACATGAAATATAACTATGTGGAGGATAGAGCAATCAGAGCCTTTTTGATTTGCTGATCTTCTCTGATACTGATATGGAATTTCCTTCAGTAGAAGATACTAAAAAAATTACCTACAAGACTATGTATGCCCCAAAAATATGGGACTAGCATTGTTAGTCTATAGTTGCTTAGGGTGAAGAGAGCCTTGTTCTGCATGCCTAAGCAAGCAAGTGGGTTTATAACAACCTCTATCCTCTTGAGCCTGGGCATTCTTATTACTAAGTATCCATAAAATTTATGCCTAGAGTAATTTTTCTTCCATCTGTTCAGCTTGAATGGAGAATACTTGTTAAACAGTGTTCGGTGGGATCTTCACAGTAAAATACATGCCCATCCTGGTGCTAGGCTGGCTAACTGGTCTTTTTAAGCACAAAGCTGATATTGTTAGATGGCACAGAGCTTGAACAAGTACAAATGTGAGAGAGCATAGTTTCTTCTTGTCTTATAAACTTGAGTATTCTTTCCCATTGTTGTTCTAGAAAGAGTTAACTAACTACCCACTTAGAATAATTAGAGGTAGTTGAAGTCCACCTGTCAATTGCCTAAAGTGAGATTAAGTCCAGTCTTTGCAGTCTGATACTTTTTCAATTGAAGAAGCCAGAGCCATGTAAACATTGAAAGTAATTATGTCTCTTTCTCCTCCTTTTCTTCCTTTTTCTTCCCATTTTCTTTCTGATGTTAGTTATTACAGAAAAGAGTCAACTTGAGTTTCAGAGTGCCTGCCAAAAAGCTTCTGGCATTCCCTGGGGGATTGAATTTTACATTCTTCAGCAAACAATGTCCGTGTCCAGAAATGCAAGAGGAAAACACTGTTTTTATTTTTAATCTAATATCAGTGTCTAAGCCTAATGGAGCTCTGATTTTTTTGTTTTCAAGCCTGAGGAACATCTTTTGTTCATCTTAGTATGTGCCTTTTTAAGCTTCATTTGTTATCTTTAAGCAGCTGCTAAAGTGTAAACAAGTTGTTTTTCTCTTCTGTGTTAAAAAAGGCTTTTTACTTATCTGAAAACTCCACTGCTATTGCGCTTATTGGGCCATGCTAGCAGTAGTGAAAAAAACATTACTGAATGCAGCAAATGTTTGTTTTATTTCAAAGCCTTTCTAAAGTATAAATCATCTATATTTCTCTTCAGTCTTCTCTTTTTTCTTGCTAGCAGAAAATTAAAGGGAATCAGTTAACCAGGAGATAGTAACATAAGAAGTTATCTGTGATTTTTCTCAAGTATAATAAAGAAGAGATTTCATATTTCTGACAGGGATTTTACATATAAAACTCAAATACAATCTAGAATTTCGAAAGTGATGCTGGTTGAGCATGTTTAAGGAGGTGTGATTTCTCAAAAATCAGGAAGTACAAAACATTGTTCCTTTCAAGCTAAGGCAAGCTGAAATCTGACCTTTTTTGGATTATACATATAAAGAACATATACAAATTTCCCCCTCTCTGCATTACCCCAGCTCTGTATTTCCCTGCCAGACCACAAAGACTTCCCAAAGATTAAAAACGATTTTTTTTTTAAAAAAAGGGGGGCAGGGGGGAGGGAGAGGAGGTAGATGAGAGTGATTTTAAACATTTTGCATAGAGAGAACAGCAGAAATGTGAGATCATGTCTTAGAGAGGAAGTACAACAGGTGACTTTCAGGACTGAAATTGTTTACCATCTCTGTTGCTGTATATCTTCTCTCCAGCAAAATCACTGCCACCAGATATGATTACATCACTAACACCACTCCTTGAAGTTTACAGGGTATAAAAATCTTATAATCCTCTTCAGACTCTCACAGGAAAACTTCACAACTAAGAAAACAATGGTGCTTCCAAACTATTCCTTACAGCTTTTCAGATTTAGTGGTTTTTATTTCCTTTGATTAATTTTACTTTTTTAGCTTGAGTTCCACTTGATATACTATTTTGAAATAATATTTGCTTGGAAGCCTATAATGCACACCCAGGGATATGTACAAAGCTGTATTTTAGGACTGAAGTCTAACTTATGCATCTCCTTTAGTTAGCAGCATATAAAGCGTGGCTCAGGAGTCTCCTGGCAACCGAGGGCCAACAAGTGGCTTGCTTAGCCTGGCACTATTTAAAATCACCAAAGGACCGCAGAGCGCTCTCTGCAAGCAATTTGTCCTCCATCTGGTCGTCAGAGGTTTTTTGGAACAGAGGGTGCTTCTGGATCTCTTCCATGAGATTTCTTCAGAAAATTACTTTCACTCTCTACAGGTTTTTATTCCACCCTCTCTACTGTCCTGTCTGAATATTTTCTGAAGGACAGTAAGCACTGGTGTTCTCCACTACAGGTGTGTCCTGTCTGTGATCATGTGCAGGTCTGTTCTGGAATGAATGGGTGTTCACATACTTGTTTTACCTTTACTTTGGAGAATAAAACGGTTAAAGAAATGTGCCTTATGAAGGAGTTAAAGGCAGGCTTTTTTATAAAGCAAACTCCCTGAAGAAGCTTTGTTTCCTGCAGGTTGCTAGAAGGTGGCAGAGGAAAACATTACACTGGCTGCAAACCTCTTGGGATCTCCCAGCTCTTAAGGCAGAGTGTGTGTATGTGTGTTTGTGTTTTGGGGGTAGGGGAAATAAAACCTACTGGCAGGGTTTACCGCAGGAGTGAGAGGAAAAAAACCACTGTAGAGCTCAAATGAGCCTCCTGAATAGAGGTGTGATTTGTCACAGGATCTGCCCTTTGCTGCTGAACTAACTTTTCTTTCTTTTGGTCATCTGAGATGTTTCCTGTACTTAAACCTTCCTGGGTCTCTTCACGTGCCCTGCTGGAAACACTATGAGTTTAACTTGCTATACATTTTCCTCAGTAGAACATATTTAGGATGCTTTAGAAATAACATGCCCTAGTGCAGTACGAGTTGTTTTAAATATCATAAATATAAGTGGACTTCTATATTTTTAGCATTAATGTGTTGCAGTGTCAGGGAAAAATGTGATGCGTGATTTATTTTTTTCCCCCTAAAGTGATGCTCTTTTTTTTTCCTTTTTTCTTTTTTCTTTTTTTTTTTTTTTAAATGTAGCAAGATTAGTCAACTGGGCATTGTTTCCCACTCAAAGGTCTAGCAAAAAATACCTTTCTGTAATTTTTCCTCTGTTGCTGAGATGAATCAAAACATCTAAATATTGACATGGATAACACTAACTCCATAGCAAAACTACTAGAAATGTAGATGTTTAAAAGGCATTTAATCACAAAATTTTCTTTTACTCATCCCATTTGCCTTTTTGGAAAGAGTTATGGGGAGCTGGCTTAGCAGATGCCAAGCTATTCTGCACATGTCTGATCCTGCATGCCCAGGCTGAGCCTTTACCCCCTGTGTTTGGTTCTCCTCAGATTTTACAACCTCAGAACAGTGCTGCAGAAACCAAGCAGGCCAAGGGATTTAACACACAATTTTCTCCCCTCTGAGCCTCTACAGATTTAATTTCACAGTAGAGGGCACTGTGCTTATATAGTTCATCCTCTCAAGAAACTGTATAAATGCCTGGTTTCTTGTAGGCATAGAGATTCCAGAGTGCTCTTGAAAATCACAGTTTTAGCTCTGCTCAATGCTCATGCCTAATTGAGATAGTTGTATTTTACTCCAGCTCTTGCTTTGGTTTCTAATGGATTTTTTTCTACTCTTTGTTTCCTCTGCTGCTGTGCATTGTTATATAGTTGCACTGTTCCATCCCAGATACAGTTATATTTTAGCGGTCAGCCAGTAGATTGCTATATCAAGTATTTAGTTAAATGCTTCGTGGATCTTTCTGCATAAAAAGAGCTCCATTGAGACTAAGAGGATATTATTATTCACAATGTGGTGACTAGTTTCACACATGGCTGAAGCCAAATAAATCATCACTGTTTTTAACAAAACAGTGAGTAGACCTCTTGTTGACCACAGCGTATTTGCGGTCAGCAAAGAAAGAGTCTTTTATAGCTATTAATATGCTGCCAAGGTGCTTTAGCTGAGATTTTTGCCCTGAGGGAGGTGGGTTTCCACTACCACATATTCGTGTTTCTCTAAGACCCTTTCCAGAGCCCTACCTTACAGTGTGACTTGATACAAAAATCCAGTCACTCAGATGCTGAATGCTCTTGACTGATGAAGCAGTAATGTTTAGTTCTGAGCAGCTGTACACAAAACTAGTAATATGTCAACATTTCTGTTATACATGACAGATTAAAACCTGAAGGTCTGAAGAAAGCCTAAGTGATAGATATCCAGGATCACACTAATATTCTACTTGTTTGTGCTTCTATTTCTGTGCGCTTAAACTGGTATTCAAACATCGTTCTTTTAATTAGTCTGTTTATTACACAAGTGAGTGGAATGGCATTCGTTGGGGATGTGGTCATCTGATTTAGCATTCATACATTGGTACCTGAATTCCCTGGAACAAATTGGGGTAAAATATAGTGATTTCTTATGCTGAGAGTCCTGCTGAGCAGACACCAATGGATCCCGTGCTGGATCTTCAATATTTCCTCACATCACTCTACAGAAGTTAATGTGAGTTATTTAGACATCTGGCTAACTGAAAGTCCCACCAGAAATTCTGAATGCTTTTCCAGTCTAAAAGCAGGAAGTTTGAACACATTGATATGCTGTTTCAAGGGTGCAAATGAAATGTGGTTTCTACAAGGAACAGCAAGAAGAAAAGATCTAAAGTAGTACATAAAATGAAGAGTCATGGGTGGTATGAGGAGAAGGGAAGGAATATAAAATAGGAACACTATTCTCCATAGCATATCATTATGTAAACCAAAAGCAGAACCTTTACTTTAAAGGCTTACGTTTGACTTAAACATGTTTTTTGACATACCATTTACAAAAGGCCGTATTCTGATCTCATTCCAGTGTAAAATGGAACTTACTGAAAGCTCAGTGAATTTATGGGAGGGAAAACTTCTGTGAAATAAGAACCAGGGTCATACTTATAAACACATCTAAACCTTCTCATAGCTCTCCAGATGAAGTTCTAGAATTGCATATCTGCAAACAAGAAAAATGAAAAATTACAATAGTTTATTGTGTATTCATAAATAATCTTAGATCATATTTGCAAGGCATACAGAGTGCACTCTCTGTGTTTACTTTCCTGTGCAGCTCTATGTTCTCATGTGAAACAAATGGTTTCTGCCATCTTTAAAATGCATTAAAAGTATCCATTGTCTGACATTTTTAAAGATATTAAATTCTTCATGACTTTGTCTGAAGTATTCTGTACTCTGTCTATGCTCTGAACTGGCAAGATACAATCCAGCTGAGAAATAATGCAGTGAATCATCATCACCACAAAGATGTATCAAGATTAGTGTACTTGATCTCTTTTTCAGGGCAGTTATAGCTTACAAAAAGTTACTGAAGAGAAAATGTTCTGTCTGAACAAATGCATTTGTAGAAATACAGTAGGTATTTCTCTTAAAAACTTCATGCTGCATCTGTGTCCTCTGCAAGTGGATATGTTCTTGCTGCCCAGCCATGGTATATGAGGAGAGTAATGGTGCTGACAATTCTCAGGAGAAATAGAAACAGGGTTTGATTATCGGTTTTAAAAACGAAATTCAGCTGAAGGAATCAGATCCCAACAGATCTGATTTTCTGTCACCTGTGGCAAACACACATGTTCCACAAACTGTAAAGTACAGTAATACCCAGAAACTATTTCCCCTAAAACTTCGTGGTATTCCGTCTGTGCCTATATCTATTGTAATGCCCACCATCTTATTCATCATCTTGGGGCTTTTTCTTTTCAACATTAGTGATAAATACAAAGTATTAAAATGGATTTGATTTGGTAATGGTTAGTAACATAGTTCCTGCTGCAGCAGTTCTGTTGGTTGCTATGGATCAGAATTTATATATGGTAATAACAGGGGAGAAGATAATATTTGATAACATTTTACTGTAGGGAAAATGCCATCCTTCTTGCTGTTTCCATGCCAACTTCATGGTCATGTAAATGTAATTATCTCTGTTATAAAAAAAAAGATAAGTTTTATGGGTTATAGTTTTTATGTATAATCAGAACCAAGTGCCAATTTGTGGCCTTATCTACCATGCTGCTTTCTCCTTCCTTCTGTATTAAAATGAAAATCTTTTGAGCTTTTGTAGAAGCTTCCACACTTCTTTTCTGGACAACAAGGATGATGTCTCAGGGAGAGTCCTAAAGTTGTCTCTGAGAACTTGAATGCCAGTTTTGCTGCAGGGTCTCTCTGCTGTACAACAACAATTTTACACAATCCTGTTCTTGGGTCACTGCTTGTGTGAGTTAGGTATTGCTTTTCAGTTTCAGGAATGTTCTCTCAGTAAAAGACATCTGCAAAGGCTAAATGTTAAGGTTCTGTGGTGATCTGATGAATATTTTAGCAGGATTTCACTTCTCTTGCCTGTTTCTCAATGTAAAAATCTTAGAAATATACATTAGTTGTTTCAGGGGAAAATTACCTACTGAAGGTCTCCGAGTTCTTATGACAGTTATGAAACTTGCTTGCGGTTACTGAAAGAGCCTTATAGAAACATTCAGCTGAGCTGGGAAACTTCTGAAGTTTGCAGAACTCACTCCCATGTACAGGAGTTCAGCTCTTCTTCAGAGAGCGAGGCTTTGTACGGCAGTGATGCTGAGCATCACCGTCCTCCTCCTCACATGCAGAGGCTGAGCATACCACATTGCTAGTGCCTTCCACTTTAAGATGTGAAAAGCAATGTTGTCCACCAAGGCAATGTCATTTTATCAATAAAAGCGGGGTGAGAGGCCATGTTAGGATATAACAAACCTGACCTTTCTGTTCATAGGTACCAGGCTGCTCAAGCTAGCCACAGATATTTTAGCTGGTATTTTTGTCTAGACCAAGCTGTTCTTGAGAAGTAAAGCTTGTTTATGAAACCTCCACTGAAAGCAGGTGTTGCAGACATCCCATTAGTAACCTTTGACTTACCTTCCCCTTTGAAACTTTTCATCCCAAAGGACTGACGTTTCAAAGCCCCCTTTTTTTTGTGTCCCTCCAAGTTTGCATATTGTAAACATTTTTCTTCTCTGCTCTGATGGAACAGAGCCAAAAAATCTGCACAATGGGGAAACTAGATGTTAATGAGCAGAGATTGTGGGAAAATGTGTACCGGGCTGCCCTGCCTGACCTGCATGATAATGCTACATTTAGCACATTCTTTTCCATTAGTGTAGCAGGCCTTGAAATGGTAGCAAACAACATGTATTGTGAAGGTTTGTTTTAAAGAAAGTTGCTTTCCTAAGAGAGTGGAAATCAAAAATTATTTATTGTGGAGAGTTGGCAGACAGACAGCTGGCACTGGAAATATTTATGCACCAACAGTGGTGTGAAATTATATATTCTTCTTCATGTTTTTAGTAAAATTGCTCTCTGTGAAGGCTTACATTATGTAAAATACACATATTACGTATGAGCTCATGCTGAATCAAGGAATTTTGCAATCTATAGCGTGTAGGGGCTGATGAGAACAAAAATGGCTATTGGGCCTGTTAGGACAAAAAGTATTCTAGCACTTTGGACCTTCTAAAAAGATTTTTTTTTTTTTTTACTCTGGCTGTGCTCACAACCCCTTTTTAATGTGTTTATGTCAGTGAAGTTTTGTTTGTACAAAATGCTCCTGAAAAATTAATTTTAGCTCCTCTGAGCCAAGTTTCATTTAATCATAAGACAAAATTTATGTCTTGACCATATGAAAATCATTAGGGGCAAAAGGATTCTGAGAACATAAACAACACCATGTGACTTAGACACCCAATTGCACAGCTTGAACCTATCAAGTGGTGAACATATTAAAATGCTAAAGAGAACACTTACAGTCAGCATTTGGTGTGCAATGAGTAGGGAGAAATTTGTTTGCACAAACCTTCTGACTAACAAAGAAGAGTACTGAAGGAATTAATAACAAAAGACTGGCTGTAAATAATTTCTGAGCAGAGAAAGGGATTAAATCTGTTAAAAAAGTTATTTCTTGCAAACTTTTCATCCAGTTAATTTTTTTATACATTTTTATATGTCCAAATTTGCTGTTTCAGTTAAGGAAAGAGTAATTAGTGTAGTAAAAATTTCATACAAATGTGAACTGTTTACAAATAACATTCCAGATCCTCATCAGGAAATGCTTATTTCTTCACTGTGAAAGATTCCTAAAGAGCTTTCTAAGGGGAAAGAGACTTCCACTCATTACTTTAAAAACAACACTCTTATCTCTCCTGTGGAGTGTATGTGGGCTCTAAGCCATATTTTGCAAAGGACAAAGCAAATTCTCTAGCAAAACATGTGCTAGATAAGAGCAGCATTCCTTAGAATAGGTTTTCTGATGAAAGAGATGCCAAAGCCTTGATTCCAAAAGTACTTATATGTTAAAACAACTACTGTCTGTTCTGGTACATGCTTTCAGGAACATCAAACCTTGGCTAACACCAAAAATACAGAGCTGGTTAACAAGACACTTTGGGGCTGCTCAAATCAGCTTACCTTTAGCATGGTAAAAGAAAGGAATGAAGTATCAATCCCATTTTCAAGAATCTTTAAGATGTAATGACATGCATATGTGGCCAGCTATGCTAATTATGAATGGATTTCTCTTCTCCATTGTCTTTGTGCCACGACCAGTGTGTGACTCCAGCAGCTGCCCCTAGAGTTGCTCAAGGCAGCTAAAGGGCGATGGCTGCTCTTCATGGCCTGTGCACTGAGGGAGAGGTTTATGTACTCTACCTCTACCAGGAAGGGATTTGCAGAAATGTACTGTTACTCTAGCATGCAAAACCAGAGCGTGGCATTGAGAAAGGAGACATGGTAAAGGGAACTGAATACGAATTTATCATGTGTTCATGAAAACCCCTTGGTAACACCAAGATAACCTCTGAGCAGAGACCTTCCAGGGCTTCGAGGTTCTGGCTAAGGCCCTGGTTTTAGCAGAGCACTTGCATAGCCTTGCTGTTTATTCTGGGAAAATCTTCATGGTCTAAGGGGGTATCTATTACCAAGCTAGGTGCTTTCAGTTCCCATTTTTCGCTCTCTGTCTTCCATGTCTGTTGCTACAGTTCCAGGTTTCAGGTGTCCCCTACTGCTTCATGTGGTGACTGCAGAACAACTCTGCATTGCCAAATATTTCTGCTTAATGATTTGAACCCAACTTTGGCACATGTTTATGGCAATCACCAACTCAGTGACCTTGTCTAGTGAAGCATTGTGCTCTTTCTTAGTTAAGCTTTGGTTCATCTGCATTGCTCATGGAGCTGTACTTTCATCACATGCCTTCTGTTTGTTTGTTTTCCTCTTAATTGCACTTGAGGGATGTTGTGGTCTGTCTTTTGGGAACTTCCCTGAGGGAAAGAGTCAAAGAGTTGCACTGTAGCTGGAAACAGGAAAGCAGGAACACAGGGTATGTAGTGAAATAGGAGGGATTGGGAAAGTTACTTATTCTTTTCATCCTACTTCAGTTCCCATCAGGTGCTGACTGCACGTGGTTTTGATTTTAGTTTTTCATATGGAATTCTACAATTTGTAGACCATCACATCACAGTTTATATATGATTGTGGCCCCACAACCAATGAGTGCACCCAGCCTACCTTCTTGCTGGTCCTGGATTTATGTTCTTGCAGTTTTCTCTAGTTTTGCTTTCAAAGCACTGCAGAACATATTTTTACCTTTTTTTAGTTTCTTCATAAATCGGTTCCTTAAGCTTCGCTGTCTGAAATTACCATATTCTGTATGTGAGTGCCATAAGAGATTGCCTCCAGCTTGGACAACAGACATTACTTTTGGCTTCTTTCAGTCAGTGTTTACTTCTTCTTGAGCAATTACCATCATTTAAACTGAATGTGGTAGGGGGATAAGATCAGATTTAAGATCTGGGTCTTTCCTAGACTGATTTTGTTGGGTAACAGAAGGTATTCATCTCACCCTGCTTTCCCACAAGCAGTTAAGTGCTCACACTACTTAAACCTGGAAAGTTATGGAAGTTTTCAGCAGCAGTATCCTGCCCACATCCATTCTCCTCTAAAAAGGAGAGTTATGTTAAATATATTTCAATTTGTTCTTGCTAAAACTTCCAGGATTCTTTTGGTAAGTTTGGCTTTATTCACAAAAGCATAACTATTAAGGAAAGGATTTGAGCACAAGATAAAACATGATTCTGGATAAGAGTCCACAAGTATGTATTCAGATGCTTTTCAGTATAGGTCTTTACTCAGCTGATCTCACATAATCTTTTTGTTTCTTATTCTGCTTTAATTTTAAGGACCTTTGCAATACATACCTTTCAAATATTTGTATGATCCTTTTTGGTATCTTGCTGCCTCTAAATTATTAAGAGTTGCCCAAATCTCCCTATTAAAAGCAGTTTCAGTGCTCCCATTTTACACATGATGAGTTACAGAAAATAGCTTTTCCAATCTCACAAAAGAAAAATCGGGCCTGTGTAGTCCAGTCATCCTTCCATTCCTCGTCACAGGCTCCTCTTGAGAATGGAGGAGATAATTTCTTTTGAGACAGTGATGGTTCACAGAGTAAGTGCAGCTCTGCTCTCATGTTAAGAAATTTAAGCTTTTGAAATCCCACTTGCTGCCAAAAGACTTCTCTTTCAAGACTTTTAGCTATGGGTGACCCTCTGTTTAAAGTCTAGTCCAGCTGTGCTTTATAAATATCTCTTAACTGATAAATGAATTATTTCCTTCAGTTAAGCTCTCCATATTGCTGTGCAGAGTTTGCAGTAGACTTCTTAGGTTTCCAAATCGGTTGTCTTGTAGTTTTAAATTTGGTAGTTATGCCTTGTGTATTTTTAACTTGCTGGCATAATTTTGACCCAATTTGGTAAAGTGTTGTCAATCATTGTTACAAGATATAGGAAACAATACTAGAAAATAAGATCTTGCCATTTTCAATCTTACAGAACCGCTCTGCTGCTGATCTTGCTGGCTGTCTAACAGATGGGTTAGTGTCCCATGAGAAGACAGCCACTTCCTTGCATAATAAACAAAGAAGGAGAAGTTGTCTGCAAACCATTAGTATTTTGTAAAGTTAGATGCAATGTCTTGATATTGTCAGAATGGGTTCCTCAAGCACATTTCTATGTCATTCTGTCATAAGTCAGACACAAGACAGCATTAAATCAAAATTAAAACTTTAAAAGGCTGCCAGCTGTTTAACTTTTTCCAACATAAAAACTCTAGTGAAAATATCCTCCATTTTCTAAGTGATGATAACCTACTAATAGACAAAGATTGAGTATGTTACTTGATGGAGGCAAGATCATTCAGCCCACATGAGGCTTTACCAAGATGCAGTGAAGATTCCTGTGTCCTTTTATTCCTTTACAAATAAAGGTGCTATTTCTAACACTATTCTTGATTGAATTACAAAGTTTTTATTGTATATTGGAAGCTTAAGAAAATCCTGCCTGGTCATTATGTTACAATTGGGGTTTTTTGATGGGACACCTAAGGAAAATTGTAAGATCCACAAAAATCAATGTGTTTTTCTTAAGATGGCATTTTCCCCTTAAATTCAGAAGACAACACACTATTTATAAAAAGTCTATGTCTGGTCACTTTTCACAAGAATTTCCACTGAAGTAGAAATAAGTAACAAGTGTTGTCGTTTGCAGAAGAAATATTTTTTGCAGTGAAACAGATTTCCCACCTTTAAAAAATCACAGACAAGTGTTCCAATACTTAACTGGAAATTATTATTTCTTCATGGTTCTGACAGGAAAAAAATTGTACAACTCTCAATTTTTTTCTTTTTTTTTTTTTTACCCATTTACTCATGGCAGTTTTGGCACCCAAGAAAAGGAGGATAATCAAATCCCAGGTGTATAATTTTGTTCAAGCCTGTAGGACATGAAGATCCTGAGCAATATGCTACTTACCTAGTTGCCCTGACAGGTCTTAAGACTTTGCCATTAAAATTCCATGTTTGAGTTAAAGGCAGAAATAAATCCAGTGATCTGAGAGGAAAAAAAAATAAATAAAGTACGCCCTATCTGGATAGACTGAGGTGATGATCCCTTTTTTATCCATCTTAAAATTAAAAGGACTTAAAGACAAAATTGCCAAAGCCTTTTAAAGAACTACTGTAAACTGAAGAACTGACAAAATCCAAGAAATACTACAAATAACACTGCAGACTGTTCGACTTTTATCATGGCTTGACAACTTATATTTCTGTTTCTTAAACACATTATCAGTAGAGAAAATTTTAAGAGGAGATATACTGAAATTATTGCAAGCCCCATGTCACAGTTTTTTATCTTCTCTTCTCAGCTTTAAAATGACTGAAATTGGTCCAGTTTGTGAAAAAAAAAATGTGGAAAATAAAAGAGGGATTTTTAAGAACAATCAGTCCTATTTGGGTTTTTATATTAAGAATACGTGAATGGATATGTAGTATGTTACATATCTCCTGAAGTCTTCTGACTTTTTAGATTGGCAATTGTATGTATTTAGTTTTTTTCTTTTTTAGTTCACAGGAAAAATGTAAAATTTTCTTAATTGGATAAGTGGCCAGAAAATTCTACACATTTACTACAAGTATAAATCTTGAAGATTTACCTTGACTTGTTCATTGGTTGTAACTCAACTTGATTTTGTTTTATCCTGTATGCTATCTTCTTATTTGATTCTGAAGATGTAGGCAGCAAGTTACTAGATCATCATGAGACAGATGCAGTGTTTCTGATGTTTATATTAACTAGTGAATTCAAATCACCCAGATGTCTTACAGAAAACCTATGTTTAATCTTGCATCATATGATAATTATCAGACAGCTAATTTTAAAATATCCCCCAATCTCCCATCTCTGTTGATTGCTTTCTATCTTTACGTGTCATTCTTAGGAAATTAAATGAAACCCATTTCTTTACAGAGACTGTGTGACCTGTAAAAGTAATAATGCCACATTTATAAATGGCAAACAGTATAATTGGGAAAAAGTGTCTTATTTCATTGTTCATTCATTATCATAGAAAATCTAAGTATTTACAAAGGACCTTAGGACAATTCTGCGGGCATATAAAACACAGGCAGGGGGCTTGAGGCGGAGTTTTAATGCTTTGAAGCAGCTTTCCAGTGTATTTGAAACAGTATAAAGAATAGTAACTTTTTCTTAATCCACTCTTTGAATAAAACAGTGACATTTCAAAGGCTAAGACAGTTTTGAAAACATAACTAAGCTAAACCCCTTTAGCTTTGCATCGTGCTAATTCTATGGGATCATATGTAACCAGTGGCTAGAAAGAATAACTGGATCAAGATTTGTGCCTCTAGTTTAGCAGGACCTCTTGTCCATACTTTGAATCAAGCCAACCCTGAACATTTTCCCCCCATTGATCCCTGCTAGGAAGTTCTATGAAAAGCACTGGCAGTACAATGCATCAGCTCCTTTCAGCAGGGCTTTTTGAGTTCTGGAAAAAGTAAAGGGAACAAATATATTCAGGCTGCTCTGTTTGGGACAAAGGTCATGGCCCTGCACTTTGTTATTTTCTTCAGTAAGTTTGTATTCCTGTTAGTGTAGACTAGAGTTATAATTCATAGATTTGGTCCAAGTAGGACACGAAACAACAGTTTAGTAAGATGAATACTTTAAAAATAATATCATTTCAACATTTTTCACATATCAATATGTAAAATAATTCCTAGCCCTCCTTTATTATTTCTAATCTCTTATGTTAGAGCAAAATTATTACCTCCATCATGAAATCAAAAGAAATCAAAACTGGTGCTACTGATAAGGTGACTAAAAGGTGGAATTAAAAGATCTGGCTAAAATGATACAGAAGGAAAGAAGGAAGAAAATTACATCAAAATCAGTGAAGGAAACAGTTTTGCACAAGTCTTCACAATGCATCCTAAGTCCATAAAAATTATATGTATTCAATTAATCTAAACAAATACAGCTGGGGGCCTGGCATCAGGTTCTGTGGGCTGATGTGTATTGAGTTGCAGCAGAGATCTGCTCCTTTTCTGGACTTGTGCAGCATCTGTCCTGGCATGTTAGGGAGCTGCAGTGAGGCTCAGTGCAGAGCCACTGATTGCAGACCACAGCACTGTGTGTGGTTGGAGAATCTGATTGTCAGAAAACTCTGAGAAAAGCAAGAGTTTGGGCTCACTGACTCAACTCCCTTGCTGTGGCAGACAACCACAGCACTGTAATTTTGTTTATAAATCTAATGTCCCTGTTAGAAAGCTGTGCCAGAATCATGCTGCAGTGGCAGTTTCAAATGTTCTCTTAGCTTTCAATCGCATTGGTAACTGTGCTGAACTCTTTGCTGCTTATGGTACCTAGCACAGATAAAATAATTGAACATATGTACTCTTGGCCTATGTTTTGTAAAGTTAATAAGCCAAAGTGTCTTAGTTTTCTCTTGTAAGAGAGGCTACCCATTCCTCTTATCATCTGAATAGGCCTTTTCTGTAGGTTTGCCAGTCTTTTACCTTTCTTGAATGTCAGTGATGAGAATTTACATGCATGGCCTCAGGTGCATTAGTACTAGGGCATGGTGCAATAGTTTCAGTAATTCCCTTTTTCACTTTGCTCAAAGCCTTGTGAGGTTGCATTTGCGTTTTTTAAGTGTTGCCTGTGATCAAATAAAAAAAATGCTGATTTTCCTCCTTTGTGGGGCAAATCACAATCTCTAAGTTTGTAAGAGAAATTCCATTTTTCCCCTGCTGATATAATGCTGTTCAGGCAGCTGAATTCTGTTAAGATCATTCCTGTGAAATATTCCTCCCTTCCTCAGCATAAGAAGAGCTCCCCAGCTTCACTGGCTTTGAATTGATCATTTCTATTGTTTCCAAAGTGATTAATGAAAGTATTAAATGCTGATACTAACATTCACCTTTTCAGTAGTATGTTTTTGCTCTGGAAATGTATCGAATGATTTTCTGAAAGCCAGATATTTTCCTTTTTCATATAGTAGTGTGTAGCATACCTTTGGGATACCTTTGACACATTTCAGGTGTGTTTTATTCTGTTTTCCTTTTGTCTAGAGTGGTCTTTACTTTAACCTTGCTACTTCTTCCTAGGTTCTGACATGTAGTTGAATAACAGCACAGAATGGGACCTGAGATTGCTCTGACCACTCATTTTCCACTTTGAAATACAATTCTCTAGTTGTGTAGTACCAATATAGAGGAATGAGAAGTTCAGCATTTTTGTAGGGAGATTACTTGGTGTTTCTGGACTTGAGTATATTCAACTCTTAGCTTTTCTTTCATTTCTGTTCTAGTGCTCATATTAATTACCTTTTTTGTGTGTAGTTGTTCAACATCATTAGAAAATGAGCTGCTCTCAACAGCAATAACAAGAATTTTGTGAGTAATTTCCCAAATATCATAATTAAAATCTATGTTTTACTAGGTTCTCAAGTATTTTGTTAACTCTATACAAAAGGGAGATTTTCATAGTCACAGGTAAGATTTAGACATCAAATCTCACCTTTTCACCTTTAGAAAGTCTTCCTATGAAAGTGGATACGATTTCTGAACTATTGTTTCTCAGGAGGTGGAAAGTAGCATAAGGAGCTGACTTTTTTTAATACCTGCCAACTCTGTAGCATCTCCTTCTTCTGGCCTTTTCTTCTGGGCTTCAGTAATTAGAGCTGTGTGAAGTTTCACACGTAGAATGGAACTGGATGATTCTAGCAGCTAATTAGGTCAAAGGCTAAATTCCTCTGGTGTGCAACATGTTACCCTAGTCTGAATTATAGCCCTGTAAACTGGAATGGTTAGATCCTTAACTTCAGAATATTAACTTGTCATTTTTTTTTCAAATAGATAAGGAATCACCACATCACAAAACTGTCAAATTTATATCGCTACTGACATCTTTTGCCCACACCTGAATTGCAGGACATTTATCTATGCTGCAATACCTCTTTGCTTTTCTAATTGCAGGAGGGTATGTGGATGACACAAAGCATCACACAGCCTTGACCTAACAGGCTAATCCACTGCTGGCATAAATGCCTGTAGATGCCTAATTGTGTGCTCTGTGGATCTGGCCCCAAATGTGGCAATCTCACTGCAAATGGTAACCACTGGTCTAAACTGAAATGTGTAAGCTGGCATGCTTGATTTAAGTTGCGTAGACTGGTTATAGCTTTGACACCTGATACAAGCTCTGATCATGCAAACCAGCATTTTAGAAGAAAGAACCTCTGAAGATAAGTAAGCATTTGGGTATAAGTTTTAAACAAACTTTGTGCGGAATTTCACTTTGTGCCAAGTGCCTGAAGAGCTAGATGCCCAATGCATGGTTTCTAAAGTTGGACTGCAGATACTATTTTGTTTCTAACGTATTTAATGTACTAAAACTTTTCCTTAAGATTTATATGTCCTTCCAAAGGACACCCAGTGAATAGCCTAAATGCTTGGCATGCTTTCATCCTGGCTGCACAATCTGGCAAAGGGTATGGATAACTTGGTCCACAGTTGGAAAATGCAACTCTCCCTCTTTTCCCAAATAAGAGTCTTAACAGTACTCTTAAGTTTGGCAGTTGATCAGGATGCAGTTGCCTTTGGCCAAGCCTCTGGGATCTCTGCAAAGCTTTTCTCAACCACAAATCATTTCTTCATTCAGCATGTCACTTGACATCTTTGGTGTTATAAATTAGTTCAACAGGGTGGACACCCATTTCACCTCCTCACCAAGGGCTCAGCTCTCATGTTTTCTGAAGTTATTTATTTTTGCTTTAGGGGACAATGCAGTTTTACTCTCCTACTGTGCTATCAAGGGAACAAGTCCCTCTGAGCCAAACACCTGCTTTCCTTTAGAAAGAATGATGAGGAAATGCCTTTTTAAAAGCTTCTATTTATCTACTTTCTTAATTTACAAAAAGTCCCTTATTACTCAGATCCCCAGAGGTTTAGTAAAAAAGTATAGTAGACCAAAGCCAAAAAGAAAAGGAAAAATAAAGTACTGCCTTTCTCTTGTTGCAACAGGGACAAAATCATGGCAATGTGCCCTCAAGGTTACCAGACCTTTATTCTCTTGTGGAGCCAAAATCCAGAAGCAAGTGGTCTCCACTAGAAAACAATAGGTCACTTGGGAGGCTTTGCTGGCCAACACCTGCAAGATGGAAGCCATTTGAGACACACTGAATGTTACTTCACCTTACAGGTTCCAGTCTCCTTATCCAGACATTTCCCCTCAAGCTGAACACAGAGACAGCTACGCTTATTAGCATGTCCAGGATATTCATGGAGGCTTTGACCTGTCATGATTTCACGCTTCTGCACCACTTTCTCTTCTCTGACAATTGTGGAGAAAGGTGGCTCAAAGCTTTATTCTTAGCTAAGAGTGTTAAACACCCAAATCCTCAATTCTTCTTTTTCCACAGGTTTTAAGGTGGTAATTTGCACAAATGACTGTGCTGCATAGTGTTGCCATGATTTCTTGGTATTCCACATCCTTCTGTCCATTTAACATGAGCAGTGTCTTGGAGTGCCACAGGGTCGAGTTGGTATTGTTGGTACATCTGAGCCCCTTAACAATGCCAGAAATTTTAAGTAACAGGTCATATTCTGTGGACTAGCAGGTAAAGAGCACAAACACTCTAAGCATACATGTAACAGACTTGACTACAATTTCTTTTCTTGTGACCTCTGTTACTCTTTCAATGTAACAGTGCCTGAAGACCTTGGTCACAGGCTGCAGCTGCATTGTACTGCACAAATACACAGGGGAAAAAAGTATTTCTAGCTGCCAAATAGTTTATGGTCTTGGGTCATCTTGCTTCTAGTTTATTGTTTTGATCCAAAATATGCAGAATGATGTGGTCTAACTTGTTTTAAGTCTAGAAACATTGAAACTTCCAGCACAGGACAGGGATATGACTTTAACAGTGACTCCTATGCCTACACATGATCCTGAGTACTTCAAGTGCTCAGTTTTGTCCTTGGCAGATGGCCTGTGGCCCATGAGCCACAGCAGAGCCCTCCACTGCTGCCTTCACATGGCTTTCTGCATCTTCTTAAACAACTCACCTCTGAGGCCAGGTTATTGCATCTCTTTCTGCTTTGCCTTCTGGGCTGCTGTGCATCCAGCTGCTGACTGAAATAATGGAGAAATCCATTGCCTTTGGATTAGATCTTTTTGCTCCAACTCAGTCCAGATTTGGTAAAGTATCTAGAGTCAGAGGAATAAGAATATCTAAAGAAACTATCTTAACTAAAGGTGGTTTTGCTTTGTGTGTTGGGTATTTTTACTTGTTTGTTTGGTTTGGGTTTGTTTTTTTCTGTCCCATGGTAATAGGTAAACTAAGAAGAGTCTGGTCTCTGTATATGCAAGATTTGAATACATGTCTCAGATCAGGGTGATTTGGAACAAGGACTGAGGTTTGGTTCTTCCCATCATAGGCAACTATCTTAATCAGGAGATTATTGACAATTGCGTGGGGAATTTTCCATGTTATTCTCTGTTGAAGAGGGTTAAAATAAATCAATAAATGTATGTCAACTTCCTCAATAAAATATACTGAGATTTTAAGAACTCAATGAATAATTATTTACTGCAAGAGCAGAAGAGGCAGGTTGACTCTTAACAGAGGTATTTTGTAGTTTAGCAGTGAGAACAGAACAGAGTTTTCAGAGAGGTGGGCTCAGAGACCTGTCTTTGAAGAGGGGCAGGGACTCCTGCCTTTCAGTGCCCTAAGTGCTAAGCTTCCTCACTTCCGGCAGTTGGGTGGGGACAGAGAATGAAATAAAAAAAAAAATCTTAATCTGGAATCCTTTATAGATGCAGTGAAGAGCCAGACCATATGTTGAGTAATAGCAGATTGGCATTGGAATGAAAAATTTGTGGAAAGGACAAATATCTATGACATATTTTCTAGCTCAGCAGAAATGTATTTTCAACTTGGTCTCAGATATCACACTCTAGTGTAGAGTATGTATACAGTAAGTATGATATATGGAGTATAGTGTCTCTCTTAACTATGTACTTAGGCACTATTTCCTTGGCAGCAGAGCATACTCATATTTAGAAATATTTTCTGTAATGGCAACTTTGAGATTATATGGGACTTACAATGTGAAATAGTTCAAGACACAAATGTACACTGAAATGGAAAAGCAACTGCAGAAGTAGAATCTTGTATTTACAATAAATTTTATGCAATTTTTCAAGCACATTTCGTTTCTAGTAACCAAGCACATTTCATCCCGCTTGGACACCTACTGTTGTACTAGTGTCTTGCAGTTAGCGTATCCCTTTCATGTGAACAAATAAAATAGGCTTTATAGAGAACTGCAAAATCAGTTGTGTCTGGTGAAGCTAGTTTAACTGAAGAAATACCATATATAAAAGAACAAGAGTCTGATGCCTTTTATTGTGAATAAATATGCACTTCACGAATAACCTCGTGGACTCCAGACTGGTAGTGAGTGGTAAGAAATCTGAAAGTCTGATGGAATGTGAAAAAATAAACACTTTCTTTTTCATTTTCCTTTTGAACACCTTTAAAATGTTAATTGCAACATGACTAAAAGTTTCTAGTGAGCGTGTGAGGGTAGTCCAGAGCCTGGATCTCTGAAATATAAGGGAAATCCTTTGTACTTGCTTCTATTGGCAGAGGGTAGCTTGTGCGCTAGGGAGGCTTCTTGAGTCAAATCCATTTTGCTAAGGTAACATTTTAATTTGCACTCCTCTTTCTGGGTTTGGCAAGGACTTACTTCAGAAAGGCCCAATACAGATTGATTTTTAAAAATTGCTACACTGAGAAAAATAGTCATTGTCAAGAGCAAACACATAATCTCATACACGAAACACACCTTGAGTTTTACTTATTTCTCACTGACACAAGGTGTAATTTAGCTGTCTGAAAAGGAGTCATTTGTCACGCACATCAGAAACAGGCCCAGAAAGGCTATTTTTAACACACACATACAGACAGAGCCAAATGACATTTAATTTTTTCACATTCACTCCCCAGTGTTGTTATATACATCCTCGGTGGCATTATTAAGTGGAGCTTTTCAAACAGATGAAGTATGTTACTTACTGTGGCTAAACTGAAATGAAAGAAGATATGGCTGTTTGCCAGTGAATGTTGTGTAGCTTGTAGAAGCATGTAATTACATAAATCACAAACATATGCAAAAGATGTTTTCTCTTACATTTAACTGGTGTTGCCTGGAGCTATAGCTGCTTGCAACTCTATTTAATTACCATAATTATTTTAAATGTGTATATCTGGGCAATCTTTGAGCTTTATGAGAATGTTATTCATACCTTATCTGCAAAAATCTAAAGGGTCCCATTCTTCCCCAAAGGGGCTGCAGTAACGAGGCTTCTCCAGATTTCAGCATAGGGTGGCTGTAATGTTTATACCTTTACTTTGAAATACAGGTTTCTAAAAATCTTGAGCCTCTGAAACTAATCAGATCTTGAAATCTCAGTGGACGCCATAATTTCCTGGTAGGAAATTAAGCATTGTAGATTGTTTGTGGAAATAAAGTGTCTGGAGAGGTCCTGATTAGCTTCTTTTATGTCTTAATTTGCTGACTGTGTAAATGTTGTTTGGTCAAATAGATTGACAAGTGTCTAGGAAAGGTATTGATTGTGTTAAAATGGATACTTCCTATGGGAAATGTAAAAAACCCCTGACAGACTAGTTGGGATTTTCCAGTTCATTTTGTCAAGCAGTCAATGAGTTAGAGTGGGGTATTTTTTTAAATTCTCTTTTGCGCTAATGTAAACCCTATTCAAACCATTGATGCTAATAGAGTTAGCCCAGGAACTCCACAGGATAACAGGGGCATTTGGTTCTTGTGTCGTTTATGTCAGTTTTGAGTTGACTTCATG
>JAOXXN010000446.1:24457059-24468345 GCA_026770055.1 Myrmophylax atrothorax
AAATTTTCTACAGCTCCATTTTGCTTGGCTAAACTCAATGGAATCATGCAGATTCCCCTATCTCATGCTTTGCTTTAAAAGATCCTTGCACTTTCAGTAACAACCTTTTTTGTTTGGTGCGTACTGGCACCTCAAACGAGCAAACCCTGAGCACTATGGGGCTGATACAGAAAAGCATTCCTATAAATGTTTGATTTCAAGTCTTGTCAAAGGCCAGTTCCTAAAAATATAAAGCTAATCACACATTTGACTACTTTATTGAATCGAGACCAGGGCACAAGGTCTTACAGATGGGCATGTTGGTGCTGTGCTGCCAAACATCCACACCTGGCAGCGAGCTCAGCTTCCCTTACAGGCTCCATGCTCCACTCGGCTATTTTAGGACAGGTTGGGTACGGGGGCTGGGCAGAGGGAGGGTGGTTTATTATGTGAAAAAAGGTCAGAAGTTTGCCTGCTTGCTCCAACCAGCCAAATCTGGTTTTAATCTATGAAAACACACCAAAACACCCTTTTTGGAGAAAAAGGTATGTTGTATTTTTCCTGACCACTGTTTTCCCTGGTGGCATGTTTCTCATTCAAAATTATATCCACAGCTTTGTTTATGGGACTTTACAGAGGTATTTGCATGGGTTAGAGAAGGAAGGGAATACTCCCATATGCAGAAACACAGAATCCATTAAAGCACATGAGGCTCTTTTGGTTCCCCTCCCCAGCTGCTACTAAGTTTATTTGCAGGCTGCAGCCTGCAACAGGGGCTGTGGCCCATCTGCACCACATATGTCGGAATTAATTTCCAACACAGCCACAGGAGTGTGGGTCCGGCAGACCCTTCCCTAACCTCCTCTCAGATCCCCCTCCACGCTGCCTTAATTGGAGCCAGAGCAGCCGCCCCCGAGTGCTGCCGTGTCACGGGCGGGAGGGGCAGGGCCTCGGCTGCCTAGCTGGTGCTCCAAGGACCCCCACCGATCCTCCCCTTCCCGGCACAACCATGGGGTTAAATGGCATAGCGAACCTTGTGTGGGCCCCTCCGCATGGGGCAAGCGTCACCCCTGGAGCAAACGTGGCGTCACGCTGGACAGTGGGGAGCGAGCGGGAGATCAAAGAGGGCAGAGCTGTGATGCTGCTCCGCATCTCCTGCGTCTGAGCCTTCTCTTCAGCTGCAATGCTGACACTCGCTGCTCAGTGGTGGGGCGTCAGGGGGGATGTTCTGAGTAAGGTTCCTAGGAGGAAAAATCAAAGTGCAGTGTTGAAACTGAAGCAGGGAAAGGAAATAGTATTGCTCAAATTAGATCTCGCTCCTATACAATCTTTTGCACAGGAGGGAAAAGTTAGTTTCTTTTTATATTTTGGGCCTGTCTAGAGGATGTTGGGGAGGGATGTCTTGGAGTGGTAAGGGCAAAGGTCTCATCTGTTTCAAACTTTTGTTAGAGTGAAAGGGCCAAGTGTAAGAAAGTAAGAAAAAGGATGTTAGCAAACATAATTGCAATCAAACACGTTTGTGAAGGGGTTCATCCTGAGAAGGCAAGCACTGAGCTTTTGGTGCCCTTTACACTTTTGCACATATAAGAGGAAGCAGTAATTCTGTTGCTTAGGTGAATAATTAAACTAATGAAGAATGCCACTTTAAAACAAATTATTGTATAAGAAGTACATGCAAAGCAAACACCAGCAGGCAACCTAACTCTACTGTCAAGAGTTTTTAGACATTTTAGCAGTTTTATAAATACCCACTTGTATATGTATCTGTGTGTGGTTCAGCGGAGTATCTGGCCCCCAGAGCCACCTCTGTCAAAAGGTGAAGTCACATTTAAAGTAAGCAGTTACCTCTGGATCAAAAATAACAAAGTCATATGCTGAAGAAGAGCTGCAATAGTCACACTTTATGACTTTAAGCTTCAGGTTTGTTTCGTTAATACTCATTTCCTTAAGATCTCCTTTTTTCCCCCCCTTAAATAAATGTTATTTCTTTGTTGTTTTCATATTAATCAATTTTTCTCTCTAGAACAAATTCATTTTTGACCAATAATTTATTTTGGTAAAATTCATAGCATGTAGAAGCAATAAATTTGGCCAAAGTGTTTTGCTTTCTTTAAATGCCTGCAGAGATACTGAGGTCCAGTTCATGGCTGTGGGACTTGCTGCTGTGACCCCACATACCTCATTTTACCCACAGCATTTTCCTGGGAAGGGTAGTCCCCTCTCCCACTGCTGTCTCAGTGTATTGGTATTCTAAAAAGAACTCTACAGACATCCATTTAAAACACTTAGATGTTGGCAACTGGATGTGATAGCTGCTGGGGACATTAGCTGCTGTTTCAGGCTGCTGCAGAGAGGAGAGGGGCTTTCTGAGATGCCAGAGGTTCTTGCTGAGAGTGCACCTTCCTCCTCCTCTCCTACCTGCAGCTCAGTGGCTTCCTTACCACCCTCATCTTCTCCTTGCCCATACTTCAACAGCTTTCCTCACTGCCTTAAAAGAAAACTAATAAGTATTTTTTTAGGACTTGTATTTCTCCAGAAGAGATGAAAAGGGAATGGTTTACCTTGGAGTCTGGGAGTTTTGCCTGTAAATAACCATCTGTAATACCTGTCCCCTTTGCTGTAACAAGCCAAGGTCTAGTCCTTCTCTGATCTTCAGAGAGAAAACCCTTATTCACTCTATTAGCCACCACCTTATTTATTACTTTTCCATGGCTATTAGTATTAAACCAAAGTTTGTTTCTGAGGCTGAGAGGAAAGATGGCTTTAGTATTGGCTCTAATCATGGCTCAGGCTGCTGACACAAACATTTATTTGCTCAAGGATTGCCAGAGAAGTGTTGAAAAGCACCTGAAGATTTTAACTGGAAGTTGATTCACATTCATGTTCAAGAACTCAAATGATCTTTTTATCTGAAGAGGTAAAGCCTTAAAATACTGAATTGAAAATACTGTAAGCAAAAGCTTTGTCATGGTATTTACAAAAAATTTTGTTCAGGGCAAAAACTCTAGGGAAGATGACTTCCCCTTGCAATTTTACCACTTCTATATGCAATTTGGGGACTAAAAGCAAAAGCAATAATTTTTTTTATTCAAAATTTTAATTCAAAATGGTCCAAACCCAACTAATTCAACTTTCTATTAGCTACAGAGAAAAGTGCTACCTTGGTCTAGCATTCACCCTAACAATAATTAGTCTGACAGCTAAAAATGTGTGTTTCCAGGATTACACCTCAACTTGTTAATTGTATGCATTTTTGTAGAGATGATAGAGTCAAAACAACTGCTCTGCTGCATGTACCTTGGAGATGGATTTTTCGATGAAGTCTGTGGAAGCTTGTTGCCATGTTAAATGTCCAGCTTTCATTAAATCCACACCTGAAGAGTAAGTAAATGAATCCTGGATTTCACATTTGTAGGTATGTGTGCTTTTCATGGATTTATGCCAACTAGATTTTAGATTTAAAGAAACATTGTCATAACCTTAACCACACTGTGGCTAGACTAAACCTCAAAGATCTTGTTCCTAGGGGCACTGCCCTTTGAAGTGGCACCACTGACAGTTTTAGCTACTGTAGGTATTTATGAGGTACAAAATTATAAAGTAAACAGACATGAAATGTTATTTTAACAGCATGCAAGCATCACCAAACTGGAATATATTCTTGTGTTCCAAGGATTTATTTACTCAATTTGAGGGTTTTTTTCTCTCAGCTCCCCTCTTTTTTTCTTTTCTCTTCTTTTTTCTCCTATGAACCTGCCCTGAAGGAACATAGAAGCAGTGTTTGCCAACTATAATAGAAAATACCTAACAGCTCAGATGTATATATTTGCTATGAACTGAACTCTCAGCTCTTAAGAAATACTGTGTGTTTAGCCTGTTTACTCCCCAAAGTAGCTGGAGGAATATTTGTGCATTTTCCACATTGTTTCCAGTGTGCTGCTTTGTTTGATGGTGGTTTATTAATGATACTTGTGATTTATTACTGTCACTTTATTAGATTATTTGCAAATCGGTTACAAAGCACTATGTGGATCATGCCTTGTTAGTCATAAAAGCATTCAGGAAGCCATGAAAATCAGTTAAGCTTGAACCTATTGAATGAAAGAGCATAGTGTTCTCTATTGATCAGTAGCCTTTAGATATGTAATGAATAGTAGCACTTTTGGCACTGTTTAGTGTTTTCCTTTGGATCTGATAAATTACACTCTTTTGTATTAGTGATTTGAGATTTGACATAAAACATTCTTGTACTAGTATTTCTTTCAGCTGTAGTACTGGGGTGAACTTACATGCCCAAGGCATACAAATGTTGTTAGAAAAACTGATATTTGCTCTTCCAACACAGTTTTAAACATCAAGTTAACACTGATATAACTTGAATATATGGCAGGAGACTGAGGGCTGGACTGCAAATACTTTGCAGAATATATTTATAGCCTATCTTCATGATAGATACAATCTGTCATATGAATAACATAAGCAGATTTGGCTGGTAGCTAATTTTTTTTATTAATATATATGTAATTCTGAATTTCTTATTAAACGGGCAAACAATATGTTAAGATTAAGTCCTCATTTGTTTTTGGCTTGAAGGATACTGTGCTTCTATTTCCAAGATCAGGACTTGATTTCTTCTTTTCTTTGCAGCTTTTACAGCCCTTTACACAAAACTAGAGCTGGGTTGTAGGTAAGAAGTTACTGATTTAATTGCATGATGTTGAAGGCAGAGCTTGTGGTGCAGCAGGCTCCAAGTCTTACATCTGTGTCATTCTCTGGAGGATATCCCCCTTGCTACTAATAGCCAAAAGCTTTGGAGGTATTCACTAGGACATTCCTCTGGGTCAGACACTCACCTTCTCCTTCCATCCACTCCACTCCCTTGTAAGAAAAGTAATCAGAAGAATGAACCCAGTAGCCTGTTTTATTACAGGATTAAGGGCAATAAACTTTCAGCAGCTTTTTTTTTTGCTTTTTTTTCTTTTCCTGCGTGTTTTCTAATGCTCCCTTCAGTGTTTGCTCAGGTTATCAGTGTTTGAATTAGTTCCTTTCAAATGAGCCTGATTTAGGCCATGGTAACCATAACCTCTGGGGTCTGTTTGGCAGCACAAAAGAACAATGATAGTAGTTTGAACATCAGTACTGCCCTGGGATGTCAAATAAGGAAAAGGTTCCATTGAGCTCAATATAAAATTTCTTAGCTGTGTTTGCAGTTACAGGCTAAGTCCAGTCACACTTTCATCTAACGCTGAAAGCAGGAGCAGTGTTTAGTAAAATCTTTATCCTAGAGTTTTCTGCCTTTCCTGCACAAGAGGATTCAGTTCCCTACTCCTCCTAAAGGCAACAGCTATGAAGGCTGAGAGCTGAATTAAAAAAATATAAGTAGAAATGCCATAGTAAGCACAGTTTTCTCTGACTGGAAAGGCTTGGGGACAGGAAAAATGAAGCTTTTATGAAGTTACTATTTTTCAGTTCCTCTGGAACATCTGTTTTGTGACTGACTGTAGAGACTCCAGTTGTAACAGCTCTTTTCTTCCAGCCAAAAACCTCAGTAGGTTAACCAGAAGTGACAATTTCAGCATACAAATAAAAAATGTTTGCTAAGGTGGATGAACTGTGTCCTGTCTGTTGGTTTTGCTCCTGATTTCAGGACAGAATGCCTACAGTTGATATTTTGACTGTTTCAATCTCTTCAATTACTTCTGTATGAATTAAAATAATTAATTCTTATGTTAAGCTGATTCAAAAGCTCTCTTGGCAATGCTGTAACACAGTGACCACCTAAATACTAAATGAAAACATAGCTAAAAAGACTCAAAGCTTAGTAACATCTGCAGTACATTAAGAACTTTTTGGAGCCCTAACACATAACCTAAGTGCCAACATCCTTGCAGCATGTCTTTTATTGCAGCCTGGTTTTGCTCTGGTCTTTCTCAGAGATGGCTTAAAGGGCAAGTAGTCTCTGATGACCACATTAATTGACCCAAAAGAAGAGATTAAGGAGGAAGAAGTGTTCACTATCTCAAGTCACTCATTTCTATGTAAATTTTTACATTAAATGAATCTAGGTCAATGTCTAACTCTTTTAAAAGTGTTTCTTATTCTACGAAGGCAACCATAATTAAGTTATAGAATTACAGGAGTCTGGCTGAAAATTTCTAGCTACAAAATATTTTGAGGTTAAAGCAAATAATTTCTCGTGACTGTGTAGCAATCCTGATAAAAATCTTTCTCTGCCTGCTGTCATAAAAAGCAAAGTCCCTGCACTTTGAATTTCATCCTACCATTTAAATATTTCATAATAACTTCATCTTCTCTGAACAATGCTGAAGAATTGTCAATACCTAGATGAGTCTAATAATGATACTCCACCAGACCCTGTTTTGATTAAAAAGGAGAGATCATGATATAACTTGCCATAGAAACCAGGTATACTGGGCTGAAAGACAGTTTAATCAGGAAAGCCTTCCATTCATTTTCTTGCAGCCTCAAGGTATCCGTAACCATATACCTACCCAGAAGAATTTCATCTTAGTAACAATTTCAGAGAATCCTTGAGCATGCAGTCCAATGTGGCATTGTGGCATATTGTTCTATCTGTTCACATCCCATTTAAAAACTCAGTTCATCCTTGCTGCCTAGAGACATTGAAGGACAATAACAAGAAATGGATATTATTCTGTCCCTATTGAGTAAAACCCTACTCTGTGGCCTGTCGTGCAGGAAATAATACACAAAAACCAAAAGAAAGGGGAAAAAATATACAGAATGAAAAAAAAGGGTTATCATTCTCTTTTTCTCCATTAAATTGTGTCTTTTCACATCCTCACATTGCTTCCACACCCCAAGTTTAAATTTGGTGTGTCTGTTGTTACCTGCTCTGTGTGACAGGAGTTTTAGTAAAACTGAAACTCAGAAGGCTTCATAAATGTGGGACAGGGCTGTCACTGTTAGCAGTGTGACAAAAACTAGCACAGTGCTGGTATTCTAATAATAATAAGTAATAGCAATATTGACAAAAGAGATGCCTGACTTGAACACAGCTCTGTGCCCTGTGCAGCATGAACAGTAAAAGTTTCTTATGTGGCTGTTTGTGTAGTTGTTAGGAGATCAGTAACAGTCCAGTAAACTTACTTTACTGTTTCTCTCAGTGAAAAAGGACACATACAGACACAAAACTTAAAAAGAAGATTTATTAGTCAGCACAACCTGATGTAGCACAAAAGTAGTATTTTCTACTAATGCACTAAATTATAGAGATGGCAAACTGTGTTTGGTGTGTACTGAATTACTATTCTTAAGATAAAATACAACTAAAATTGAAGTAGTACTTCTTAACAACCAGAAAGGTAGACTTCATATTTTGTAGCTCGTATATTTTATGTGTTCATGATTTGGGGACTGATTAAGCGTTTGACAGTCTAACTCCGGGGTTAGTCAAAGCAAGATTCTCCTAAACTGTTCTGTCCTCCTGCCTGTCTTTTCTCCTTGTGCCTCAGGCATGCTCTTTTTTATTCAGAGGACTTTCTTGTAGATCAACTATGGTGGACCACCAGCACCACCACAAATAAATAAAAAAAAGCTTTGCTATTATTCTTTGCTTGCAATAATATTGTAAAGTGAAAGTAGACACTTGATCCTAGTCTCCACTTCCATGGGACTAGGCTAAAGAGAAGACTTTTATTGTTGCAGTGAAATCTCTCAGCACCAACTCAATTTGGTTAAGAAAAGAGGAGCAAAAGCATGAATAGGGTTGATTTTCTTAAGCAGTTTAGCACAGTTCTGATCACAGAAGTTTAAAAAAACCAGCCAAGCAATATTCAAGTAGATAACAAACCCACCTTTGTGAAATGGGAATTTCTTTGTTTTATCCATCCATGAAACATTTACAAGAGATATGAGACTGTAAAAGATCTCCTGAATATTTGAATCCAGATCTAACTATTATGTGACTTCATGAGTAAAAAATATGTTAGTAATGCAATTTCTGTACATTCTGCGTGAACCCATGAAGTTTCATCTTAAAATTAGTATTGCTTTTCCTGTGCTCTGTTCCAGTATCCTACTTCATTGAAAATTAAATACAATTATATCAATAAATTTTTATCACACTGAACAATTTTACCATATTTTTCTGGTTTTGAAAACAGAGAAAAACCCAAAACCCACTTAACAACATATGTAGCCAGGACACAGAGTAACAATTATGCCCATTAGAAAGACCTTTGTGTTGTTGACATTAGAAAGAAGGTTGTAATCTTCAGACATCCATGCCAGTATTTTGGGTAAAAACATTTTTATTGAAGAGGAAAACTAGGATTGAGCATGCTTTGGTTGATCATTTATATTTTTTTCCCAAATAGAAAGTTCCAAAAAGAAGGCCAAATGAGTGCTATAAATTATTTTATAAGACAACTGAAGGTTGGATATTACAAAACAACTAAACCAAATAAACCAGAAAGCTCTGGTATTAAGCAGATGAAAAACCCATTCCAGATGGAAAAGAGCTCAAGAGTCAGAGCTGCCCAGAGTCCAGAATGCTCTGTCAAAATTAGGTTACGTTAGTGTAGTCTTGAAAAGAAGGTTTGGAAGAGAGGCAGAGTTAAAACAGGAATTAGACTGTGTTTGATAGGCTAAATGAAATACAATTCATAGCTCCAAATGGCTGCACAGTACTCCTGTAATGGGTGTTTTGCTCAAAGCATAATGAAAAGAGAAGAGGGAAAATTATTTCATTTATCCAGACTATAATCAATCATTTCCAGGAAAAGAAGTCTTTCATTACTTTCCAGCAGCAATGGGAGTTGTTAAGTTTATTAGTTAGATGTACAAATTGCTTCATGAAAGAAAAGATGAAAATTTATTAGAGAAACAAGATTTACAAAATTAATCTGTAAATTTTGTAACTATTTTTAGTCATTCTGCTGCCCTTTTGCCTCAATATGTGCTTTTTTTCTTTATTATCTCTAAACTGCCACTAGTCATAAAAGTATGAAAACAGTAGAAAAGATGGAGAAGTCTTAAAAGAGAAGGGATTTTTTCATCTGGCAACATGTCGAGCCCCAAAGCCATAAAGGCCTTTCCTGAAACTTTAGGATTTTAAAAACTTACTGAATTTTGCCAGTTTACTTGCTTCTGATGGAAATTCCCTAATGGTATTGGGAGTTTCTGGACAGTGGTAGAAAGGATTACATAAGGCAATGGTAGGCAATTGATTAGCAAATAGTCCACACAGCTACAACACCAAAGAATTTCTCAGTGCTTAAATTTGTATTGCCTTATCTAGTCATGAGAATATTATCACTCCCAAATTTAAACATCAAGAAAGCTGAATCACAGGAAAGTCAGTCTTGTTCTCATTGAAGTCAACACTATAATGCCTGGAGACCATCTTTGATATATATAGAATGTAAGACCAAACCCAGAACAGTAAGGATTTGATTTAGCTTGCCAATACACACTGAATTAAGAAACAAACAAACAAGCAAACAAACAAACAAAAAAAGAAGTAGAGAAATTCTCCTTATTTTTATTATGTGTGCTGCATTCTCTGAAAGCCACTTTACTCAGGGAATACAAGAACCTCCAGCGGCTCGGACAGAGGAAAAACCATGAAACAAGAGAGGAAGTTATTAGCTTCCAGGAGTCGTTTGATATCCAGGGATTTCCTACAGGCAATGTTGCATCTAAATGCAAAACTGGTATTTTGCAGTCTCTGGTAGGCGCCTGGCACAGGTTGGTATCAGGTAAATTTGTTACTGAAGCAGTAACGAGTGGATAGAGTCTGAGCTGTGGTCCTAAACATGCCTATACAGTGCTTTCCTGCTTTGTGTGTCTGGAAAGTCATCTCTTGTGATACTGTTCTCTTTTCAGTGCCACCTGAATCAGTCTGTTATCTAGGAAAAGCCTGGGTTCTTTAAAATACTAAGTCAGTTCAGAAGCAGACAGCTCTAAAGTGTAGGTTTAGGTATTATGTAGCTGTGTGTCAGTTTTATGGACATAATCCCCCAGTTTTAACTGAGCTTTTAATTTCACCTATAAAAGAAGCCAGCTGAATTCTTCCAACCCCATTTAATTCCCATCTCTGTGTGCAGCTTCACTTTATGTTTCTTATAACAAAAAGGCTTTTAAAGTTGATAAATGGCTGGAGAGATTTTGCTTTTACTTTGTTGCTTTTCTGTTTATTTAACGAAGAGCAGTTCTTTTAGTCCTGACCTCAGCCTTGTCAAATAGACTGTGTTTGTCAAACTGCTCATGCTCCCATTAACTCCTAGCTGTTTCAGTTGTCACGTTTGATGAATGGCTCAAATGCTGCGAGCATCATTAAAAGCAGGGATACTGAGGGAAGTATTATGCTATACTGAGTCCAAGTACACACCATAAATAGGAAAATTCCAAGCAAAGAAAATCTTTTATTGCATAAAGGAAATTGCAAGTGGTTTAAACTAATCTCCTTTAATGCCATCTTTCATATGTGCAGGAGACAAGAAAAGGCCCCTCAGGTTTCATGGTTGGTATTATCTCTTTATGGTTAAAGGACATTATTAGCTTTATAACCTTATTTATACAGAGTTCATCTAAGTGTTTGGGTCTGCTTAGGGGAATAGGCCTGCTTAGTGGGAATAAAAGTGACAGAACTGTTCCCACAGTGCTCTGTAGGTCCAGAGGGTCTGTCCCTTCCCAAAACAGAGCCTGCTGTTTCTGTAAATCAGAACTTCCCCTAAGTGAAATCATGCAGCGCATTTACTCCACGTTGTTTCCCCTCCTAGACTGACAGGGTGTGGGCACCCATCCAGCACTGCCCTCGGCTCTCCCCGCCCCAGCAGTAACCACAGCTGAGCTCTCTGATGGCCTGCCGGTAAAAGCTGCACAAGCTGAGGCTTGCTAGGGTCTGCAGAGCTCAGCTCTCCAGTTACACTCAAGCCAGCTTTACAGTTTATATTGTCTGCTGCTCCTGCCCGCCCTTTGTCGTACTTACAGCACAGCAAGAAGCAGAGTTCAGGGTTAGTGCTGGGAAGTTGGGTAATGGCTTCAGCAGAAAGAATATATATTGTTGGGTTTGGTGGTGTTGTGGTGTTGTTTTGGATTCTGGGTTATTTTTAACTGTTGAAGTCTACCTAAAGGCCAAAGAACTTCTATTTCAATAATTCTTTTTTACATTTTTGAGGCAGATAAAAGTATTCAGACAAATATTTATACAGATACATTTAAATATGCAAAGTTACACACTTCTAGACTAATGGCATTTCTATGCTTATTAGGCCTCAGTATTAGTAGGATAATTTTCTTATTATGTTTGTTTTTAAAATT
>JAOXXN010000446.1:24468445-24482818 GCA_026770055.1 Myrmophylax atrothorax
GAGTAATGGCAATTTTTTTGTTTTTAAAATTTGTAATTCTAACTATAAGTGCATATACATACAGGTGGGTTCTAATATTTCTAAGTGTTACTCATGTGGAATTTTATCATGAATAAGTACAATGCTGAAGTATATTTTTCCTGGGCAGTGGTACAAACCATTACAATGAGGACAGCAGGCAAACCATTACAGCTATTCTGACACAGCATCAGAAGTAGGTCCTCAGAGTTTGTTTTCCCAAGCTACAGCAGCACATCAAGTTTTTTTTTTCTTACTAGAAAATAGAAATTATTTATTGATCTCAGTTTTTAATGAAACACAGAGAAATCAAATAAACTTCCAGTTGTTTCAGAAACTGCATGAGCTAGAGTTTACCCTCTGTGAGTGTGCTTGCCTGGCTGCTCAAGCAATGACAGAAATCCTCTCTCTGCCATTACAAATAATTCAAACTTTAGTTTTGAGACCATCTTTCCAAAACGTTAGTTTTGAAAAGATGAGGCAGGACATCAGTTACTGGACTTGGGTGTCATTACTTTATATCAGTGATTTGCAACACAGCCAAAGCATAAATTTAAAGATGTTGTGAGAAGCATTAATTGTTAATTATTTCACTTAAGTAATTTTTCCCTTTCTTAGATGCCATAAGCAGAGTGCAGAGGTGGGCTGAGGACTTCCAGCAAGTTACTGCTGCCATGGAGTGTGCAAGGGTGGGCAGTGAGCTCCACAGAAGCCTTACTGCTGATGGCTGTCTGTACCAGGTGTATTCAAACCACTGGATGAGTGATGATAGAACTTGTTATTCCTCCCAGGTGGAGAGGTGCTTCTTTTGTCTGGACTAGATTTCCCAGGTTTGTACGTATTTAAATCACAGGGACTGGATGTTGACAATACAAATTTAATTAACACATTTTATCCAGACAAACCATGAAATAGTATTACTGTATATAATCAAGACTGTGTGTTTCTGTCCTGGGGTGCATCAGGTAACTGATGTTTGATACCTAGGACCCTAAATATATATTTGTTTTCCTAAATAGTTGTGGGGTTTCTTTAGATCAATGGAGTTCATGGTTCTTTTGTTATTCACTTGGTGGTGACACTGTTAGTAAGAAAAATGCTTCAATTAGAACAAATATGTTTTTTAATCTTCAACTTATTCTTGTTTCTGCATGTACCAGAATTAAACATTAAGCAAAACAAAGTAGAAAAGCTGCAATGATTCCCTAGTGAGGCTTCCTGCACTTTTAATCATGATTTGTTGGTATCACTGGATTTCTGTTACTCTCAGAAGTACTGAATATGAATTTCATTTGATTAATCACATTTGAACTAAGTGTATAGGAACAGGCTCTATACTTAATATTGCTTTCTATTGGACAGAATGTTCATTTACTTCAGCATTTCTGGGCTGGGGAGTTATAACCATTAGGGTAGCTGCATCTCTGAATTAAATGTAAGTATGTACATACACAGGTAGGTACCAAACCCCCAATGCACACATGCTCTCCCATCAAGATCTGTGAGACCAGCATTTATGACAAAATATACTCAGAGGCTCATTGGTCTCTAATGAAACATGATCTTGACCTGGAAAAGGGAGATTGGGGATGTCGGTATCTACACACTAGTTAAGGCAGTGAAATTTGGCTCATGGTTCACTGAAAAGGCATCAGCAAGGTTAAAGCCAAGCATAAGTAAAAGCTTGTTTGCTGGGCCCCCTCATTCAGCATATAAATGATACTGTCAGGAGTTTTTGAATTGAGCACTTCAGTCTCTTCCTGGAAAGCATCACTGGCAAAAAATTAATTTTCAGTAGAACTCAAGAAATGAGGGGAAAATATTGAATAAAACAGTTGCCAATTGACCCACAGGCAGTCAAACTCAAACTAGAGAGGACTCATTAGCTATGGATTTGTGTCTCTTCTGCCTCCCTGTCAGCTTTCCAGTTCTCCTCCACCATCAGCCCTCCCTGTCCTTCATGCCTCCAGCACCTGGCAGGGAGGACTGCATGTGTGGCCAGGGCAGCACGGCTGTGTGCTCATTGTCGGCTGTCCCCATTTTGCTCGGGACTTGCAAGACCTTGACACTCATAGAGACCTCTGCCCTTCTGTAAAATGGAGTTAAAACTGGGGGGAAAGAGCAAACAGATGACAGGCAAACATTTGTATGGCACAATTATGTTGTAACCTCATTTCCCTAAGGAACTGTGTACTTTTGAGTAGTCAGTATTTTTAGAGATTGGATATTTTGTTTATTTTTAAAAGCAAGTAAAAAGATGCATAAAAATGATCACAGAGGTGACACTGTGTTTTCTCTCAGTAAATATCCACAAAGACATTCCACATTGTCATATTTCACAACATACTTATCCTAACCCTGCTGCCTGTATACTTTGGGTTAAACTGCACCCCAGGTATTAAGGGCCTGCAGTGCACAAGCCCCATAGTAAACAAGCTTGCCCTCTTCATATAATAGTCTTCAGGATTGCTACATTTATGCCATCGAGAGGTTTTAACATTTGGGAGAGAATTTGAAATTGAAGGACTGACTCCTACTTGACAAAACAAAAGAACCCCAGTTTCTTCTTTGGAATGATGCTGGTGGTGTCAGTAGGATTGCAACATGTTCATTTACTTCAGCATTTCTGGGCTGGGGAGTTCTCTTTGATAACATATGTCAGGTTTTTTCTATAATGACCAATTAAAATTGTAGGACTAACTCAATGCAGCTATGATACTCTCAGTACCCTGCAGCAAGTACACACTTTTCTTTTTCTTTACTCTGTTTTGCTTGTTTGCTTGTCACTTCAGTTTGCTCATGAGTGTTTGCCTTGAGCTGTTCCCACCCAGAAAGAATGCTAGGACTGGGTGGTAAATAAGGGACAAAGATAGTATCAACACAGATAACAATGAGGGCTTTTGTATGTGGCTTTTAAGAAAGAAACATTGAAAACCACTTGGGTCATTTGAAATTTTCTAACTTTTATTAAACAAAAAAATTGCATTTTTATTGAAATCAAGTAAATTAGAAATAGGGGGTTAGGGGTTTTTTTGTGTTTTTTTTGGTTTGGTTTGGTTTGGTTTTTTTCTGAGTTTTGAAATTCACAAAGGTATGACTGAAAAGAATTATTTTCCCTGACATTAAAATGTTAAATCATCATCAGAACTTGCTTCTGGACTCACAGGCATAATGTATGTATATCCTGTTCTCTATTTTATTTTGTATCACACATGTAATGTAAGAGCCCTACTTTTTTCAAAGAATGTGCTAGTTTGGACAAATTTAGCTAGTTCTGTGTAGTTTGGACAAATTTAGTCACTTGTGTAACAAGTCCTTGTTGGTTAGTGAGTTCTTGGTATTTCTCCTTTCATTTTTCCCTTTCCTACAAAGCTTGAAAGCTTTGGAAAAAACTAGATGTAACTTAATCACTTATTAATAATTTAGAAATATTTACTTGGACCTAAATTTTGTTCTTCCCTTTCTCTTTGTCATTACTGGACTAAAAAAGTATTTGTAGCAGTGGCCAAAATAGTGGCATTGTCCCATAGCACCCAGAAATCACAGAGAAGAGTAATCTATGCAAATAGTAAATTAAGTTTTCAGTCATATTGTGTGATCTCTGACTCTCACCAAAGTGAATGAGGCTGAAATTCCCTCATGTTATATCTCTGTGCTATAAGGTATGATATTGTCTGCTACAAAAGTTTTGATTTTATTGTCTTAACACTACTTTCTACTTGTCTTTTTCATGTGTTGTCCCTCTAGTCGTGTGACTTTTCAGCCTACCCAGCTTGACTGAGCATTTCTGCCTGGAAGCATATTGGGAGCAGCTTACTTCTGAGATACCTGACGCTTGCTGGTTTTGCTTCAGGGTACTAGAAGTTCAAGGGTTGTCTTGACTTGGAAGGTATGGGAGTTATTGTACTCAGATAAACTGTCATTTTAGAGAATAATCAGCTGCTTGCAAGAATATTTCATCTGGCTTCCCTGCAATTCTGTGCTGTTATTTTGTTTTACTATTTCTAAATACTCTGTAATGGATCTGCTCCTCTAAACTAGAGGCGTCCTACAGACTAGACTTTGACCAGCTTTAAAGATGGTTTACATGGGTTTCAATAGGTTGTCAGATCACAGCTTAATGGGAGTATCTCACTGAGACTTAAGTGATGGAGAAAACCTAGCTAACTCACAAAGGCTGAGGCTATCCAAATTGTTATGGTCTGACCCATAACTGTCCTAAGAAGGGAGTTAAATTTAGCAAAGGGCTGGGAATCCCCATGTCTGAGTTCTGCACCAAGGTTTGCAGATTCCAAATCATCACGAATGCTTGTTTTTCCCAAAACCAAACACCCTTCTGACCTCTCTAATTTTCTGATATAAACTAGGAATCTTTTCATGATAATCAGAGTCAAGTATCAGTTTCAGAAAGCCATCCCTGTGCATTATAGGCACTTATGCACATTAGAAAACAAAACAAAACAAGCAGTCTACCACTTTCCGGGATTAATGCTATGAAGGTTTTTATGGGTGGTCCACAAGTGGACAGAATGTTGCGCTAATGTGTGACTGCATGGCAATTAAGTTTAATTAGGGAAGGTTTTGAAAAAGACAGATGAAAGTAAATTATGGGAATGAAAGCAACTGTGCTTTTGGGGACCAGAATGTGCCACACTAGTTCAGTGAAGTGTTGCTAAAAATGTCCCCCTTCTGTCACATTCTGACACACATCCAGCAGTTTGTCAAACCAAGCGTTTTTCTCTAGAAGGAGGAATCTCTTAGGAGCACATTCTTCACCCAGTCTCTGCTGAACTCACTGGTTTCTTCAGGAGACAGCTGCACTTCTATAGCAAGAGCAGCAGCAGATGACCCTTAATATTTTGCCATCCGGTTTAGTTTAGCGTTACCTCTTCTCTACATGGAGTAACGATGGTAATGATGAATGTGGATTTTCATGTGTGCTCTGGGGAATTTTATTTTACAATTTCATATTTTTACTGCTTTCTCAGATTTACAACTGAGCACCCCATATGGAACATCTGATTCTGGTTGCAGTGATTTTCCCTGGTGAGAAGACCTCAGTAAGCAGACCTGGAGCAGTTCCCAGGCTTCCACACTGCATGGTTTGAGGGCATTCCAGCAAACAGACTCTTTCAGAGCAGAGGACTTCAGGGTTTCTGTGCTCAGAGACAAATTGTTTCAGAGCTAGGAGCCTATTTCTTCCTCAAGAAAATTTTAAAGGAAACAAAATTTAACATGCTGAAATCCTCAATGGAACAGAATTGCTTTTTTCTGCACTGGACTGAGTGGATGTTACTGCAGGCACCATTACAACATGCTGTGTTATATTGGATTTTATTAAATTATGGAAAATAATTAAGTAGAAAAGCAGGGGGGGAAATGCTATACAATCTGCAGGCAGATCTTTTTTCTTAGCTTTGATAGTGTCTGGCATTGCTTTCCTCCAGGACACTGGGATGCTTTTTTTTCCCTAATGAACTTTTTACATCTGAGATGAAATACTGATTCTGTAGACAATTTATTAAGGAAAGCACCAGTTTCATGTGAGTTTTCAGTCCAGCAGGGAATGTATATGTGGAAATCATATATGGGTATAGGGAAACACCTCATAAAAAGAATGACTACATAGTCAGCAGCTGTAATTTATGTTCATTCTCTTTTAATAAAAAATATGTGTTCAGACCAATCTTCCATTTTCTTAGCGCAGCTCAGCAAGGTACCCTCAACTGTAGTTGTTTAACCTTCTGACTTTGGTTTGTTTATGTAAAAAAAGAAGGCTAAAACCAGCACTTTGTGTTTTCAGTTATGAAGCCTATTCATATGTGAAAGGTTCAATAAGGATGCCTTTCTCCACTGAAGGAAGCTGAAGTAAGTGTTGATAAAAACATCACACATAAAAGCGTGTTAAAATGAAAACAGAAAGACAAGAGGATGCAAAATAGAGAAAAGAAGCTAGATCTGGGGTTTGAAGGCTGACCATGAATGGCTGTGCACAGGTAATCCAGATACATTAATGCCTGGGCTCTCCATGGTAAGGTATATGTTTACCTACACATACACAGATACAAAATTTGCAAAAGAGGTATGTGCCCACAAACAATTTTCTGCAGGTCAAATTTTGTGCAAATCTGTCAAATTAAAAATTACATTCCTAGCAAGAATGCTCCAACAAAACTTGTAGATAGGATCTCATATTTAGCACCCTCTGAAGAGAGATCTGCTTAGCTGGGGATCAGATCCCCTAGATTACTCAGATCTCCTACTTGCCTCCACCTCTGTAACTGGGAAATGAAGGTGCAGTAAAAGAGCTGTTGGTATGTGCGGTAATGAAAAACTTCAGAATATGCCTGTATCTGTGGTACATAACACTTGTGAGGGGAGCTGGCACAGTCTCTTCCATAGAGTTGTTACATGACATCTGTAAACTCATTCTGCAGTGGTGATGATCAGATATTGGTAGAAGCCTGATGCAGTTATGAAGCAGCAGGTGAACAAGCCATTGCTCCGCTAAAAGCCTAAAACAAGCATTTATTACTTCCTGTAGGTCACAGAAACATCACTCATCTGTCATTTTGATGATAACCACTCCCTTTTCATCTTCATCTGCCTAAATACTCTGTCCTACACCTCTTTTGCATAGGCTGTAAATGCCCCCCATCCATCAGCTTTCCCAAGATGTGCAGTATTCCTGCTGGCACCTTCTGCAGCAGCCAGATCTCTGGGACAGACTGAAAGGAATTTTCTCAGTTGAATAAATTAAGGTAAAGGCCAGTAGTCAGCTTTTGCTCAGTTAATGACAAGGAAAATTCACCTAGATTAGTACTGGCTACTTAACAGGAACCTACAGTGCATCAAATTTTGGCCTTCTATGATTTGGATACTTTCTAAATCATATTTTATACCAGAATGCTGCAATGTTCCTTGTTGGACAAGCTAGGGAAAAGCAAATTTTTACAGCTTGAGGAGCCCTGTGACAGCAGCTAGAGCTATTCTCCCTATTCTTTCCCCACACTGCAAGACTTCACAAAGCTTTAAAGCTGGAGAAAGTGAGGCATACAAAGAGACCTGTCAAAAAAATACACTAATGAAGCAAATGAGTCCATTATTTTCAGCTTTCTAGGAGACATGTTTCAGTCTGTGCGTATTCCTGCAACAAATGTTTAATATTTACAGGTGAAGGAACTCAGGCTTGCTGGTATTTTTGGATTCCTTTCTAACCTGCTCTCCTTTTTTTTTCTCCCCACCTCTTTCCCTCTTTGTGGCTTTCCAGTGTAAGTGGCCACAGAAAAACCCCTGTCCAGGATCCAGGAGGAATCCTTCACCACCAGCCCAATGTGAACCTCAGCGACAGCCGCTGAAATGCCTTGATCACACACTACCAACACTCTGCCCTGCCAGCAGCTGGAGGAAACTCCAGTTTATGTTAATAAGGTGCAGAGAGTGGCCAAAATATTTTGTGAATTTTCCGGCTCAAAAGGGTAATGAAGCTACCTCTGTCTCAGTACACTGGCATGGGAGCAAGGTAAACAACTGGGAAACATGTTTCAAAGGAGAAAAACAGAGCACAAACTCCCTGGGTTTCCCACTTCCACTAGGGGCTGAGTTTTGCCTCTTTCTACCTCTTTTTCCAGGCTGGCTGAACCCTTTTGCACAAAAGAGGGAGGGATGGGGGAGGGTGAGCAGGCTTTTCTGAGGATTAGCTTCAGGCAGCTCTTGCCAGACCAAAAGTTACACTGGAAAGCATTTCTTAGTTTATACCAAAAGAATTAATTGTTTAATACGTAAAGTAAAGCCAGAAAGTTATTCCCATAAATTTGATTTTAAATCTACCTTTTTATTAGCTTTGAGCAAAAGAAACCTCCACATTGCTTCGAGCATGGTCAGATTCTTTGGTCTTTCTTCAAAAAGCTCGCTCTTTTTGTCATTCCTCTCTGACCTCCTCCCTGCTAGTCCCGGGATGAAAAGCAAGCCAAAGATCTGCTGAGAAATGGGCCGAGCCACTGCTGACCTTTGCAAATCCAATTTCTTCAAAGTGAGAGCTAATCGACATGTTCCCACGCTGTGTATTGCTGGAACTTACGATGCAATTCAAGGAATGAATTCACCATGGTGCAATCTCACTTTGAATCCAGTTTTCTTGCTGTGTGTCAGAGGATCAAGGAGGCAGAGTGTGGTACAAGTTATACAGAGCAGTCATACACAAGTTTCACAAACCACCTAAGTCTGTGTTTAAAAGACTTTGCACTTTGGAGGGACTTTTTCCATTAAAATTTAAAATACATTGGCCTTCATCCCACCCCCTTCTACCTTCCACCGCCTCAAAAACAGAAAGCCATTTTGTAGTGATTTAAAACAAAAATAAGTTGATGAGAATTTGTAGTAAGTAATCTCCAAATAGAAAAAAAATAGGTCTCTGAGGGTATTATCTGATGTGTAACTGAGGTGCCTGGTGGGGAGATTTGTGTGCACAGGAGCTGTAGTTTAATGGGATTGTGCTAGAGGGAGAGCTTTAAAATTAATTTTTAAAATTAATATTCTCTCTCTCACTTTGCATATCTGCTTTGGTATGAGTGCTACTCTGATTTCACAGCAGCCAGTGCAAAACTCTGTCCAAGTTTTGCGATCTCTGTTAGGTACCGCAGCTGTGCCTGAAGGATCCATGCAGGAAAAGCATATTGGTATTCCCAGCTTAAATCTTATAGTCTTGTTTCAACAGGTGCCTGGAGACTGGCTTGCTCCCTGTTTTCCAGAAGGAGGGCTGTTTATTTCCTGCGCTGCTGGCCAAGTCTTGCCTGAGCCCAGCGTTGGGCAGTCCAATACATCCAGTGGGAGGAGCAGCGATGCACCGCAACCTCCTGATGTGCCCCAAGTGGGGCATGTTTGCATAATGCTGCAACTTTTTGTCTGGGGCAAAAGGGACAGAAGAGGACTCTCATTCCTCATTTAACTACTGTGGGGCATATGTCATGGGTAGCACGTCTCAAGTGCTTTCATCAGCACAAAAGAGAGCAGTTATGTCATTCCTAGTGTAGGGTTGTGCTTGGTGTGTCTCTCTAGGGATGCCACCTCTCCATCTCGGAAGCCCTAGCACGGCAGGTAGCAGTCAAGCTGTTCCATGTTTTGTGCCTTACCACAGACCTCTCGGCACTTGGTGTGTCTGGCCCCAGTTTGGTCATATAGTAGAACCAGAGATATGGCAACTTATTTCGCTCATTACCATCTACATTGCACAAGCGCCATTCCTTTAGGGCTGATGTAATGGAGAACCAAGTCCTTGGGCTAATGGGCTAAATTGTGCCCTGGCTGTACACTGAAGGCTTCCAGAGGAAGCCTCATTGCTCTCATTTTGTAGTTGTCCTTAGCAAAGCAAATGAAAATATATCATTGTTCTCAAAATTGCTGAATGAAGCAAGTTCTTTTTTAAATTTGATTTCCATAGCCATGAATAGTAAATTTCCTCCATTCATGACTGGTTTATAAAAGAGTTTGCTAACTAACCAGATCTGAAAAACTTTTTTTCTCAGTGAGTATTGCAATAAGAGAATTGCTTGTGTTTTTATTACTTTCTCAATATTTTTGTTATCCTCTTTCCCAAGACACGATTAGATTTTCCAGTCTTCTGGACATCAAAGATTTTGGAGAAGAGATTGTATAAACTGGATAGGTAACAGCTGTTACCAGATGGATTTACTGGTGGAAAGGGGAGAGGGCTAATTTGTTTTATGTGTTTCCTCCCACTACTGGCACCTTTCACTGTGGCACACTGTTCCTGTCCTGTGACAGGGAGTGTCTTTGCACAGAGGGAGCCCTGTCCACAGGATTACACTGAATTTTGAGTTTCACTGTTGTTTATAAGTGAGTTTTCCAACTGCCTTCATCATAGCTCTTTTACCTGGTCTCCCAGCAGTTTATTAGAGGGAAAAAATGGGACAGCAGCTCTAACTTTGCTAGATAATAACACCGATTGACGGATTTTCACTTCTGACCTTTTCAAGACAGAGTTTTGTTTGCTTTACTTCTGGATATCTGATGGCACTTTAAGTTTGATTTATTTCTGTAAAATAAATAATTGAATTCTTTAAGAATGGCCACAGTACTAAAGGAGAGTTTCAGCTTGAATGAACTGTATCATCTCTGCTGCACCCTTCCATTTAACATGGGAATTAACATTTTCATGAATCCTCTTTATTTCCTCATCTAGTGTAAAATTTCTTGTGATTCTCTTTTAGATTGTTCACTGTTTAGGAAAGGTCTTGGAGGGTAAATGGTGATTTGTATCTGGCAAAACAGGTTATGTGCGTGTATAACATGATTTTCATGTATTGCTATACCAACAATATCTGATCCCATTCAGATAACAGTAAAGCAACCTACAGCTTTGACCAGATTTGAAGAAACTCGCACTGCTTGTTCTTTTCTTTCTTACTTTAGGTTTCATCTACTTGCTTTGACATGTCTGTGTTGTGTTTGAGTACCTATTCTCATGATCTTCAAGCTTCAGCAAAAGGGAACACTTTCAATATACTTTGTCTGCAAAAATGTCCCATGTCCTACAAATCCAATCTGATTTAAAAATGTAAGAGGGACTGGCATCTTCTCAATCTAGTCTCGTTCTTCCTCAGGTAGCCTAGGATAATATTTTTGATCCTTTCCTGTTCTGGGGAACTTTAGAATCCATTACCATTGCAGAAGACTAGATTCTGGCTTCATCTAGTCTATGAGGATCCTTGGACCATAGCAAAAATGCTCAGATTCTCATAGAGTTTAACCCTCTTCTTCAAGCTGGCTCTTGGGCACTGGGCACCACATCTGGGGGAACATCCCTGGAGCAGATAATCTATGTCAGTGGCTGCTGGGTTGTTGTTGGGAGAATGAATCCTGGCTCAAGAAAGACAGAACACAAGCCATATCCAGAAATCTTATCTAGTGTGATTATTTTGGTTTGGTTTCTTTTTTACAACTTAGGCCTTAATTAATTTCAAACTGGTTTTTTCCATCTCCTTCTGACTACTGCTACATATAGTTAAAGCAAATGACCCCAAAAAAGTGAGGAAGTCCATTTCAAAGAGCAACTGAGCTTTTGTGCAAAGCCCAGAGTATTTTTTTCTGCGTAACAAGTGGAGAAATGAGAACACCTATGCCAGTTTCAAGACAAAGTTTTCCATCTTTAGGGAACATTTAGACTGCAATAAGGATCAAACTACAAAGCCAAAGGCAAAAATGCAGAGGAGGCTCAAGACTAGCTGGGCAGCTTGCTGCAGAAACAGGAAGTTCCTTGATTTTTCTTTGAAGAAAACCAGTTTGCTGTGTACAATTGATACAAACAGGGAGAGAAAGAGTTGTCTGACTAATAGTGAAAGATACACTGAAATCTAGGTTGCAGTCCCTGTTTTACGCACAGCCCTTTCAATATGCCAGGTTAGGACCCGTGCAAGTGAATGAGTGTTACCCTGTTATCTCTGGGTCCCCATGCTGGGTGCTAGCACACGCAGCATTAATCACACTTAGTGCTTGTACACTGGCAGATCACAACCTTTAAAAGCTGTGTTAAACAGGACAGTCTCTTGCACCCAGAAGAGGGGATCTTGTTGGCACATCTAAGAATCAGCAGGAGCTTGTGCCTGTGGTCATACCAAATGGTTGCCAAGCTATGAAAGCAACAGGTAATTCAATGCAGGATTGGAAAGGTAGTGTACATCAAGATAAAGCTATGTTTCATAGAATCGTAGAATCACAGAATGGTTTGAGTGGGAAGGGACCGTAAAGATCATCTAGTTCCAACTCCCCCTACCATGGGAAGGGACACCTTTCACTAGATCAGGTTGCTCAAAGCCCCATCCAACCTGGCCTTGAACACTGCCAGGAACGGGGTATGAAGTAATTTCTCTTTGCTTCACTCTTCAACCATTTTGCACAGGAGTTAAAGGACTGTTTTCAGCACTCTATTGATAGACACTGCTACAGTTATTTTTACTACTTCCTTATCACATATTTCAGGCTCTGCAGTGACAGCAATAATGATTAAATGAAAAAATAAAAAATCATTAGCTTGGCTAAGTATTTGCCATAAAGGAACATGTATTTATGGTGACTTTAAAATGTCATAGCAATGGTCTGAAGAGCTATAGAAACTGTGAAGTTTAATATATATCGCTAACAGGAGATTAAAGTTCTATGGCTCAAGACCTCCACTACAAACACATGACAGTATTTTTTTTTTAATGTAGTTGCATCTTCATAAAATCTGTTAAACTGCAGCTTGCAGAGGAAGTGTAAAGCACAAGGCAAATTAAAGTACAGTAACCCTGAAAGGACAAATTGATCTAACCAGAGATGTAGTACTTACAGGAAAAAGAATTGAGATTACTGATGGCTCAGTGCACAGAAGCAGCATTTAGTATGATGGAAAAGTGTACACTATGAATTAATTCTGTCAGTTTTGTGCTGGCCTGTTTTTCATTTTACATGGCAAATAGTTTGATCCATGTTATAAGGTAGGTAGTTTTACAACCCTGGGAAATTCATAGGTATTTCACTAGGTATTTTTCAAGCAAATTTAATCAGGTTTCATTGTTTACAACCTCTGTCCTTCTGTAAGTCTTGTATCCAGAGTTAATTTAGGAGCACAACCTGCTTGTTGACTGTAGTTTGAAAGAAAATTGAAATTTCATTAGTTGCTATTATTTATAACTCCAAAGTATTCAAGCTTGAATATCTGTGTTTTATTTTTTTCTTCAGGAATTCCTTCTTTTTATGATTTTTTGTCTGTAATCTTGCCATTCCTGATCCTGTAAATACATATACTCTCATGTAGTTCAGGAAGGAATTATAGCATTACAGTGATTTTGAACAGATTTGAGCTCTGATATATTCCTTTAACATCTCAGAATTTCCAGGGGCCTCAGAAGGGTTGTTCCAGATTTCTGGTTGTATAACACCAGCAGAATTCTATCTTTACATTTGCATTCAGAGCTAATGTATTAGTCATCCAGGTCCCTAAGCAGGTTAATTATCTAGTCCAGTTCTTCAGTGCTGCTTTAACTGTTGCACTCACAACTTTTATGAATTTCATATAACATTAGATGATGGTAAATAGGTTTAAACATCAACTGAACTTTTAAAGATGGAAACTGCTGATATTTTTTACTAATTTCTAGATCTGTTATATTACTAGTACTCTTTGGGAAAGTTCTGATTTACAAAATATGATCTTACAGTGTGTTTTATCTTATTGGTTCTTGCCATATTGTCAGAATGCAGTGTATTCAGACAGAGGCAACCAAAATGTATGCTTCAGCCTGCAGAGAAAGAGTGCAAAGCTGCTTTGCATTTTCTAGAAACAGATCCTATTTAGTCTTCCTCCAACTGAATGGCATTTTATTCTTGGTTTTGTGCTTTCAATTGGGTTCTTTGGTTTTATTTTTTGATACATGTATCATATATTCACAGGCAAAGTCCAAGTTTCAGAAGTTTTCTTAGACTGAATTTAATGCTTTTGAAAGCTTTACTGGAAACCATCGTTCTCTGACTGCTCACAAATACAGCACTTTATATCTCTATCTGCACTACTCAGGAAAGTTTCTTTACAAAATGCTGCATATTTTTCCACCCTTTCTCAGAAAGTACTTTTCTAGAAAAGATAAGATAGCCTGTTTGATATTATGCTGTATCAAAAATTGCCAAAAATTCTATTTAAGAAAATTCATCTTAAGAAATAGTATCTTGAAGAAGATACCACCTTAAGAAACTTCCTCTTGCTAACCACTGTGAAGAGTTTTTGGTTTTCAAGCACCTATGTTGTTCAGCTGAACTGTTTATTCCCCTTCCATTAGTAATTTAATACCTGTATTTTCCATAGAACTATTCACCAGTGTGTAAAATGTTATTAGCAAAAGGGCAAGAAAGATTCTGATTGAAAATTAGAACTGCCTAAGTAAAAGACTGTTTCAAATATGCACTGAATGGGGGTTAAATTGCCAGTTTCTATTTGTAGGCAGTTCATGTGAGATCACTTAAAATGATCTGGAAAAAGCTGTGAAGATCAGCACCTTAGTGATTTCTTTTCTTATCTTGAGCACTAATATATTTTTCTTCTTGCCTTCTTTTCATCTTTATTCATCTAGCTGTATATATAAACTTAATTATTAGTAATAGATAGATACAGCTACAATAAGTCCCCACCAGTCCTTCCTATTTTTGCTCTCTTTCCCTCACTCAGCTTATTTGAGTAATATTTTATCTTTTTTGAAGCAATACAAATACAGTTGCACTCCTCATATTATTTTTCAAGCCAAAAATATTTGAATGATTATAAATTAAAGAGCTGGCTTTTCTGAAGCTCTGATGGTGTGCTCT
>JAOXXN010000446.1:24483044-24496985 GCA_026770055.1 Myrmophylax atrothorax
TATTCTGGTAAGATCTGAGATAGAATTTTCATTTTGAAGAACTAGGCAGATTTCTGAAACTGACAGTGGAATACTCAGTATAACTTCTTGAGTGATAGGATAGCATTTGGTGAAATAGCAAGAAGCATTTAACAGCTTTGCAGAAAGGATTGTTTTTCTGAGAGTGTTCAACTCAGATAGAATCAGGGAGTTTAGAAATTGTGTAGAAAGTCATGCCCTCAAAAGATTTGGTCACAGTCTAGGTCAAGAGTTAAATGAGGTTTAGACAAGGTTTATGTCCTGATGCTTTGCCATCCATAGGTGAAGAACTTGTTATGAATTTGAGCATCTGTACCAGCAGCTGGTACACAATTCATTTTTTGTTAGCCTTTTTAAGTACTGCATTTTAAAAATCTTTATCTTTTTCAGCCTGAATGGTGTTTCTCTGGCAGCACTTTTTATGGGGCTTTACAGCTGTGCCAAACAACTAGTTTTGTTCTTGCTTTTGTAACATTTTCTACAATTTCTGCCAAGGTATTGACATATGTGTAGAATTGGGCATTTGTTGAACTTCAGGGTTATTTTAATTTTATAGGCTTTAGTCATTCACCATCAACTACTGAAATTAAGTATGAGAATGATAGTCACTGGAAGAAGCACAGTATGCTACAACTGCATTGGAAGATGAAAAGATGGTATACGAAAGTAGTATACTATTGAGAAGTTTAGTAATGTCAGTTTTGGAGTTCTTTCACAAGCTTGCATATGAGGTGGATTGCTTTATGTAACAGGTTAATTTCTTTCTTACCTCAGGAGTGATTCTCCTGAATGCAGCTGACTCCACAGTCTGCCTTTCTTTTAATCTGACTGTAGGAATGGAGTTGTTATGCATTCTAATTCACACCACCAAAGTAGTATCTGTACCTATGTGAAGCTTAGCAGAAAGAGGCTGAATGTGGCAACTTAATTTGTGTCCATCCCTCTCACTTTCCTTTATAAAACCATTTGAAAAAAGCATATCATGTCAAGTCCTCCCAGTTTTGATAGTGATGGTTAACCTACATAATAGCTTGTCTTTAATGGTATTTTCTCAGAATGTGATTCATGAGCTGCCTTGCTGATTGAGGAAGCTTCAGCTATTTTTTTCTTTCAAAACAGATACTTACCCTTACCTCCCCAGCTGGACAAAGCCAGTGATGAATAATCACTCTTATAGTTTTTCTGAAATATCAAAGTTGTCTCCTCTCTTGGTAGAGAATTCTAAACCGTCCAAGGAAAAAGCAGACCATGTGAATATCCTTTCTGAATTCCTAATTGTTTGATTTGGCAGTTTCCAGTGAAGCAGCTGGTTGTCTTTGGAAAGCTATGCTTGTTGTTTTGGGTTTGAACATCATGTGTCTTTAATTTTCAGCACTAGCCACAGGGATAAGTATCACAAATATCTGCTTGAAGGCCTTTTGCCCTTGGGAACCCAATATATACTTGGCAGTCTCTCTGACAGTGGGGCTGAGAGGAGAATCAAAGCTGACTCATTGCTTTATATCCCCTCAGGGAAAAGAAAGAATATAAAGGTCAATTGCTGCTTCCTTCAGTTGCCTGAAGCAAGTCTTTCCTGTTTTGTAGAGAATAAACGAATGTCATTTCTAAAACAATCTTCTCTCTGTATGAAAAAATTATTCCATCCAGTATCATACAGCTGATTCTGGGTCTTGACTTCCTTGTATCCATCCCCATGCTGTCCTGAGTGGACTTCAGAAATCCGTAACCCCACACATAACCAGGAATGGACATTCACTCCTTCCATTCAATACTTGCCTCCAACAGGATCTAGTGTCATATTCTACAGCTCAGCATACAGTAAACTCAGATAAAAATGAATGTTTACAGTGCTGTTTAAGCTTTCAGGTGGAGAGAACATGGAGTGTGCTTCATTTATTGTGCCCAAGCTGTTAACAGACTCTGATCTTCTACTGCACAATTATGACCAACATAAATGAACATCTCACTGTGACTTTTAGTGTAGATATGTTCATTACTCTGCCCATGGGTATAACTTCCCAAATATTCTCCACTTTATATGCCACACTGAAGTGAAACAGTCGTTAGTGTGATGGTAACATCATAACACAAAGGGGAAGTCTGAGCCCCAATGTATGCATTAGCTAAAGATTAAGTAGGCTGCCAGATGAGCTTTGATTCATTTTAGAAATGTTGCTAGGCAGAGCTCCAAGCTCACACCAAATGATGCCAAGATACTTGCTCATGTCTCCATCGCCCCTTATCTCAAGTGGTGCAACTGCCAGAAATAATTTTCTTTAATAAAAACTTCATGCATTTTACATGTTGCTTTTTCTTATGTAAATCTGATTAGTTTATGATTTTGATTTGGAAATAGAATTCAACTGTTGTATTTTAGATCTGAAAAGCATCTTTCTTTTAAGACAGCTTTTCCATTTTTCTAGGAAATACATTCCTTTTATTTTATAATCAGCTCAACTCAGCACAAGAATCTTATGGGAGGTGGTGGCAATTATCAACTAAAAAAATCCATCATTTTATTTCTAAGTCTGCAGGTTTTTCTGTTATTCCTGAAATTCAGTGCTTTTCTAGGGAGTATGGTTTTGAGTTGATGAGGGATTATACCACTCAAATACAAAGAAAAATTTTAGCTCAGGAAGAAGGTCTCTAAGATGAATGGATGTATTAGCTTAGCATAGATCTAAACTTTGTATTGTAATGGCTTTCAGTGATATAGAGCCCATTGGAATCAGCTGTTGTCTCACAGCTGAAAATAGGACTCAAAAGGGTTCTGATTATTCCTGATTTGAAAGGTAAGTTGCTATGACTTTTTTGATGCTTCACTTAAAATATGCTTATACAGTACTTAATTATATTAATATATCTCTTTAATCACTCTGTCCAAAAAAGAAAATATGGCCTTGATCTTTAAGAAAGATCTGCTCTTTACACTTGTAGGAGTGCGTGCCTGGACCTATTTGTACAATTAGCATTAGTTTTGCTTTGTAACAAATTCCTTAAGTTATAAGCACTTTAGTTTTCATTAAAGTATGATTCCATTTACATCTTTTATGTCTACTTCCAGTAATTTATTGGCAAGCAGGGACCAAATTTCTGCAATCAGTGTTATATATTTTGTACAGAAGAGCCAGACAGAAGTGTGGCACAGAGTGAAGTCCTTTTATTCCTTCTTCTTTATTCCTTTTAGCTCTGCTCCACACTAAGGTATAGAAGAAGTCTTGCACAACATTACATAGACATAGGAAGGCACCCAGTACTTGAGCAAGGACTGAAGCAAGAAAACCAAATGTGATGGTAAGAGCAAAGCACAGCAGAAAATACTTTAGAAGGATCTATAAAAAGTTTAAATTGGTAAAACATGTATGTGGGTGGATTAGAAAGAGAATAAAGCATAATTAAGTTACTGAAGCCTCAGCAGGCCTGTGAACATTGTTCAGCGTGCATTACAGTTTGCTTTAAAGAAATGTCAAGAATACCCACATCCTTAGAAAGGGAACTTTTTTTTGTAGTTTAGCATTGATTTTACCAAATGCATGAAGTCTGCCCTTTCTTGGACTTTCCATCACTCTGCTGCAGGGTACTGAGTGTATTACAGGAACGCATGAAGGCAAAAGTCCCACTTTGTGCAAACTAGTGACAAAGCAGGGCTGTGCATAGTAGGCACAGCTGAAAGTCAGAGGAAATTTTGACATCCTGCATCACTGTTAGCCACTGGGTCACATCTTCTTCTTCGAGATTTCTGCCTCTCTGCATTGGTGTGGATAGCCCCCTGTGGGGGTCCCTGTCTATGCACTAATACCAGGAGAAGCATGGATGGATGTGAGGGGATAGCTTTGTCCTCTCTCCCTTTGAACTTAAGGAGAGCAGAGAGAAAAGTGGCAATCACAGAAAAGTATCCTTGCAGCTACTGAACAGCATTTCTAATTGCTCTATAATGTGGACAGTTTAGGTCCAATGCCCCTATGCCATGAGTGACCCAGACATTGTCCTCTTCTCCTTCCCCCCAGACCCTACTTGTCCTTCTCTGTTCCTGGAGCTTCCTGGGGGTGACCCTTAGTGACCACTGCAGTCAAAGACCCAGGCTTCTCCTTTACAACACTCTGTTGCACCCGAGGCTGACAAGAAACCAGGACTGTGAACTTCCTAAAGCATTTGTTGAAAGGTAGTACTTCTGCAGTCAATGCAGCAGAGAAAATCTCCTGAACTCAGCCACGTGAGTGCCATGGTGCACACAGTGCAATACAGGTAGGTCCCAAAACTGAAGTCAGACAGGGGGTTTGGCCCCCACTTCAATAGGTAGCCTTTCATTTAACTCTCCCTCTCATGGTCTCCAAAGCCCAAGGCCTCTGGGAGTTGATTTTGTGCCTTGTCAGGCCTATGCCCTCCCCAAAACATCCTTACAGAAATGCTCAGCAGGCTCTGCCATAGTGAGGGGCTCCTGCACTGGCAGATTAGTGTAGTGTTGTGGTTGGGAAGGTCACGTACAGCAGCTATAATTGTGAAATTATGAAGAGTAATGAGGATTTGAGCTGTTATTTTTCTCATAAATACACACTCTAATGTACAGAAAAAAACACAGTGTTGACTGAAAATATTGTGATCTTCAGGGAGAAAAAAAAATGTTAGCCAGAAGTGGTGTGCCTTTCCCTATGGTCCAGCTAAAAAAGTAAAATAAAAATACCTTTTTTAAGGTGGCTGCCAGCCAACATTTCAGAAATATTTCCTTTGTGTTTCTGCTCAAAGTGATTTATGTCCAAGTACTCTCTAGCTGGTTCTCAGGTTGCAGTAATGATTTTGATTGTTTGTTTATAATTTTATCTGAACATTTCTGCCTGCCATGTCATATATTCTGAACTAGTAAAAGTGTCATTTATAGGCAACTGCTGTGTTCATGTAGAGTCCGTTGTTCTCTCTTGTCTCTTACTGCTCACAAGTATTATATATAATATTTCAGAGACAGAAAAGGAAAGAAAAAGGACTATGTCCTTATCTTGCTGACCAAGAAAATAAATTTTCAAGGAAATTATTCTGATAGATATGTAGGGAAGTCAGGATATTTGGACCAAGGGACAATTTTTTCCATGCAAAGTGTTAACATACTTTCTCATGAAAGAGGTGAGTCCAAAGCTGCATGTCATCAGTCCAGATGCTTGTTAGGCAATCAGACTATGAGGGAAGTGCAGTTGGGCCCAGCTGTGATGAACAAGGTCATTGTGCAGGACACTGCATGAGGAACGTGCTTCAGGACTTCAGGAACTGCCTACAAAATGTCACAGAGTTTTATTTGAGATATTTGAGTGGAAAAGTCTGTCTGCGTACCAGGCAACTTGTTTTGCTCAGTTGAGACCCTGTGTCCTTTAGATGATTTTGCATAACAACAGAGGAAAGGGGCAACTGACTTAAAAAAAAAACCAAACAACCAAAACCAAACAAAAAGCGTGGGGGAAGGAATAGACAGTAAAAAAGTATATTAATCATGGAATCAAAATTCAAGAACATAACACAGTTCATATCAACATAAATATCCATATGAAAAATTAGGCTGTTTCAGTGAGAAAACATTGGTTTCTATTTAAATAAGAAGCTCCAACAAATACATCGATGTTTTGACAGAAGCTGAAAGTTTCCACCATCATAATGGTAAAACAAAATAGTGGGTTGCCTGTTGGTTTACTTTCCACCTTGTGAAAACAAGGAACAAAGCAGCTACGGGACAACAAAGAAACTTTATTGTTCAAAGAGAAACACATAGTATTCAAAGGGTTTGTTTGCTGTGGGGGTTTTTTCTGCAGAAAGTACCTTTTGTTTAAATGTAAGTATTTTTCTTTTCAAAAGATATCACAGAAATTAGATCTAAAATGTATCTTATTCTCTTATTTAGTTGGGACTTCAACAGGTTCACACTGGCCAATTGCCTGTTGCAATCACTGCCTCATCTGACTCATTTGAATCAGCTTATATTATTTCACTCAGTGATTCCTTTACCAAGCTTATAACAACATACTGCTAATAAAAAGGTTGTGATCTGGTAGAGTTTTCACTTGTGCTAAGAGTTCCAAAGACTTTAAAAGTACTAATCACCCGTATTAGGGATTAAAAATACCACATTAAAGGGTATTGATAACAAAAACATGAAACTACTGCTGTCTTGCCTTCAGGGTAAGGAATCCACAAGGATTTTGTTCTGGAGGGAGGGTTTTGGAGGTGAAGGCATGGTTCTTGCATCATCCCCTTCTGTAGCCCTTAGTCTGCCTATAGACAATTCCCAGAGGATCCTCTCTGGCTGTTGCATAGAACTGGCAATGTGGAGCATGTGGCTTGTGCCACAAATGCCATTGCAGCAGTGGTACTCTGTCACTTGAGCCTATGTGGAGACTTCACAGACATCACCTCATGGCATAACAGTAGCATCCATCACAAATCCACGCACACGACACCAGGACAGGGAATCTGAATCTTGTTCTGCAAGAACTTGATTCCAGACAATGTGTCTCACAGTTTTTTTATAAAAGATAACATGTTCATGCCTCAGTGTGTCTCATGCCATATTTTGCATTTTATAGTTGCAGGGTAGATGCACACACCAGTTTACTGGCTGTGATTGCACAAACATGCAGTCAGGAGTGTTAAGGAGACACGCTGCCTTGGAAGGTCAGGTAAAGTTCTGAGAGAACATGGTAGCTACTGAATTCTCTCAGTGATGGTAGTTCAGTGAAACTTCACTTGGCACTCCCAAAAAATCTGACTGGAAGAATAAATAATTCAAAAAGGACTCCTCAGGAACGGTCTAAAGCTTCAGGCCAAAGTATATGTTTTAGAAGACTGTTGCCTGAACACATCTATTCTTGGGTCTGCTGCAGCTTTTCTTTTCTTCTTGTCAACATAGCATCTTCGGTTTTCTTACAAAAAATTTACCAGACATTGGAGATATATCATGGTGGGAGAAATAAAATGTTTTTTTTTTTCTGAACAACTAATCATCCTTCAGCTTCCAGATAGCTATGAATATCCTCTCTTTTCCAACATTACTCCATTTAAAGAAAACCTCAAAACCAGTACTGTTACTGAAGGCTGGTATGTCCACTGGTAAGACAAGTCCCCCAGCTCTAGTACAATTTCTTTCCCAAATAGAGTTCAGGAACTAGCAGCACCAAGGAGCAATCCAGCTAGAAGCAGTCACACACTGTATCCCACAAGCTAATGTTAATTTTAAGAACACAGTTCATGAAATTTTCAGAAAGCACAGAGAGTACTGGGAGTGGAAAGAACAGAAGTTTTTGATGGAGAGGAATAGCATTCACACTTCGATAAGCTCCAAAAATGTATTTTCCAAACAGAGGTGCTTTGTATTACACCATTCCTGTTGGCTTTTGGGGGGGTTTCCATTAGATGTATAAACTTCTTGCCACAGTAATAAAGGTCAGGCACTATTGTGCCTCTTTTATGAAACTTACTAGCACCAGTCATGTGTACAAACCCAGGAAGTATTTATGTATGTGGAATACGTACTTAAATAGTGGACTACAAATCATTTAAAGATGCCTGTGATATGAATCATACCACAATTTCATGGATAAGTGGAAACATTATGCAACTTACTGAGTTTTTAAAGCACTAACGAATGTGAACTATACTGCAAACTTGAGCTGAACCTTTTTCACCCCCTCTAATATATGTTGTGGCTATTTAATATTCCTTAGTAGAGAGTAATACTGACCTACAAGTCAGCAATATATTAGGCACCAGAGCCATGAACCTAGTGAGAACATAAACTAAACTGATTTTCAATTTTGGTACATTACAAAAAGGACCATTATTTGAGGTTAGAGATGTCAAAGTTGGTGACCTGGTATAATGAAGTACTCCCTGACACATAGTGAGGCATGAAAAGTAATTGGAGGCAGTATAAACTTTTAGAGGCTTAGGGATTTTTCCCTCCCAAATTAAATATTCTTTTACACACAATTTTTAAAATTAAAAATAGTAATTTCTTTACAGCATTATACAAGCAGAAATGATGGTCCTGTAAAGTTTACAGCTGATTGAGAAACCTGTGTGTTTAGAAATGAGGTCACATCTTAACGCTTGGGTTACTTCCATAAGGCACTGATGAAAAGCAAGTTGCTACCTGCCAGCAAAAATATTATGGCAGCATGTGACCAGCTTTAGAGCTTAAAACCATGAAAGGATACAGACAATGTCCCCTTTGAAGAGCATTCCTGAAGATCGCTTTATAGTTTCTGCTAAGCTTTAACACACAGAGCAAACTGCTCCATGTCTAAGCAGCAATGATAAAAGTTGTTACTTCTTAGCTGCAATATTCACATTTGAAAACTCACTGTTAAAGTGTGCACCAGTCTTTCAGCTTGTCTGTCAGAGAAAAGGGGTTAGCACTTTGTCTCAGGAATGGTGTATTAGTACTGTGAATACCACTCTTCAGATGTTCATTATGGCTTCACATCCTGACTTTCTGCACTGGATTTGAACAATTTATTCCTGATTTCCTCTGGCATAGCATCATGTGAGCTGGCACAGCATCTCTCCCCAGGAACTAGACTGCAGAGGGCACTCCTATATAAGAAGGAATTACAGTCTCCAGACTCATTTACTTTTAGTCTTGATGATCCATTGGTATTTTTTCTTCTTTGATAATTAATTACATTATTATTACACTAAAAGGAAAATCTTCTTATTCTTGACAATTGGCTTTGTTATGATTATTTACTTCCCCCCTTCCAAGTTTATACAATTACAATGGCTGTCATGTTCCAGTCATCAGCCTCAGAAGTTAAACACACACAGAAAAGCTACCTATTAATACGCCATCCCTGGGCATAAAATGAGTGAGGCAGCACAGGGAGTGCATAGACGAGGATGGAAACAACTTTTGCCAGTTGCCTGGAAGCTCATAGAAGTGCTGTCTGAGGCAGACCATCCATGCAGCAATTTGAAAAACACTTTCCTTTAGTCCCATCCCTGGAAAGATTTGTTGGAAGCATTACTTTGGTTTGGATTTCAGCTGTGACAGTGAGGAAAGAAGCAGCCTGTGAAACAACAGTTCCAGAGCCTCATGGAGTATATTTCTGCTCCCTGAACTTTTCTGGAGGTGGGGCTGGACAAACAGGCTACAACTAAATGTGTCCAGAGATCTGCAGTTTGCTGGCACAGTGGAGGCAGTGTGTTGGACTGGGTACTCTGAATAGTAAGCAGCTGAGTTAAGGTTGCCATAATGCAAACTACTGCCTAGAGGTGTGATGTTAGGCCATTAAAACCCTGAGATGCCTCAATATTAGGAAGAAGTGAGTGTAGTTTATGCTAGCCTCACACACACACACACACACAGGCTCATGCCCTTTTTATGAACTAGAGGTAAAATCTGCAGTGGCATCATCCAGCAACTCAGTCTTAAGGATGAATATCTTAAACCTAACAGAGGAAACTCTAGAAGTTCAGATGGAGCCTATGGAGCTCCTACACTGCGGTTTAAATGTGCTTTATTTAATAAGAACAAGTCTGTACTAGCTTTGGCTTCTGCAGGGGATACAGCTCATGTGTTATGCAACTGAGAACAGAAAGGTGGTTTTATTTCCTGTGGGTAGTGCAAAGTGATCTGCCTTTTCACACTTACCTCTGGAAGCTTGTCACAGGGAAAGTGTAAGATCAGGCTAATGCTGTGCAAGAGAGCTGACTGAGCAAGGAGAGTGGCTGTCAGAGCAGCACGTGCATTTCCACAGCTGGGCCGTGAATCATGTTTATTTTTTCAAACCCAAAGACTTCACATTTTGAGTGAGAGATTTGCTCAGTAAAATGCATGCATTTCATATTTCATTACCACATGCTGTATATCTCATACAGTGGTTAAGAAATGAAGGAGTGTGGAAAGGACAGCTATCCAGGGGAACTGTAACCATAAAGATTCCACTGAATAAGATTTTCCCTTGTTCCAACTGTTATCTCACTAGATAAAAACATTCTGCTTTATGATTAAGCTAATTGTGTTGGACAAGCCAGTCTGAAGCCCTAGAAGCCTGGATTTTCAAATGTGCTGAGCACTGGCAACTGCAATCAAAGTCAGTGGGGACATTTAAACTGCAAATAATACAAAGTTCTTTAAAAATTCAGGCCAGAGGCTGTCTGTGAAATGGGAATAGAGATGCTACCTTGCCTCACAGGGATGCTGTCAACATTTGTGGCACAGATACTCACACTAGTGAGAAGTTACACTGAAAATTCTGTGCAAAAAAAAATCTTTTTTTCAGATTGGAATTTGGTTATTAATGTTAAGGTCTCAAGCCACAGACTGAATAGTGAAGAGGAAACCAATACATAGAATGAATGGATAACAGATCATTCCCCTCCATCCCAGAGCAGGTTAAAAATCATAGTAGATAGACTACATGGACTGAATAAATGTTGTGCATGTCTAGCATTCCCTACAGCATTCCCCCTAAAGGAGGTGTGTGGCACTTTTTTTGAAATATATGAAATATATTTATAAATATAGGTAACATGCATAAAAAATGGGTATTTGAGTAAGAAATTTTCATAAATAGTCCAGTAAAGGGAGACAAAGATGGCATACAAGGAGAGGCTGAGAGAGGTGGGACTGCTGAGCCTGGAGAAGAGAAGGCTCATGGTGGGGATCTCATCAATGTGCACAAATACCCAAAGGGAGGGTTTCACACAGACAGATTTAAGCTCTTCTCAGTGCTATCCATTGAAAGGAAAAGAGGGAATGGGTACAAACTGAAAGATAGGGGATTCCATTAATAATATTTAAGAAAAAAAACCATTTTTACTAAAAGGGTGATCCAACACTCAACAAAGTTGTCTGGTGAGATTGTGGCATCCCTATCCCTGGAGATATTCAAAACTCAACTGGACAAGATCTTGAGAAATCTGCTGTCACTGATTCTGCTTTTAGCAGGAGGTTGGACTAGACAATCTCTGCAGTCCAAATTCAACCATTTCATGATAAGTGAGCAAATATTTTTCTAATTGTTTTCCTTATTCACTTTCTTTGCAGAATTGACAGAATAGATCAATCTGCATTCTGTTCCAGTTTGGGGTTTCTGCTTTTCTTTTTCTCCTTTATCAACTATTTTTTTTTTCATTTTGAGGGTGCTGCTCTCTAATTTTACAGGTTATTGCAGTGTTCTGCTAGGTCTCCTGAGTTTAGAATCTGTTCCTTATTTTGTGATTGAAGTTTCAGAACAACATCACCGAGTGCCCCACTGACAAATAAAAATAAATAAAAAAATGTAGCATGAATTGTAGCAGAAAATGAAATGAAAATATTCTCCCTAATGTCACTACAGTAGAAACTGAATCTATTTCAATGTACTTTTTCAAGTGAATAGGGAAAATACTTGTAACAGGTGAGGATTAATTTCCCCATAACTAGCTATAACCTGAAGAACTGACCAAGAATGAGAGCTGACATCCTAACAATAGTGGTAGGGTGAAATTATTATATAAAAACAGAAATTTGTAATTTAAATCATTTGGGGGAGTGGTACTAAGGAAATAGAAATACCAAAGTTCAATACCCATAAAACCATTAATTAGCAGTAAATATTGCCCTGCAGCCTGCTGTTACAGCTGAGACAGTTTTGTAATATTTTAGATGCCATGACACCGTGATTTATATGTTTCTCCTTCTAAATGTTAGAGCAAAACTATATTCTATTGCCTTAACATATTTCCTGCATTTCCATGAAAGATTGTGAGTGACCTACTCACTTTACAATCATTTTTAATAGGTTTTCAAATTAGTATTTAACCATATAGTCACTAGCATGACATAAACTCAGCAATGTACCTTGCCAGAGCGATGTGAACACTTTTAAATACTGCTATAAAGGATAGAAATACAGCAAACCATTTAAATGATTAACACAGTTACTATTAGCAGGCTGGAAGATAATTACACAGTGATTCACAATGTTTTGTTATTGTAGTAGTTACTCATATTTGGATTGTGGTAACATTCAACAATTGTTCAGCACAGCTGCAAAAAAAAACCCCAAAATCTATCAAAATCTATAAATACTTCACAGGCAAGCAGAGGCAACACTGTGTCACATTGCACATGTTAATTATGGAAGATCTTCAAACCAGGTATCTCTTTTTTCTTTCACAATTTCTCCTTTTTTCCCTCTTTAACATTAGTATTTTACTACTTGTTCCGGTTGGCCTGCATTGGGGATTTTTTTTTTTTTTTTGGTAGAACTTTGGAAAATACAACTGACTGGTATATTTATATCATGTGAGTATGTAATGAGTGCTATTAGACAATTTTTTTTTTCCTCATTCAAAATTCTAAGTAGAATGGATCTTCTGTGCCTTATCTGCCCAGTTTCAACAATGCCTCAAGCACTACATTTTTTTATAGTGATATTCAGGCTGATTTTCAGACTTCTTTTCTTGGATATTTTGTTTTACTCCTAAAGATTCTCATAAGGGTTCAAAATATCATTTCATCTCTTCTAAAATCTAGCCTCAGTATCTGAACCTGGCTTTGTTTTGCCTCCATGTTTGCACATCTTTTTGTTCAGGAAAAGGGAATAGAAGTGGGGTTCAACAGATGCTGTTTTAATACTATAACATCTCTTAAGAGTGCTGGGTAGTTTGTTCACCTTAGTTTTTACTTCCTTCTACTCTGAGAAGCCTGGGAAAACTGTAAGTTCTGTTAGTTGTTATGTGTTTACTGGGATTTGCTCCATTCCTGCAATATGAATAAACTTTTTCAACAATAAAAAATCTCATAATGAATCTGAGATATGTAGATTAGGAAAAATTTCTCCACTGAAGTGGTGGGACCACCATCCCTGAAAGTATTCAAAAATGTATAGATGTGGTGCTTAGGGACATGGTTTACTGGTGGACCTAGTCATGCAAGGTTGGACTCCATGGTATTAGAGGCTTTTCCAACCTTAATGGTTCTATGACTCTATGGTGACTGGAATCCTACCTGATGTTATTATGCCACTGCTTAACTCTGTTGACCAGAATAGTGTCCTTTAAATGATATAAGAAGAGAATGAATAAGTGCAAGGGTTTCCCTAGGTGCCTTGGAGCTGGCAGACAAAACGGGGCACTGGCAGTGGAAAGGAAAGATGAAGAGATCCCTTAAGCCCCGACAGAAAGGCTGAGAGGCTTGAACTAGTATTTTCTTCCTTTGAAGAAATCAATTGATGAGCCTTCAACACCTCACTTTTCCTAATATTCTGAGCTATGGGTAAGGATTATTGGTTTTAGTTAAAGGCTGTTTCACAAATAAAGACGTAGGAATAATGAAGGTGTTTTGCTGACTCCTTTCTGTGCCATACATGGCAACTCAAAACAGGATGAAAATGGCCAAGTTAAAACAGCAACTAAATAACCCAAAAGAGAGTTTCCATCAAACACAAGTTATTTTTATGCTCAGCTGGGGGTGTTTGAGTTATTTATGAAGTCCATATAGAGAAACTAACATTTCTAAATAATCTTAGAATAAATTATGAGTGCCACCATGCTGGGTTATATAACATTTTCTTCTATAAAAATATTTTCCATTACATTTTGTGGGACATTTCTAGCCCAAAGGATTCATGCAAAAATCCAGAGCATTATTGCAACAATATAGGGAGAAATGACACATAGCAGAATGATAATTGCTTACCATAAAATATGGATTAAAATGTAGTCAGTGCTTTTGCTTGTTTCTAACTTTTGAATGAAGGCATTCAGCAACAGGGGGTTTATATGGTGCAGGCAATACTGCATGCAAAGGTTCTTTCTCTTTTCCTAATACTTTTGAAATTCATATGAATTATATTCAGAATGCTAAACCAAATAGAACATGAAGAATTTATCCCTATCAAAAATATTTATTCATCTAGGTGACATTGGGGGACATGAGATAAAAATATTTTTGTCAAC
>JAOXXN010000446.1:24497085-24509889 GCA_026770055.1 Myrmophylax atrothorax
CACAGCGACTGAAAGAGGGACCTCAGGTACTGTGTAATCACATAATAAAAAGTAGTTCTTGTTCAAAAGTCTGTGTGTAAAGTACATACATCAGACAGTAAGAAGAGGAAGCAGGAACACCAGGCTGTGACCGGAAAGTGAGGCATGAGAGGCTGTGCCTGGCTTGGTATCACTCAGAAAGCTGTACCAGCAGGAGCTGCTCTCCCCTAAATCTCAGCCAGCACTTCAATAGTTTCTTAAGTAAAAAGGAGAACTGGAAGACAAATAAATTGACTAATTTTTAGTCTTCCTTCAATGACAGCTTTAACTCAGTTTCAATTTGAAGTTCAGATAAAGGTTGAGTCTTATTTTATCTACATTAGTTCATCTGTCTCAAACCATGGCTTTACTTCGTTACGTATTTTAGCCTTCTGCTCTTTTTCATGTAAGGTAGTAAATACTGGCTTTTTTCAACAGCTGAAATGTCAGGACATGATGATTTTCCATGTGCTAGATAAAACCTGAGAAATGCTGCATTTCTTTGCCATTGACCTCTGGAATGAAATTGCAGTTCATAGGGCTAGAGGACTGGAAGTGACACCCATGGTCACCAAACTCAGTGCAGAGAGCACCCGGGCACTACATTTATAATCTCTTTCACATGCCCACAGACTTTTGGGGGTCTTTTGGGTTGTTTGAGTTTTTTTGCAAAGTTTGAACACTACACTGCAAACAGACATTAGATTAGGAAACAAAATATTGCTTTTGGGTGGAGACTGAAGCCAGCATCCTCAAAGAGAGAATAACTTAAAGGATCAATTATATATTTTGTAGATGATCTACTGTGGAGATATTGTAGCAGGATTTTGCAGCTCACATCAGTGGGTGTTGTGAGTTCCTGACTCCAATACTAGTCCCCATCTCAGGGATGCTGCCCACCTCATCTTTCTGTATTTCAGTTTCCCTTCTTGTCCTCAGGAACAATAAATGTGGAGTGCCTTCAAATCTGGAGGTGAACAGTTTTTTGTAAGAGCTTCATTCAGTTTGAGGCAGAACAGAGAAATCCAGGCATCTTGTGAGTACTTTAAATTAAAAATAATCGTGGTCCTGTCTTACATTTTTTACAATCAGTAGTTTAAGTTGAAAGGGTCACTCCTTTCTCTGGTAGGTCAAGTTCTGTGGTTTTAAGTATTTTCAGGATATACCATGTCATAGGATGTCAGATACTACATTCCTCCACACTTTTTAAATCATTGCTTTTTCCTATAAGAAAGTAAACTTTTGTTAGAAACCCATTCAGGTTTACTTTGCTTTGAAAAAAAAATGAGGCTTTTATCTTACAAAACATTTCCTTATCCAGAGCTTACTGGCATCTACCAGATCAAGTTTTAGACAAATGGAGGATTTATAATAAGGTTTTATCACTCATTAATCTGATCTACAGTTTCTCTTTTTTGTTAGAATTATGATATATTTTTCAGCATCAGACCCTTTTTGAAGCCAGTGAGGCTTTTTGGAATATTATGGAATAATGACATCACCTTCACTATAGCATCTCAAATGCTACAATATAATACATTTGCTTAAGTCTGGGAGAAAGAAACCAAACCAATTTATTATAGCCTGTTGATTCACACTCACATGCTGTGCAGTTCGTGTAAAGGTCCCATTTACTTTTTCACATGAACTGCCACAGCATGGTTTAAATAGAGATTTCTCTAGCAGTAGTGCTAAGGTTTCTCATTAACATCATTTCTGGAGTCACTGGGCCAAGTATATCCCTAGTGCAATTCCACTGATCTCAGTGGGGTTATCCTTGAGATACATTTGGTCCATTGTTTCTACAGAATCCCTTTGTTCTTTTCTGATCTCTCAAAGAATTTTGTTACTTTGAACATTTCTCACAGAGCAAGACATGATGCTGAAAAGTTTGCAATATTTGTAAGTAACTTCCCAGGTTTTCTACCTATTTGTACATTGAAATAAAAAATGTATCCAATAATATATATGGGGGAGGGTGTTGGGTTTTTTTTTGTTTTTATGACATACACATATATGCTTTTTACAAGTTTATATTCTTGTTTACATTTTTGTTAGATTCCAAAATTTCATACAACTCTCCAAAATAAGATGAGGCAGACTGCGGGGTCATTTGGCATTATTTTCTGCCCAGTTCTACCACTTGTGATTTTTTTAAATAAATATTAAGTGAGTAGTGATACCAATATATTTTCACATTGAAAACTGAGATAGTCTGCTGTTCTATATGAATACTGAATGTTTATCTTCACTAGCTTGTTTTTTAGGGGTGTAGTTCTATAAGAAAAAAATGAATGCAGTATTAAAAAAAATGTTACATTGAATCTTTATACAACATTTTTCACAAGTTAGATTTGTACTTAATGTCTCTTCTGCACATGATACATGTGATTTACATGACTCGGATTTTTGTTCAGGACAATGAAAAGTGAAGTTAGTGAAGACAGCATACCAAAATGAAATCAGCGCTGTGACAAATGGATAGGTAAATGGAAAACACATCTTTTTTCTCAAAACACCATCCTTTATTCCCTTCTCTACTTTAGTGCAGTTTTGCACAGCCATTTGGTGGCCTTAATCAGGTATATTAATTTCTCCAGTAAACTATCAGCTCACCATGTGAACGTTTTTATTTGCCCTTGCATTCAGATGCAACTCTGTCATTTATTACAAAGATAATGCACATAATACATAGAAACTAAATTTGTTTTCCAAAAAATCCATAATCAGCAGAGGAAAATTATTTGGACTGGGACCCCTGGTTCCCTAAGCTCATAATTATCTTTCTATTGAGGTTTTTACTTCTCCAAACTCCTAAAAAAAATGAGTTCTAATGTGAGATTGCATTCTGCAGAGAATAGCCTACAGGATACAGAGAAATGAAAGCACTGCTAGTTAATTGCTGCTTGCAGAAGAAACGTTTGAGTCTGGTGATAACAAATAGAAGTGGAAACACTGGCATGGGAAGCTGTGCTGCTAACATGGCCTTTGCTTTACACCAGTTGCATGCATTCAGGAAAGTGCTGCACCTGTGACTTGAGCTGCTTATTCAGATACAGGGTCCTGATTTTTTGCAAAACTTCCAGACCCTTTTACTATGTTATTAACATTAAAGGCAGAAATCATATTGCTTCTAAGTAAGGATGTGAAAAACTCTCACTTAAAACTACTCAGAAGCAAAGCTTGTGCTCAGACTGCACACACAGAGAACTAGTTTATGTTTATAGAGCTTTATATGTGAGACAAAATGGAAAAATGTAGTTTAGTTTTATTTAACATCTCTCTCAAACTCCTAGAGACCACTTTGAGATGAATTAGGTGCTGGTAAGTACAGTGACTATGTAGGCAAACATTAACAGCCAAGATTCAGTCAGTAACAGTCCTCTATGTTATATGATGTGTTAAGAAGGTGAATGTTAGAATCTGGGGTTGTCCCCATGATCTTTTCAAAAGTGCAGTGTGATCATTTATCTACAAAATGCTAGAGCTCAGATAAAGAGCTGAAGGTCTCGTTTGAAAGCTGGTGCCTTCAGGCAACACCTGCTATATCACTGCAGTGTTTGTATTATTATACTGTTCCAGTCTCAGTGTGTTACTTGTGTCTTCCTGGGCTGCAGGTCACTGAGATGAAATGGTAACCTGTTGAACCATATTTTAACTCTGATCTTTGCACACAGAGTAGTCCATCAACAAAATAAAGTCAGAAAATGAAGCAATAACATGTAATCTCCAGTTTTTGATCAACTCCTTGAACTTCCTTGTATCAGCACCAATTGATTTCACAGGGAGTACATGAAGTCATGATTTTGTGTCACCTAACAGCTGGTCTTGTGCAACACAACAGAGGCTCCTGAAGCACAAAGACAAGAAACAGGACACAAAGTGTGTACTCTGTGGATAGCAATGCTCTGCAGAACATACTGTACCATCCATGGGATGCACATCCTACAAACTGCAGCACAGACTCAGAGAGTGGGGGTGCCATTTTGACATTCTCGGTGTATTCTGGGGGCCCAACAGCACCATTTCTCCAGCTGAGTCTCAGGGCCACCATGTACTGATTTGAAATTAAGAGTACATCGACCTTTCACAAATAAAACTTTGCATTTATGTCTGGAGGGGCCTTTCTTCCTGGTAGCCATCCTTGGAACATTATGGCTGGGTCTATATTGTGCTCCTAAAACACACCTAAGGGCCCTCCTTCAGAGAGCAATGCAGCTTGGAGCTTTTCATCAGTGTTATCACTGAACACTTTCAGAGAGCTCCTGAGCACCACAGGGCTTTCACATTCTCACCATCCTTTGGCACAAGTGGGGAAGAGTCCCTTGAAAGGCTCTGTACAGTCTGGGGGACTGACTTTTGTTGGTTCCCAGTCTTCATTGCAAGGGCAAAATCCAAATTTTAGCCAGGGGAGAGCTTAAACACCAACCCTGGGAGGATAAGAAATCCCTATAATATTTTTTTTTTCACTTGGATCAAGGGCCTGGCCTCAGAGTACAAAGTCTCAGTTGTGCCAGCTTTATGAAGAGAGAAAAATCTGAGGACTGAGGATCTCAAAGCACGTAGATCTGTACTGTGTTGTAACAAACCCATTCAGGGCACTGGTAAAATCTGCTTTCCAGATAAATTAAAGAAAAAAAAAGAAGAATAAATGGAAAGTACTTAATTGGGTTTTTGTATTTAATTTAATTTTAAAAAACTATCCATGTGTAGAATCATGCATGATGATTTTAACAGCGCTGGACCCACTGTTAGCTGGAGGGCAGAGTCTCTTGGATTATTTTAGTATTTTCAGTAAGAATCACTACCAGCGATGAGTAATTTCCTGGATAATAAGTGTATCAGGCAATGCATGTTGTTCCTCAACCTGGTAAACTCTTAACAGGGAAGTTCCCTTCTCTGGGGTTGCTGCTCTGCTCTGGGTTTTTGTCTCTTCAGAACAGGCAAATCTGTATAATCTAAAGTCAAACTTTAAGCAATTAGTACCACCAGGGCTGTGTTTTTAGTGAGAAAAGCAGTTAAATAAATGAAATGTCATTAAGACATACGACTGTTTTGGAGATGATGCAGACAGTATAACAGAAAGTTAGTTTAAAATATTACTTGCTATGCATTTATTTTTAATGCATATGAAATTATAGAAACAAACCACTTTAACAAGTGGAAGAAATAGAGACTCTTTGCACACACTGTTTCAAATCCCAGTAGTATTTCATTCAACCCCCTAGAGTTGACTCTTGAACTGTCGAAGAGGGATCTGGACAGTCTCTCCATGTCTCTGACTCTTAAATCCTCAAGTGACATGTATATATGCTTAAGGAATGGGTCAACTTGCAGACACAAATGTCCTGATCTTACAAAAAAATCCAAAAAGAAACAGATTGGTGGTTAGAACAATCCTGTGAAACCCTTTGCCCTCAGATGGCCGTGTTTGTGCCAAGATTCAGTGTCCACTTACACATGATACGAAAAAAAGTGATGTGGCTAAATATTCCTGTCACATGCTTCAGCTTTTTTTTTCTTGACAATGCTTAGTTCTGTGGCTGTTTAGTTCAAAGCATTCAACATGCACTTCCAAACCTGATGTGCCATTTCTTCTGCAGCAAGTAGAAATTTAAAGATACTTTATCCTAATAAGACTGGTTTTCTTGTTTTGTGTCTATAGAGAACTTTTCCCATTCAGAAAAGATAATTTTTATTAATGCAACTGAATATATGTTAAGTCATAGTTGACTTTATCATGACAGTAACCACACATAGAGTAACCCTCTTCTGGGTCTTGCACCTTCCCTCCTCATGTGCCACCTCCTCTTTGTTGTGACTCTCCTATATAATTAGCAGCTCATGGCAGAGTCACAAAGTTATTAACGAACCAGATGAGTTTTTTAAAATTCTAGCTGTTATTTCATTTTTTCCTTGGTAAACTTAAGATGAACCCTTTCTCTGGAAATCAGCCTTTATGTGCCAGCAATGTATAGGTCTCAAACCACAGTCCTGCAAAGCTCAGATTAACCAGTACCAGACAGTGGGGACTGGAAGAATCTCTGGAGAAACAAGAAAGAAGTAAAAGGAGGGTTTGAATATTAGAGTCCTTAGACCTGCTGCTTTGGAATTTTATTTGTTTCTCTGTTCTTAATATGGGAAGTAATTGGGATCTTTGGTTTTCACAGTATGAACACCACTAAAACATTACTTAGTTTATTTTCTTAAGGTATCCTGAAAAATGTTTTGTAAGCAGGGTAACACAGACAACGGGACAGAATCTGTTGTAAGTCATCACTTTCATTTTCAGTCAAAGTTCTTTATTTTTCAGCTTTCTGGCGTCCTTGAGGTACCCCCCATGGGAACCACACTGATGATATAATTATTACTGTTTTCACCCAAGAAATTTAACAGCCTTCTTTGAGGGGGAACTGAAAGTCTTGGTAAGCAGAAACTTCCCAGATATCTAAGGGCAAGAGTCAAATTGCTCAAACTGTTTGGCTTTACACAGCTGCAAGGAAGGCCAGCATCTGGAAAAGACAATTAAATTTATTGTATGACAGGTAATTTCTTTTTGCATTGTAATTAAATGCAACATTATAACCTAGAAGCAGCAGTGTAGACTAGATAGTACTGAATGAAACAGATTAATTTATTATTTTCAGCCTAGATAACTAATGTTCCCCAGATATCAGATTCCCATGAGATGCTAAATGAAGCAATGTGTTAATTCATACTCATATCCTCTATGTTTTCCCCAGGCCTTTGGGGATAAAAAAAAAGGATTAAAACAATCTTCAGTGGATCCATTGAGGGTACAATTGGTTCCCTGCCTTTGGGGGAAGAAAAAAAAAAAAAGAAGAAAAAATTGTAGCTTTACTAGAAAAGTCCAACTAAATTCTTTGCCTCTGGAAAAATTCTTGCAGAAGATGATAGTGTGGAGGCTATTTCAGCAATAAGAAAACTCCAGGAAAGAATATAAATGCTTTTTCTGCCTCCTGAATTTGAAATACCTCCAACAATGTGACTGACATACATTGGCAGGGAAGGGAATTATATACAACTAAGGATTCTGCAGAAGGTATATATCACATATCCCAATCCATAGATATACATTGCTACAGCAAAATACTGTCCATATCCTGCTACAATTAGCAAAAGGATTCCTTTTCAGTTGAATGGGAATTTTATAAACAATAAGAAAATAATTAGAGGTGAAATCTAAAAAAGGAACTTATTTCAATTCACTAGACCCCAATTAGGTACCAAGGCTGTGTGGGGAGAGTTGGGCACATAAGAATAGGCTTTTCAAAGTCTGACATAGTGCCTAAAAAGGCACCAAAGCCAGGGAACAGGAAACACTGAGCACAGAATTCCAGGTCTCCCTGGAGTTATATTGCATTCATACCTCTCAACTAAATTGGGGTGGCACATGAGAAAAACAAGCAGTGAAATGTGTGAATAGGACTTTAAAGTAAGGCTTACTTGGAAGAAAGATGCTAGAGATCTCTTCTTTACTTGGTTAAACATAAAATAGTGAACTATTAATCAGAGAAGTCTGAAATACTAATTTCTCCCCTTCCAGGTAAGTTTCCTGTCCTCAAGGCCAACAGCTTAGCAAGTATTTAATTATTTCATTTGAAATGGAACAGTTTTCACAGAAATATTCAGAGACTTCTCTGATCCCAGATTTTCCCAAGGTGCCCTCCTGAAATTCTTGGAGAGAGATTTTTAAGCCAGAAATCTGTTGTAAAAAGGGAGGGAAAAAACCCCCAGGTTTTCGAGTCCCAAAGGAATGTTCTAACTGTGGAGGTGCTGGGCAAAAGCACAAAAGCAAGAACAAAAGCCAGAGTGCTAAAAACACTCAAGAACTCCATGAATCTTCAGATCTAAATTTTTTATGATACACATAGCTGACTGAAATGTGGGGACCACAGACCCAAAGGCTCCACTGAGACTTGTTGTGAAATAGAATTTTGAATAGAAATTGTTTTAGCTCTTCTTCTTTTATTTTTTTTTTTGGGGGGGGGGGATTTTTTTTGTTTGTTATTACTGTTGTTAAACCACTTTTGTTGGTGTCTGTTGTTAGACTCTCTCTCAGCCATCACTTTGTTTTCTTCTCAGAACTTCATTTATTATTGCACATGATTAACATCAGATTCATGATGACGTTGTAATTTCCAGAATTCCTTTTAGCCTCCCATAATTATGTTGTCTAGTTTTTTACTTGTTATTTACAAAATTCCCATGTGTTGGAGACATTCTGCAAAATTTAAAAAATAGTAAAGAAATCAAGGATGAGATTTGTGAGGGAGTTCTTGCAAACCTTTTACAGAAAAACACAGAAGCCTTGCTGTGGAAACCACTAATGGGATTGTTTATATCCAGGACATTCCTAGCAAGTTTTTGCCTTAACCATATTTTAAAAATTCTCCTGAAAGACAGTCCACAACTTGTCCAGGAGCTTGCCCAAATGTCAGACAGACTGAAAAATATGAATTCTTTCAGGAATCTTATTTCCAGAAGATACATATTCAGGTTACCATAAAAATCACAGGCTTTGTTTTAGGTCCCACTCAGCCCCCAGTGGTTTTACAGAATCATTGATTTTCAAATCACATCTGTAAATGAGGCACTAAACATCTTGCTGTTGATTTAGATTGCATAGGCTAGAGTTGGAAACCCACTTGTACAAGCACGGAATTGCAAGCAGGTGAAGTGAGGGCTTGGAGCTGACAATCAGTCCATTCATTCTTCTGATTTCTTTCTCCAGTTTCTGGGTTTTATCAGGGCCTGATGGCAGGGCTGGGGCAAGTTCCTTCTTTCTGGCTCTTCACAGATGTTATTTTGTGGCTTTATGGGAGTGTCACAAAAAATGTATTTTGAGGAAGAGGCCAAGGAAAAATTCTCAGAAAAATGAGAATGGATGACCATAATGGGATCTGAGTGACAGTAGGATACAGGTTTGGGTTTTTTTTAACTGGGCACTGAAGAAGCATAATGAAGACAATGGGCCATAACTCCATCTCCAGATAGCCTCTAACATCACAATAATTGTGTCACCGTTGCTAACCACTGTTTATCCTTACTGCCAGCTATCCTCTGGCAGTAAAACAGGCACCGGCTGCACCAGGAGTGGAGAAGACTAGAAGGAAAAGCAGACAGTGAGTTCCCCTTAGTCCAGTAGGAAGACATGCCCCAGCCTCACTGCCAGGGGCAGAGAGGAAAGGAAAGTACTCTAAGAATCAGTGTCCTGCTGGTTTTAGGGGAAAAAAGAGAATTTCTGGGAAGGACACTCCCCTGAGAGTGGTAAGAAGCAGCAGATCTAGAGAAAAGAGACTGAGAATTGGCTGATTTGTAAACTGTAAAGATCAGTTATACAAAGTAATTGGACACAAAGAAAGGATGTGGAAAAGATGGAAAGGGCCTAGGAGATCACACAAACCACAGGAGACTGCAAGGAGATAGTACTGTGGGCTTCGGCATGTTGCACCAAGTCCTATATAAAATAAAAGACCTGCAGCTAATGCAGAATTCTAGAGTAGCTGATTTGTAAAATGTGGAAGGTAAAGACCACTGGGCATCAGTTTAGGTGGTCTGGTGATGCCGTTGTTGTTACACACAGGATGATCAGTGAAGATGCTGCTGTGTGACAGTACAGTACATTTGCATGAACCATTTTCATTCTGGGTAATTTCTTATTCAGATGTCAAAAATATCAGGGGAGTTACCTCATGTATTTTTGTTTCACTCCATAGAGGACACAAAAGAACCTACAGTAAATTGTGGGTATCAAGACAAAGTTTCTGTAGCTTTTTTTTTTTTAAACATTGTTATGTGACATATATGTGTTTGTAAAGGGCTGCAGACTATTGTCCAGCTGGAAACTTGCTCTTCTCAGCCAAAATAAAACAGTTACTCTGTGGTAGCAAGATTGAGTGTCTGTGAATTTCATGGGCTGGTGACTGGGGCATCTTGCCAGGCACAAACAACTTGCGAGGAAAAAACATCATCTTCAGAAAGAATAAAATAAATTTTTTATTGTTGCTTATGGGCTCATTTTTTGAGGGAAAACTGTTGCTCATGTTGAGTTTGGTTACTACTCTGCAGTTCAGAGCAGCATCTATTGCCTCTTTCATGATATTGGTAAATAAGTAGAACACATAAAATGTAATGCTTTTGTGTAGTGTTTATTTCAATGATGGATACCAAAGCTGGAGAAGGTGAGTCAACCCGTGTTTATTTGTAATAGTGAAAAACTTCACTTTCTCAAGGTATGAACTAACTGAAAAAGATCCAAGAAGGCAAAATTATTAAGACTGTTAAATAGCATCAAGTTCCTAATACTCAAAAGCAGACTTTTCAGATACAGAGGAATATTGGACAAAGGAAAACAACAAACTTCCTGAATGCTCTGTAAAACTGAAGCAAAAAAAGCCATTTTGGATTGTCTAAACAATTGTAGGAACCAAATAGCCTGGAAAATTTCATTTAATGTCTGACAAATTTAGAGAAAATGTTCCTGTGGTCCAAAGTGCTAAATCTTCAAGTACTGCTTTTTTATATATCAGAATTACAAATGAAGATTTCTAAATTAAAAACTGTTTCCTGCATCCTTCCTCCCACCTCCACCAAAAAAACCCCAAAACCCAATTGTCTGGTTAATATTTGCATTTTTTGAATTATCATTAAGATAAAACAATGGACTTGTGAACGGCTTCAGTTCACTATGTTTCACATTTAATTTCAGGGAAAAAAAAGAAAAGAAAAGCTAAAAATGCTTTTCTGGATCTACTGAAGAGTATAGCCTGTCAGACTCAGAAGAACACTTGTCCATGGATTTCATTGGAAACGTGAGAAGGCCTAATAATTTCATTAATGCCTGCAATTAATCAGAAATTACTCTTAAAGCTACCACTCTATACAAAACTAAACTAAGGAATACGCATTTCGGACACAGTCATACCTTTTTCCTACACCAAAAATATCTAACATCTTTGTGATATTTTTTAAGGAATTCTTTTCTTCAGTAAAAATATCTGTGATTTAAAAATGGAACCTTGTTTAAAAAAAAAAAAAAGAAAAGAAAAAAGAGAGAAGGAAAAGAAAGTTTTTGCTAATAAATATTTCAAACTTGAAAATTAAGTATCTGGCATTATAGATAACCTTAAAGTAATTTTTCTTGGGTGAACTCCAGTGAGCAGTTCCCAGTGCAGAGGATGACTTGTTTGATTTGACGACTTTTTAATTGTAGAATTTCTTGTTCTTAGTAAACTGAGTAAATGGCTCTTCCTTGAACCATGTTTTCCAAAATAATACAGTTCAATACAAACCAGTAAGTTCCCTTCTCAGTCCTTCACATCGTTTCTTCTGATAACTACAAGCAGCAGTTTCTTTGGTGTACAAAACACAGAGTCTCTGCTGCAATTTTTCTTGAGCAACATGAGCCATACTTAAATGGGCACTAAAGACAGTAACAGCACTAAACTTAAAAAAAAAAAGAAAGAAAGAAAAGGAAAAGAAAGAAAGAAAGAAAAGGAAAAGAAAGGAGGAAAGAAGGAAAAGGCAAACCAGCTGTGCTAATCCCTGTGCTTGTTTGATCATGTTCAGAGCCTCCCAGACTGCCATGGCAGGGAAGGGTTTGGCTCCAGGAGGGTGGTGCATCTCGAGTGCCCGTCCATGTGAGTTTTGTATTTGTACATTAAACATTTCCCCAAGATGTAATTCCTTCCCTCCTGCACTTGGAGTAAAGTGACTTTCCGAGACTGGCTGCCTCCAACCAGTGAGCAAAGGAGGGCTGTTGGGGCAAGATGGGGCAGCTGGCACCGTGTCTGAGCTGGCAGCTCCACCCAGCCTCTCATCTGCGTGTGAAAAGGGGAGAGCTGTTCCCACTAACCCCGAGAGGCCGGGGCTGATGTGCACAGACGGTCTGCAGGCACCTGCCCAAGAACCTGACACTTGGCTGGTACATCCCCACCTGATTTATGGTGTGTGTGTGTGTGTGTGTGTCTTAAGCCTTAAATTGTTGAGTCTCTGGCTGGCTGCAGTGGGATTACTGGATGGTTGGTGGATGTTTTCAGCTCCCAGAGCTGGCTCTGATACCAGGGCTGTTGGCGCTGAATCAATTCCAATCTCACACCTGTCTGAGACAATGAGGGCCTTGTTGCTCACATCTCCACCAAGGGCTGTCATACCACTTATTTTTCACATTTGAAGGAGGAAAAAAAAAATAAAGGCAGGACTGAGGAAACGCTGTCTCCTCACAACGCTCGTTGCCTGTGCTGGGGTGCAGCAAATCCCTCTTTTCTTTGTGGGAAAAGATGTTTAAAAAGCTGAAGGGAGGCTACAAGAAAGATGGAGAGGTGTCTGCAAGGGCCTGGCATGACAGCACGACGGGGATTGGCTTCAATTTGAGAGTAGTTTAGATTAAATATTAGATATTTGCCTTGGTTGCTCATATTTGCCCTCATGGTCTCCCTCCATCCACTCTTCCTCCTCCAGCTCTGCAGCACAGATGTCTTAGATGTGCATCCTCTGGAAACTGGAATGTTTAATAACCTTTTCCTGCCCTTCCTGTTGTGTCATTCTTCCTGCTGAGAGGGGGTGGCAGAGGGTGGCAGGGGCTGCAGACCTGTCCTGTGCAGGTGTTTTTCCATTTTCTGTGTTAATAAAGCAAATTGGCCTGTTAATGGAGAAGCTGGGGAAGGGTTTGAAGCACAACTCTGATGAGCAGCAGCTGAGGGAGCTGGGGGGGCTGAGCTGGAGCAAAGGAGGCTCAGGGGGCACCTTCTGGCTCTGCAATCC
>JAOXXN010000446.1:24535309-24553265 GCA_026770055.1 Myrmophylax atrothorax
GCTCATCCCAGGCCTAGTCTGAACTTTAAAACCTAAATTTAGGCCCACCTAGGTGAACTCATAACAGTACAACATTCAAACTCTTGTTTTAATGGATTACATGCTTGTTTCCCTAACTCTTCCCATTTTAGTTCTCCTCACCTCTAAGATACACACAGTACACTTATGTTACATATGTGCTTGGCAATTTTCCCTTGGAGCTCCTACACAGAAATTTGTAGGCTTTCTCTTGTGCCAGCTACTTTGTTCTGCCACTGCCTTATTAGTGTCTTGGTTGTACTGTCCAACTACCTATGACTTCAAGTTGTAAAATGTATATACCTAAGGTTTTTCTGTCATCCAAAACACAGCACAACTGATGTGCTGCTAAAATATTCCAAGAAAAATGGCCACATGCTGAAGGCACTGAGGTTTGCCAAAATGGAAGGGCCTGGGAAAGGGCTGATCATCTGCTTAAAACTGTTTTTAATGTACCAGCATCTAACAACTCAAAATGAGATCAGGACTCATATCACAGGGTGCTATAGAAAGGCTTTCAGCATATTGCAAGTTAAACAAATAAACAAAGAGAAAATAGAGCTGCAGCAATGTGGAGTTGCTCAAGGTCACTCAACAGGTTAGTAGCAAGACTTCAAAACATCCTCTCCTCAATCCTTACTATCACATAAGCCTTTTAAATCAGGGTTTCATGCTCATCATCCCCAGGTGATAAAGTGGTAAGTCTTCTTCTAAAAACAAGAAGCAGTTCATCCTTGCAGGGGGAGCAGCAAGGCTCTTGAGACCATGATATTTCAATGCAAATAGACTGTAGTTCTGAGGACATAAAAGACAGACTCCTCATAGTGAAACAACAGGTCAGTACACAGTGCAAAGGGGGTTGGGATTATAATTTCCTGTGTAGACATGAAAAAGCTAACACAAATATGATTCCTTTTAGCGTGATCAGGTCTGGGTCTAGGCTGTAATAGGTCCTGTTTTCTAGCTCTTGCTTAGGCTCAGTACAAGGAGGATCTTTGTTATTGGGTCTAGGATGTTATAGAATGTCTTACTTTTCTGATTTTTAATGGTAATTTCAGCCCTCTCTAGCTCTCCCAAATCCTTTTTGGAAACTGCATATTTAGAAGGTGTTGAAATTCAGTGAGCCAAAAAAGAAAATCCTCAGAAATTACAAAACAGTACATTATCATATCATCCTTCACCACTTTTTGCTCTCAAGTTGCAGAAATTGTAAACGCTGGCTTTGCTTGCCAGTTTCTCTGCAACCACCGAGCAGCACTAACTTGGAGCCCACTTGCCGTCAAGAGCACATGCTCTCCAAAAAGTGTGTAAAGCTTCATAATCATGATTTCTCCTACTTCCAGTACAGAATCCTCATTAGTCTTATAAATGGCGTACATCTTCCAGGCAGAAGGTAAAGACAAACTGTAATGGCCACTGCTGCCCAAACTAATAAGAAAAGGACAATGTTGTTTTCTTTACATTTCTGACATGACACATCACAAAGAAATGCCAGATCAGGGTCAAGTTACACTAAGCTGCACTGTGCTTTTTGGTCTTGTGATGTGACGTAACCTCTTATAAAGCAATGAACGAATTGTAATGTAAAGAAAGGCTTTTGAAAGATCTGCTAGAAGGAAATAATTGTTGAGCATGGGAAGAAACTAAGTGGCTGGTGTTCCCCAATAACTAAGTTCTGGCTCCAAGCAGTGCTCCAGGGTTGTGGCCTGCTGAAATGAACAGCATCAGAGGCCACACAATGCCACGTGTGCCAAGTGAGTGCCAAGTAGCTGAAGGGGATTCTGTTCTGTTCCCCAGCTGTTTGGGGGAAGCTGCAGTACGTCCTCTTCCCCCTTGTCTATGGGGACTCCATTTTGCTCCCACTTTGGGTGACTCAACGCTGCCCTATTCCATCCTTTTTTTTGCCAGCAGATGGTACCTGGTCACTCAGCTTGGGTCAGGCATGGTATTCATCAGACACAGACAAACAGGAGAGAGGCAGCAAAACTGTGATGCTGCTGGCATAGCAGGATAATAAAGAATGAAATGGAGACCTTGCATAATAGAAGGGTTCCTTTCCCACACTCATATAGTTTTCCCCTGTGTACCTTCAAAGTCAACTGTCTTGCACCCTAAGGCTTCTGAACACTATTACAACTGCGGTGGCTTGGGAGGATTACGAGACAAGAAAACATGCAAAGGAGTCAGAGAAAAGGCAGATGAAAGAGAAGAAGACAGAACTAGGCAGGAAACAAAGAAAAGTGAAGGTGAGAAAAATCACAGAAATCACAGAAAAATAAGGAACACAGGATATATCATCCATAGTACAGGCTTAAAAAGTAGGAATTTTACACTACTTCCGTGTGAACTAGAGGGGTAAGGTGAGAAAAATGTAAATGACACTTGTAAATTTGATCAAACCTAACTCTTATTGTTCAGTCCTGTGTTTAGAAGGGTCACACTTGAGACTCAAATAAAATCTTTCTTCAAGTGCAAGATATAAGATTTTTCCTTTATTTTTTATAGAAGGACTCCATCAACTTTCACCTCTTAGGGGATGCACTTTTTAAAGCAAGGCTCAATATGTGAAGGATGGTAGCACAGTCCTACAAGAGTACTGTGTACACAATTCTGGAGATGATGATGTTTATAGCGGCATTTCTAGGACTTAAGGGTGCGGAGGCAGAAGCTGAGAGAGAGAAGTGCTTGCAGAAGAATCAGAAAGTCAGCCTGGACAGAAACAGATGCAAATTATAGTTGCAAGATCTGTTTGTTAATACAGGGCCAGTCCAGAATAAGACTTATGAAATACATTCCTTGTACTACTCAGTATTTAGTAACTCACTCTTTTGGATTTCAAGAAGAAAGTAATCCCAGAATTCCTCATGACCACTGGGAAAGTTTTTTCTTCAATTTTCACTTTGCATAATCCCTACAGTGGCAAATCCATATTTAAAAGTCTGTTGGGTAAGCTTTTTTTAGGGTTGCTTTATCTTTTGCAAACACTGCTCTCTTTCCCAGAATAAAAAAGTACCATAGTTCCTTCTCGCATTTTTAGATTTATTCTGGTTTGCTCTTTGTATTTTAAGACAGAAGTGTTTATTCACAACTGAGCATTCAAGAGGCCACTGGAAATCTGCATGTGACAGCATGCTGCAACTCCAGAGTACTGCAACTCTACTGTACAACAGATTAACAGTAAACACTTCTATTCTCCAAAGTTGCCTTTTTATAGATCCTTTCATTCTTCCATTAAGTCAAACCATGTCTTTCAAACTTGCTGATATGGAATGCTGCCTCACTATCATGTTAACTGTTCGCATTGTTTCTTTTGAATACCTACAAGATTTCATTAAAATTATCATAAAATGAGAACACCATTTGAAGCTAGCCAGAAAAAGGCTATGTGCTATTGCACATAGTGGGTTTTACTGTTCCAACTTCTTCCCTAACTACTTAAGATGTCTGAGATATTTGCTGAGTGGTTTAGGGTTTTTTTAAGTTAACTGAATATTTCATAATAAAGCTTCAATGCACATTCACAGAATGTGATTCACAGGGTTTGGGATGTCATTATGTGTTAGGCACTTGAAAAATTACTTTTTTTTTTCCTTGCAGTAGTGCTTATAGAATTTTTGCTGTTTCTATCTGTTTCTCAGAACCAAATAATGACATGACAATTGCAGGTTATAACCTGTGACAGGATGTATTATTCCACTGTGCTTGAGGAATAACTCACAAATCATAGACCCAATGAAATACAGAATAGAAACACAGCATTGCCTCTTTTGAGTAATATGACTTATGAGTTCTGATTTAACCATAAACCCAAGCTTCACATCTTCTACGGCCTACTTCCTGGGTTTTTTCAGACTTAGTCACAGTAACTGCCTGCAAAGTTCCTTTTCTTAATAAGAAAAGTTTTTTCACTTGTCCTCTAAAGTGTTCAGAGTGGCAACTGCTGAAGGGAAGCATTGCAACACATCAGCTGTGAGGCCAGAGGGCTGCCATCTCCTGCTCCCCTCTACAGGCTGGGTCCCGTTCTGCCCACTGCCTTGGACGGCAGGTTCTGCCGAGGCAGCAGTCATGGGTGCACAAAGGATGTGCTCCCTGGAGATGGTGCTTGGGATCGCTGGGCCAGTCACCCACACACAGGACCTGGCGGGCACCCCAGAAAGGTAGTGTTGAGAGTGGTGGGCAAGTGCTTCCCAGCCTCTCTCTGTCATGCCCATTGTCTGCCCCAGCCCTGTTAGGCTCTCTAACAGCTGGTTTCTTAAACCACGCTGGTCCCCACAGCTCAGGTAGATACGAGTCCCAGCACTGCCTTCCCCTGAGCTGCTGCTGAGGGCCCATGGCCAGCGCACCATCGTGTCCCTGCGTGCCTGGCCTGCGTTCGAGGAGACATGGCGCACCAGCACTCCGCTCTGTCCCACATCCCAACACAGTTCACTCCTGCCCACACAGCCAGATCAAACAGTTTTCAGGAAACAATCTGGGATCCATATTAGCACCGGGTACTATCACTGCCGGGGCAGTGTAACAGGGTGGAGGGAGCACTGTTTCTGGCACATTCCAATTGACAACAGCTGGGACGGCTCTGCTCTGAGCAGCTGCCTTGCTGCAGCCCTGCTGCATTGCCTCACTGTGTGCAAAGCTTTGTTTTGGCTAGCGATGGGTTTGTTGAGCTTTCTTGTGCTGAAGTCTCACACAGAGACTTTCCCTTTGCCCGTGGCATGTGACCCTGCCAACTTACAGGCTTGCATCCCCAATAAGAAAAACAAGGATGTTAAAAAAAAAAAGTAAAGGTTAATTAACCTCAGGTCTGTTCTCAGCAAAGCAAGATTGCCATGGATAAGTAATAAAAATAGCTTCTCAATGGTCCTTGTGTCTGTCAGAGTCTCACTCTGTGATCTTTCAGTCAAAACCATGAAAGCGGGAGGGGGAGGAGAGGCTGATTCGCTACTGTCCTTTTCTTGTGCGTGTGTTCCCAAGGCTGCCTAGCTCTGTCCTTCAAATCATCTCCACCAGTAAATCATTTAGCAAAACCTGTCACTCTCGGCCATTGTGAGGAGACAAAAGCTACCCATTTAACCCCAACCATAGCTGATTCTCGCGGTGGGGAAGGCAGGCTCACAAAGGGAGGCTAGCAGGGAAGGTGGCAGTTGGGTTGGATTTCATGTAGACTGGTGCTGGTTTTCCCTCTCTTTTTTTTTTTTTTTCCCCCATACCTCCCCCCTTCCCCTATGTTATTTTAAATTAGCAGATCCTCTCATACTGGGATTGTTTTTTGAAGACCACATGTTTGTCAACAGAGCTGTTCTGCTTGAGTAATTTGACCTTAGTCTGGCTTCAAAGGTTTGAAAGGACAAGAAACACACATATCAGCATACATCTATTACCCCTTTCACCTGGACAGCTTTTTGGACCCTTTTTGCTGCTTAGGAAAAAAAAAGTGGTAACAAAACATCCAATTAGTCACAAGGAACCAGAGCTATTTCAGTTAACCTGCTATTTGGGGAAATCTGCACTGCAATTATCAGGTTCATTTCACCTGAAGTATTGCTCTAAACCATCAGCTAAACGCCTTGTACCTTGAATCATAACCTCTGCCCCAAGGATGCATCTGAAATGGGCATTTCTTGTGTTACAACAGGTTGTTCTCTCTGCCAGGAAATCACTCTGCCCTGATATTTTAAATTAAAAATCAGTCCTTTGACATAGAAATCCAGCGTTAAGACTCCTTTCTTACAATTCCCTTGGCCAAAGTTTAATCTTCATGTAACACTTCCCACCTCCAATCAGTCAAACCCCTGAAAAACCAAACAGGCCATAGGAAAGCAGCAAATCGATTGTTGATTGTAAACTAAAATGCATCAAGAAATCAAGCAATACTGCAGATAGTTCCATGATTTATTCCTTTACGCACCAAATTCCATATCCCTGGTTGGCACAGAATCTGCTATGGAGCAAATTTTGATTTGTATAATTTTATATATAAAATATACTTGCAAATATCCACAGTTTTGATTTCTAACGATACTGTTGTTAATCCAGTAATTCAGTAACTACCAACCAAGTGTAGTGCTATGTTTTAAGAACCGAGCACTGAAGTTGACAAGGCTCACAAACACAAAATTTACCATATCTGTGCTTCTCCACAGATATTTCTGATTTTTTTAATGCATGTAGGATCCAAGAAATGGCTAGGAACTATACATTTTTGTAATCTTTTTAGTGCACCTTTTAACAACAGGCAGTTCAGGATGTGGTTATTGCTTAGTGAGTTAGACGTTTATTCTCCTGTTGTGCATTTAAAATGCCTTAAGTCCTCTTTTCACTATGAATTGTGTGTCAAAATGTTGGTTTGGATATCAAATTCTCTCGTAACCCTGTCATTAGGTAGAGTCTTTGTCTGCCTGAGTCGCTCTTTTGATTCTTTTGTTTTGTTTTTTGTGTTCTACTGACAGGTCTATCCTACACCTTTCTATAGCTAGCAGAGTAAAGCAGAGTTGGGAAAACATGTTTTGCATTACTGAGTTTGCAGTCTCACTGTAAGCTTTCTCACAGATTCCTCTTCAATGAAGGGTGGAGGGGTGGGGGAGAAAACATGCTTTTCCCTGGGACTGCAGAGTATGTGAATTGTCTTCTCTTTCAACCTATGGGGCAGTCTTCACAGATTTCAACACAAATGGAAGAAATATCTGATTTCCCATTCCATCTGGATTCAGTTTCTTTCTTCCTCTTTGTATAGTTTCTTTGAGACATTATGGAGCTCACTGGAGGGGCTGCTTACATATGACTATGGCGGCACCGGGCAGACTGCCAGAATTTCACTCCAGGAGGCTGCAACAGGAATCTTTAATTAACTTGAACCAAAACAGTGAATGGCAAAGAACAAAAGAGTGGGGGTGGAGAAGGAGAGGAGGAAGGGACAGAGCAGAAAATAATGTTTCCCATACTAGAATCTCCATTTTTGGTCATGGTATGACATGATCATAATGCCACCTTATATGTATTTACTAGAGCATAGGTAATAATTCCCAACTCCTGTCTTATTCAGTAAATTTTGCCTTTCCTTCTACTCATGGATTTAGGACCTATGATTGGCCTTTGTATAAACCTTTGTATACAGTCTCTTGACTCTTATATGAACATATAGTTCATACCATATAATTTGCAAGATTCTAAATGTGAGATGCCTGAATCTCCCTCATCTTGAACATTGCAAAACTACACTGTAATATTGCAACAGTGCATAGGAGTTCCAGACACTGAACAAGATCCTACTCTGCCCGGCATGGTACCAGTATGGTATGTCCCTGTTCTTAACAGTTTACATTCTAAGCATAAGCAAGAATTAGATACAGACAGATGAATAACATAACTACTTACTGAAACAGCATTATTCATTGTTGTGAAATGTTTTCAAAACAGAATGAATAATGTTTCACACTCGTTTTGCAGAAACATAGAAGATGCAAAGCAGCAGAAAATCAGGCCTGAAATACCTTTCTCACTTGAGCTCAACAAAATGAGATGAGTGGTTTCTTTGCTGTCCATTTTCTGGTTAAAGATGTGTGCAGCATAATTACTCTAAATGCAAAACTAATGGTGATTTCATGCATATCCATTCAAGTCGGTTTGTGATGGAGGCTCTGGTACTGTTCTAGCTAATGAGGCTCAGTTGCTCAAATATTTGTAAAAACAAACATAGAAAGGACTTGTACATGCTCAACATGAACTTATTTACACATTCAAAGGAATATTTGAGTGAGAATTAATTTGCCAGTTGGTGGTTTGGAGTGTATTATATTTGCATCTTCTGGCTTAATGGCATCCTAAAAGAATCAAGTCTGTGGTATCCATGATGCGAACCAACACATGGTAGTTGGCAACAAGCAAGAGATTCACTTTAAAAGCACAGCACTGACCCACACTGAAATGCTAATGTCAATATATCCAAACTCCAAAGAATTATTTCATCCTCAGAAGCATATATATATTTTCCTATGCTAAATTTCCAAAACAAATTAAACCCAAAAAACGATCTTTAATTTCCTGGTTTCAGCTGATGTTTGGTATTGCTGCCTAAGCATTTATGGGAAAGAAATCACATTTCACTGTTCTGTAAAGCAATCATGTACTTGCTAAGTGCAGTTTGAAAACTTGACATAGAGACAACTTGCAGAATCCCCTTCAAACAGAAAAGTTTCCATAGAGGCCCAAGGTTGTGTCATGTTAGGACCAGCTGTAAATGAATTTAAGAATCTTTAAAATGAATATAACATCTTTGATAAGACTCTGCTCAATTTTACTGAGATCAGGGGACCTGGGGTGAAAGAATCACTGAATGTGCATTAGGGAAGTCTATGAAATTTTTTGCAGAGCTATCTGTAATATATTTTAAAAATTTCTATCTATCTATCTATCTATCTATCTATCTATCTATCTATCTATCCATCCATCTATCACTAAATATATATATTTATATCTATAACCTTTGTATGAGTTAGTTTGATTCCCCTAACTTAAAAAGAGCTTTGCATGAGCTGTATGAGGACAGCATTTAGAGTGAGAATCCAGTTTCTATAAAAAAATTTCTATCTGCCAAAATACAAACTCTGCTCAAAGGTAGTGTAGTTTAATTACAGAATAGTTAATCTCAAAACATTCAATTGGATTTAATGGCATATGCAGAAGAATTTATCTTCCAAGTTTTCTCTCTCTCTCTAAATATCTTTATATATACTTTTGTGTGTGTGTGTACACATATAGATAGATACATAGGTGGATAGATGATAGCAGGTAGATAGATAGATAGATAGATAGACAGACAGACAGACAGGCAGGCAGGCAGATAGATAATCAGCTACATAACCAAAATGCACCCAATGAGAAACTGATCACGCTTACTGAAACCTGTGAAGAATGAGCATGATACAACTGTTGTTGTCCACCTAATCATTAGGATGCTGGCTCATTCTGGATTACATATATGATAGAATTTGTTTTAAACATTTAAAGATGTTATATACATATATGTACACTGAAGGCATCATTAGCTGCTTCGAACCTCACTCTGGCAGAGTAGCAATATAAACGGATCTTTCAAGCAATATAGCCCAACTTAGAAGTTTCTGTGAAATCTTCGGCTGTTATTTACATTCCTAAAAATACCAAAACGAAAAATGGTATCAAATTCAAAGTGACAGCAGAATAAAACCTTCTGAAATCCCTAATCAGCATTCATTCCTCATGTAATAGATTCCAGTGACAGTAGAGATAGAGCTGAGGCAAAGTTAACTTACATTATTTTCATGTGAAAAATAACCCTGATTCTTTGTACTGACAAGAGTTTTAACTGTGTTGAGTGTTCACAAATAAAAGCAAAATTATTGACGTGTATTAAAGAACCTTTCACTACAAAAGTGAATATGGGCTATCCTGTTCCATTTTCTTTCACATCAACTTTCTGCTGGAGTTTAGTAATACTCTTTTCTAATGAAAATTAGCCCATTTTGAGTGACAAATGGCTGTTAAAAATTCAGAATACATGTAGTCACAATAAAAATAAAGTTACCATCATTACAAATGTAAAGGTAATAAATTGCCTCAAATCATGAGATCATTTTATGGGAAGACATTTTTTTGCTAGCTAACATATCCCCATGTTTAACAAGCTTTCATTCCATGGGAGCTGCTTACTGGTGTGCCAATACTGCTTTCCAGTCTGCTCTATGATTACAATTTCCACTAGTTTCCAGGCATGTCTAAATAAGGCCCAACACTTCTCTACATCAAGGTTCTGCCTTACATAATACTCCAGCAATTTTCATTTAAAAAAAATGAGAGGAATATCTAAGAATTCTCTTAGAGCAGAATTTAAATTAAATCTCCTTATTAATGATGTATGGATTTCTTTCATTGTTTAGTAGGCCTGTGAGCAGTTGAAAGAAACAAGAAGGCTTTTAGTAATGGGCACTAACAGCACCATTGTCCTTGCATGGAAGCTCTTGGCCATTCAGTGTCACAGGGTCAAAAACAATCCAAGCTCCCACACCAAAGCAGTCTGTAGAAGGCCACACAGACCTCACAACACTGATTCTTTAGAGCTTGGGTGGGTTTCTGTCAGTGATGTGTTAAGTTCAGCATTAAAAGATAGAGAAGAAATTAATTTTTAATAAATTCCACTATTAGTCAGACTTCCCAAGACCATTTCTGATTTTCTGGGTTAAGTTGGAACTCTGATGGGAACCAGCTAAAGCATGAATTAGAATTATTATGAGATAGCCTTCTTTTCTAAAGCTTCTACTTCTGGCACATTCTCTGTCAAGCACTGGGCATGGTGTTACTGCCTTGCAAATAATAGTGATAGAAATCATGGAGGTATACAAAGCAGAGGATGGGGGAGAGAAAACAGGACTAGGAAAGGAATTTATTTGACTTCATGAACCTTATGAACTGTTGCATTTAATTGCTAAGAAAATATTTGAGTCTCTTTTTATGTTGTTCCCCTCTCCTTTTCCTATCTTTTGCAACATGTGACCTGCATGGATGCTTTAAGTTGCAGATGGAAGTCAAAGAAGTGTCATGTATTTCAGAGGGCAGCTAACTTCATATCCCTGCATAACTTTAAATAAACTAAATTCTGCATTTTGCTGCATATGAGCAGCAAATACATATCAGACACAGGTTACAGAAATATATTAATATAAATACAACTCCAGAATATGTATAAGTGCTAAAGCAAGGAATTGTGCTGTCACAGAAAGCACACAATTTATAGTGTTTTGTTGTGGCAGTGAAAAGAATTTGAAAACCTGAGAGCTCTAAATATTGCCAATATACCAATATATTATAAACATTTCTTTTTAAAAAAGTATGCTGTCTCATTCTCACTACTGCCAGAGATATGTAATAGGATGGGAGAAATAAAATGCTTTTCATGCACAAAATACACCTTAATATTCCTATTCAGAATGCATGTAGAGCACAGTGCTATTTTTCTGAAGTTTACCTTCTCAGCCATGAGGAAGTTTAACTTCTTGCCTGGCTTCACAACTCCAGCAAGTCTTTCTTTTCAGTCTTTACTATAACCCTATCACAATCTTTACCACATGAGTTTGAGAGAGTTTTGTTGGTTTTCTTTTTGCTGGAGGTTCAGAGGTATTACTCTAAACACAAATCATTTTTCAGTCTCACACCAGAACCACACAGGAGGCATTCGGAAGCAGCGGGAGCAAAGTTGCTAACTGAGGACTTCTATTTTTGACTGATGTTTTAAAGTAAAGAATATTTACCTTGTGTTTTTTGAGTGAAACTAATGGTAAACCACAGCAGTTCTGTTAGTATTTTGTGCAGTGATGTTCCTAGATTAGAAGCAAAATTTCTTAGTGAAGGGGCTAACAATACTGCAGGGGGCCATCTTGCTTCACTGAACTGGAACATCCAGTTTTTTGAGCGCACTCACACATTAGGTCGTAAGATTACTCTCACTATAGCAACCCTCTCCACTACAATCCTTTTTTTTTTTCTGATTTTGTTTTGGTTTTTTCTTTTAAAAAAGACAATGTTTTATAAATTAACTCTGCCACTATCTGTTGTCTTCTCCAACACCTTCTATACGTTCTCTAATTCTTAAACTTCCTTACTATTGCTCTCAGTTTCAGCTCAGTTTTTTTCAATGTTTGGCTGCTGAACTTCAGTTTTGATATAGAGTTGTTTTATTCTAGAATGCGGTGTTCTTTATCCTGCAATATCAGTAAAATGTCAAATTGAACAATTCAGGGCACCTCTTGATCACTTTGATACTCACTTTCTCTGGGAACTAGGCCATGTCTCTATGACTCTCTGCTTGAGTGATGGGGCAGTTGTGAATGAAAAGTAGCCATTATATGAATGGTTTGAATCTCAAATATCTGATGAAACTGCTGCATTGTTGAAGTGATCAGAGTAAAATTAATCAGTTGGTTGATATAAGAAAAGAGAAAACCTAAATATCAGTGAACAGTTACCTCTCCAAGAACACCTTAAACAGTAACATGACTGAAGTCTAGGAGGAAAAAAAGGTAGATCTTTAAAAAGTTTTTGAAAGGCCAAAGAAAGCTGTTTGTGCCTGATCAGATGCATGGAAACTTCAGCACTCACAGATCCTGTACTCATATCCAAATTCAGCTGCCTGCTGAGTGGGGAAAAAGAGCCTCATCTTGCATGAAGACTTATTTGCAGCTAGTTGGTGACCACATCCACAGGGGCAATGATGGGTACTGTCCTGAATATACCTCTTCCTGAATATTAATGATCCTTCAGTCTATAGAGATTCTTCAAAGGCAGGAAATAGGTCAGAGAACACAATATATATCCCTGTTTCTATTTTTGACACAGACACACAAAAAGCCTACAAGGACAAATTTATAGCAAAACACATTAGATATAGTTGGAGAAAAACATAGACTGGTTATTACAAAAGGTACACTCCACTATAAGTATCTAATACAGTGCAGCTTATCCAAATAAAGATTTATCTGTTCTCTGACCTTTCTAGCTGGAGGGGAAAATACTGTTCAAAAAAAAAAAAAGTGTCAAAAAAGCAAGCCAAATGTGTTGGGAGCAGTGTTTGTTTTAACTGAAATATATGCTGCATACCTAACCCAAATACAGAAAGCAAAAGTCTAGATTATGCAATGCATCTAACAGGAGGGTTTCTAGGCCTCAGTCACTGCAGGAAAGGACGGCCGTTATCTTAGTGATGAAGTCTGCTTTTGTCCCAGGAGAAATAAAAAAAAGAGCTAGCCAACTACATATGAGCTGGGTTTAGTTTGCTGACACTTGATTGGGTGTTGACAGAAGCTGGGAAAAGGAGGAGGAGGCTTTCTTGGCTTGAATTATACGTCCTGCCAAAGCTATTTTGAAGCTAAGTTGGAAATCTCCTTGCAACACCATATGTGATAACAAAAGTGACCTTATAGGCAAAATATTTGACTTGGTGCCTCAGGAACCCAGACGGCTGTTCTTATAGCTCAATATAAAAAGCAAAAGAAGACAGTGCATCCCACTCTGCAGAACTGCACAATGCTATGAAGACTTAAAAATATTTAGTCATCCATCACCAATATTCAGTATTAAGGCACCCTGGATAAAATTTCTAGTGTATTCCTCATTTTGTTCTTCTTTTATGTGATCCTCCATCAAAGGACTGAAGCAACATGAATGGCCCTTTTAGCAAGGGCAATACAACCTAATTTGAGGCCATTATTATTAAACTGAAAAGTGTCCTTTGCAGCAATAATTTTTTAAGTTGTTCTGTATGTGCATGGAGTATTTTCTTCACTACAGCATTTTCTTGTTTCATTAATTAGTATGTCTGATTAGGAAATCACTATTTCTTTTCCATAAGAACAGTGCACTGAAATGAGCCAGCTGGTCCAGCTGGCTCAAGAACTGGACCGCCCTCAGCCAGCACAGTCTAGTGTAGCAGGAGTTGGGTAAGCAGGAACACTTGTCACTTGACAGAGGAGCTGCCATTGCATGAATCCAACTTATCCCCATTCCCATCCATAATGTAGCTCCATCAGTCTGGATACAGGCCAGGGAGTTTAAATTGCAGTAGAAGTGGCACTGGCAAATGCTTGTTGCTTCCATGTGAAGAACAGTTTGGTGATCTCAAACCACTTTCTAAAACAGAAGCCAGACAACACAGAGTGATACCTAATTGGGCGGTCTAAGGGCAGACTCTAAGATGTTTACGAACTGTACAGAGTGATTTATCTGTTAACCCTAGGAATAGACCCTTCAACAGCTGGAAAGGCAGTATGAGAAGGTTTGCTGCCCTGCACTGGGGCCTGTTTGGTACTGGTTCTGTGGGTGAACAGAGATGCCAGTGCCAATGTTACATTCAGAGAAAGAAATGTTAAAGCTCCAGTTAATAATGTCAGTCATTCAGCTTTGGTCAAGCAATAAACTTGGAAGTCTTTTCCCCTAAGGGCTTCCTTTTTGTCTCTAGAACAAAGGAAAGTGAAATGAAAACAAGAAATCCAGACTATACAGCAATACATTATATGACTAAGCTAGCTGTTGCTCTGATTCTGTTCTTTTTGTAGCCCAGCCTATTCTGACTGGAGGAAAAGCCTAATTTTGCCTACCAGACCTTTGCTTTTGGTAGCTAGACAAGGCAATATATACTAGTATGATATTCTTCAGCCCTGTGAACCTACACACGTGATAGGAAGTCTGAGCTGCCAATAATATGTAGTGGTTGGAAAAACATTTACTATTTATTTACCTCTACTAGCAAAAAAGAATGGTGGGAGAAGTTTGACTAACTCTATTGTTTAGGTACTCTTTCATTAGGTGCTTAGGTACTTTTAACACTTCCAAAAGTGCAGTAAGTTATTTACGAAAGATTCCAGCTTCAGCAAAGATGCCCTCTGGCCCTGAACTTACAGCTATTCATGCAGCAGTGTTTTAATGAAAGCCAGGAAAGTATCTAACAGGGCTGGGCTGAGGTAGCTGTTGGGGAGAGGTTTATATTAAAATGCAATACAGCACCAAAGACAGCAATAGAGACAAAAAAAGAGGAAAGTCGTCCCTCACTGCACTCATTTAGCAAGCACATGGAAATAATTGTTGGCCCAGAGACACATATCCATAATTCCCATTGTGCTTCAAGAGCCAGCATACCCTGCGCACCCTTACAGAGCGCTCTGAGTATTGGAATGCAAATCCGCACCCCAACCATTGGGATTTGCATAGCCAGTATTCTCACAATGAGCAACATTATCAATTAGAACAAGGCTCCCAGACCACGTCAGCAGCCATGGAGCTTGAAGGAGTTCATCAGCATGGGAAAGACTTGCAAGCAAAGCTGCTCTCCTGTATTTAAAATAATTGATTTACTATTCATGTTTGATGAAGCCTGAGTTTAATCTAGTGCGTTAAAATAAGGAAATGCTTGTTGAAACAAGTAAGGGCAACACAAAAACTTCCATAACATGTTGTTGATATTTTGATAGAAATTAGTTTTTAAAAGTTCATGGGTAGTTCAAATAAAATTGTGTTGCTTTTGACTGGGTCATAAAATGGCCAAAGCCAAGAAGTTTCTTCTGTGAGCATCAAGGAACTGAAGAAGGCTCAAAGCTGTGTGCCATGTCAAGTTGCTTCTCTGCCCATGAGCCAGAACGCTTGAGGTAACAAAAGCAAGCAAGTAAGTGACGGGGCTGGGGGAGGGAGACAGTGCTGCTCAGCTCCTGCCAGGGAGCATGCTGTCCAAGTTTTCATCTTTCTCCACACATGGATGACAGCCGGCAGCGACTCTCCATCTCCATCCCCAATGGCATTGCCTCCCTACTGTTTTCTGACCCCACATGCTCTATGTCATGACTGCATTGGTAACTCAGATCAGGCTGCCACACTGCGGGGATTGTGGGAGAGGAGAAAGACATAGTGTTATAAGAGAAATGAGATGCTGGGTTAGCTGCTGGGGATCCAACTACATAAATCAAAGCATAAAATGCCACAGGTCTTGATCCTAGTCTCTTTTGCTCAAGGCAACCAAGACAAACTTTTATCATTTAGATTCAAAATCAAACATTTAATAGTCTGAGGTTAAATTTTTGTTTGGGGGTAAGATTACTGTTTGGATTTGAATAAGAGTTCTGGAAAATACTCAAATTTACATCCTCAGCACCAAAATGCATTGTTGCAGACAACACTCAATTAAGAGGACTATGTGAAAATCAGCACTTTCAACAGGATCTCTCAAACTGGGACCCTTTACTCTTAGCGGCAAAACAGGCGACATTTGGGAGAGCATAGTAACAATAACAAATGGAAACAGAAGATTCCTATTCTGATCCAGACTCCTATGTGCTTATTTGAGGTAGAAAGAGATGTAATTACTGTGAATTTAGGCCTTTAGCTCTTGCTTTTGAACACAACCAGAAGGATCATGAACAAAATGGTTTTGCTATATCCAGATTAATGACTGAAGTCAGTGCATAAACTCGATAGACTCACAGTAGGTGCATTTGAAAGGTGTCAGTGGAAGACACAGAATCACAGGAATAATTTCTAAGAATGATAGGGAAATAATCAGTCTTAGAACTAGAATTCTACTTTCATTGTTCTTTTCGTACCACACCCTTTCATAACAGAAATTAAAAACTGCAAGAAATCAGTTAACACCATATATATTTAACAAAACAGAATTTTAAAATCACCACACTGAACTAGGCACATTTGGAAATACAAAAATAAAAGTACTGATGCTTTTTTATCAGAAACAACACAGGAAATTAATAATGTAAGGTTTTATCATCCTATCTGACAATAGGAGAAACAGATGTCACACTGAACTCTTCTGGTAAATTTTTAGCATCGAGACTATTTTCAACTAATAAGATGCAAAAGCAAAAGCAGGGTGTAACTGGTTGATTTCTCCCACAGACCATTTCTTTCCTGTTACTGCTGTTGCCTCACTATCCAGATTATAAATTGGAGCTGTTTATAACCTAGAGCTGGGAGGTATCATCAGTGCTGTAAGTTTTCTTGACAAAGAGCTCCAAGGGGTAGTTTCGCCACAGCCTTCATAGCCCTTTCTTATTGGTGTGGCACTGTGACTTGAAAATAATAAAATATTTCTGTAGTAGGAATATTGATGCATTTCAACAGGATCTATAAAGTGAGTCAGAACCAGGATTTAGCTATCAGAAATGATCCCTGGACTTAAAAGATGAACTTCAAGTTGTGGTCTTAGAAGAGCATGGCTACATGCAATTCAGAACACACTGCCAGGATGTTTGCTGAGAAGCACTGAAACTCCAGCCTCTGGTAACATGCCCTTACGAATGATCTGTTGTACTTTTCACTGTTTACAGAGTACCAGCCAGGTTTAAGGTTGTGTGGAGAAACAGACTAGTACACAACATAGCTAAGATTGTGCCCCAGTATTTGTGGAAGAAGTTGAACAAAGTTAGCAATGAAAGGTCAGCTAATGATAATGCAGTTTGGTTACCTGCAATCAGAAAAAAATAAAAAAGTCAGTTCAGTTTTTGACTTCTTCATTTCCTAGATAAAATATTCTGCACTAGACCCTTGAGTGGCCATTGAAGGTCTACCCTTACAGTCCACATGTGTGACAAAAGGAATGTCAGCCCTGGAAAAGCACTTTTGCCTTGGGTTTGTCCTCTCTGTCTCCCACATGCCGGCAGCACAGCTAATCTGCAGCGATGGACAAGCTCCAACTAAGTACAGTAATGCTACACCTGGCAGCAAGGACATGGAACACCTCCCCTAGAAAGCACTGAAGTGTGAGGAATTGCTGCATTCCTTCCTCACCACGGTTTCCTTCCACAATTTTTTTTGTGCCAAAGGTGTGAATGCTAACCAGCAATTCCAGCTCTATGTTTTTGTAACTTTCTAGGCCTCCTTTACCACCAAGTTCATTCAGAGATGACTGTTGAAATCTCTGCTGTCACTAAATTCCAGGGTGTTATGTCTTCTCTAGGCTCAATTTAATGCCTATGTAGACTGCAAGTCATACCAAAGGTATTATGAGTCACTGTTTATTTTACCAGCTATCACAACCTTTTAAGGAGCAAGATGGGTTAAATAAATAATGTAACGAGCCACTAGCAAGTCTTTTCCTCTCCCCCATCTCCAATCTGCAGAACAGTAATCACCGAACCACGCTGCAAATTAACTGTAAAAAAAAGAAGGAGAGGGAGAGATAGAAGCAAAACATGAACACCCGCCACTTTGAGCTTCAGAAAGGTCATTTCTTGAAGGACTATTGACATTGGTGAAGAAAGAAAACACATCAGTGTTTCTAAGGAGTTAGATAAATATTTTCCATATTAATGTTAGGTATCCATTAATGTCTGTGTAGTCTACCGAAGTACCTATCCTTCAGTTATCATTTTACTACAAAGGTGGGGGAGAGAGAGAGAGAATTTCCCTTCAA
>JAOXXN010000446.1:24568244-24590846 GCA_026770055.1 Myrmophylax atrothorax
AGGGCACACCCACGTGGGGGAGAGTCCTTCCCAAATCTTCGTTAGCGAAGTTTGGCCATACATATACATACATACATATCCCCATGAGGCACAGAACTGATGAAATGCTCAAAGTTTGCAAGCTACAGGATTGGAATGACAGTACAAGACAAGAACTTTCTGCAATTCATCCATTTGCAATGTTTCCAAATTTGGGGTTAATTTTGAAAAAGCAAGTTGGTTTTAGATAATATTGAGATATTTAGATTCAGTGGTGTTACGATCAAGGAGATAGGAGATATGCATAAAGGTGTAGTTTTGCTTTTGCACTCTGATCTGGACGTGCCTGCAGTTGTTTGTTGTCTCACTTTAAGTGTTGTGATGCACAGATTCTAGACAGTAACCGCACTAAATGCTAATTAGAAAAGGGACAACTATCACCTGAAATGTTGAGTAAATTACTTTTTCGTCTTCATGAAAATATACTGTTGAAAGTACTTACATCTTTGTTTGCCTCATATCACTCCATTACTTTTGTAGCAGAAACTATCCAACTTCCAATGAAATGCTCTAGCACCGAGACAACCTCGCTGACTGCAATAAAATTACACAGAAAACATGCTTCTCCCATGTATAGTTCCCAACAGTATTTTGCCACTTTCATGGTCTAAACAGGAAAACAAATGAAGGTCATGAGTCTGAACCCAGAATCAGAAACCTAGCTGAGTCAGGATATAAGCAAGCCACAACTTAAATCTCCAAGGATACTTCAATGACCTGTATCGACCTTAGGAAAAGTTACTCCTGAATCATCAAACCTCAGTAGGCTGATAGCTGTAGAATCATGGTATAGATAAAGGAGGTTCCATGCTTTGCAAACTTGCACAAGCAGCAACAAGCAACTCTGGGCATGTAATTTGACTCTTCATATCTAATTAATACAATATGTAATTTGGAAGGCTTGGAGTAAATTATTCAGCAATAATGCACGGATTTATTCTATGAGTAGCAATTTGTGCATTGTGTTGTATACCTTGAATCTGTAAACAGGAAAGAGGTTTTGGTGATAAAGCATGTCTAGAAGTTTGTAAACAGATCAAAAAGGAAATAGGGAATCCTCTTGCATGTCTTTTAGGGGAAGCAGGTAATGGCAGATTTTGAGATATGGAAATGCAGTGCAAAATGAAAGGCAACCTATACTTACTACATTCAAAGACAGAGCAAAGCTGTAGCAGAAGAGCAATAGATGTGATATAACAACTTTAGTTGTGACTTGTTTGATAAGATGATAGATTCACAGAATGTTCAGAGCTGGAAGGGACCCACAAGGATTATTGAGTTCAACTCTTAGGTGAATGAAAGGAGGTTGTAGCAAGGTGGGTATTGGTCCCTTCTCCCAGGCAACCACCAGTACGATGAGGGCACAGTCTTAAGCTGTGCCAGGGGAGGTTTAGGTTAGACATTAGAAGAAATTCTTTACAAAGAAAGTGAGTGGACGTTGGAATGGGCTTCCCAGTGAGGTGGTGGATTCACCATCCCTGGAGGTATTTATGAGACTGCACGTGGCACTTAGTGCCATGTTCTAGAAGGAAAGGTGGTGGTAAGTCAAAGGCTGGACTTGATGATGTCAGAGGTCTTTTCCACCCTAGCTGATTCCATGATTCAGGGATCAAACCCACAACCTCAGTGTTGTTAGCACCATGCTCTAACCAGCTGAGCTAACCTCAGGGTCTCATAGAGACTCTCTACAAACTGCCATATTAACCAAACTCACAATTTTCCCTGTTAATTGTTATGCCTCCAGCTTAACTCAAAATGTAAGACCAAATTTAATGTCTTGACCCTGAAGGAAACAAGGATGCTCACTGAAAAGACTATTCATGTACTTTCAACAGTTACATTCCTCCTAAAACATAACCTTTTCAGCTTGAGATTGGTGCATCTGGATTGCAAAACAGTACCATGGGGTAAACCTATTTCCTCAAATCACATGGAAATTTGTCATGAAAGTAAAGAGTTGGGGAATTCAGAGGGATTTGAATTAATCATTGCAAACATTTATTCTATCAGTTTCATCAGATCACAAGGACAAAGCCAAACAGATGTGACCAGGAAGTTGTACCGGGGGAAAGGAGAGTTTTTCAAAATACAAGCATGTAAAATGTACTTTCTGGACAGCCTTTCTATCACACAGGGTGATTGCTTGTGCCAGCTCATTACTGAAGTGTCTGAAGAGGAACTGATGGTTATGGACTATTTCTAAGACCAACTTTACAAAAATGGACCAGTAAGCTGTGACAGCAAAATAGCCAGGCATTCTAAGCGTCAAAACTGATCCTTGCTAGCCAGGACAGTGTCAGATGCTACACGGATAGTGCTAAATCTAGTGATAGAAAATGTTTTGGGAATATTTGTTCAGGGCAGCACAAAACCAAACCAGATAAAAAAGCATCTCATATCAGGTGCTCAGAGTGCAAAAGGGAAAATGGGGACCAGTGCCTGTTACTAGTTACAGAATATAAAGCAGTGTAAATCACCATGAAAATTCCTATGAGACTATGAAAATTTGATTAAGTCAAAATTTTCAAGTGGAAATAAATATAACAGTACAGAATATAACCACAGCTTAACAGTTTCTTAAAAAATAGAAATTTCCTATATAAGAATATAGTTCAACACCTACTGAAGACAGCCATTAGTCAGAAAATCAGACGTGATATCTGCAGCTCTATCTGCCAGAAAAGTTACAATTAAGGCAAATAATTCCCTTTAATTAAACAAAGAAACCTATCAAATTCACACTGGCTTTTAAGACACCAGATCTGCTGATTTAGGACAAGTCCTTTATAGGGAGGACACACTGTGTTTTCAGAACATTAATGTTTCTTTCAAGTAACATCTGCAGTCTAGCCTGCATTTTTAGAAATAAACTGGACAGGTATACACTCTTTAAGCTCAAGCTGCAAAAAAGGCCAGCCATTTTGGTCTTTTGAAGCTGTAATTCTTCAGACTGTATACTCTAGAGAACTCTGTTTCACTTTTGCTCTTAGAGCCTTCAGAGGAATGATAAACAGGAAATTTATATGTGACGTTACCCAGTAAAGTAATGGAGAGCTGTTGCTGTTTGAACTTTATTGCTGAGGGTAAGATAACCATGTTCGGTCTGGAACTAAATTAACAGCAGCCCTTAATTTAAGCACAGGGATCAAGACTGAACTAATGACACAGTTTGGCTTCCCTTGCACAGAAACTGTTGATATTTAGTTGCAGTATGTTTAATTATGAATCCCACTCAAAACTGTGGCTTTCCAGTGATGAAACACACAGATATATACTTTGCTCTGAAAGAAGAATTTGGAAATAAGTGGTAACCCATGACACTTCTGAGGCAAATTTTTAATAGGAGAGAGAAATTTTTTAGGCTAGTGGTATAGTCAAAAGAAACCTTTCAGGCCCACAAATGTGTTTTCATTGTGTGGGAGAAATTTCTAGCTTTTTCTCATATATATTAAAAAAACCTATTAATTCCTATACTGATGGTTGCTGATGCATCTGAGTCCAGAGAGAATTGCCAAATGCTTTAGATACTCGGCTTTAATCCCTGTCTGATAAGTGTGCAATGTGTGCATCTACTTTCCTGTACATTACAGAGTTGAGGGCCTGAGCAGTCAGCAAGTTAAGTGTTATCTCTTGTTCTGATCAACACTGGAACTTTATATGAATTTTGCCATAGCCACTTCCCCAAGTCAGGCATTTCCTCCTTGCCACAGAAGTTCACAAGTCAGGTATGCAGCATATTGAATGAATCAGAGCAGAAGGGTTTGAAATGAAATCTGGTCTAACACAGTCGTAATTAGGGATAACCTCCCACTCACCTCATGAATCTCTCTTCTCCCCATGATTGCTGACAGAGGCTTTCTGCAAATGTGTTGGGGGGGTACATGGCACAACAGGCTGCTAAATGGAGAATTCCTATAACTCAGGACAGTTTTATACAAGACTTCTGACTAAATAGCTGAGTGGGCAGCCATCACGCCTTTCATTCTGAAACAGCCACCCTCCTCGGGTTTCTTTTCCTTTACAGTCTAAATTGCAATGGCCATGACTGGAAGTGAACAACTGTGCCTGAACTTTTCGATGAAACTAAGTTACAACGATCCAAAGGCTTTTTGAAATGATCTTCCAGAAGATATTAAAAAGTCTGTGCAAGCAGAAATGAGGAATTGAATCTGCAAGCTTTGCCTAAATCAAACATTCAGCAACCAGTAGCAGCAGTCATGATAACTATTTTCCTTCCCAACAAAATGCTCCTATGAGGACAGCTGATAGGTGGCGGTGAGGGGAACACAACCCACCTACTTTCTGTGACTCTTAATATTTTTTATTAATCTTTAACTGTTGCTGTGCCTGCCCTACTTTTATGACTGGTGCCTGCAAATGTTCCCAGGGTTGGGTTTTACTGGCAAACATATCAGCAGAAAGTAGGACTTGGGGGAGGGTGAGAGTGGCAAAAAAGGCTTTTCAGAACCAAAAGTTTCGTTTGCATCCTCCAGCCTGCATATGAGCACAAGTAGGCAGAGAGCAGCTAGACAGCACAGCTTATATTTCCAGAACTTGGGAGTTGCTCATCAGTGTAAAATATTCCCCCTTCCAAATAGATTTCCTTGAAAACATCCTGAACCTAAGCAAAATGTATCAGATAATTATTCACTGGGTCATTATTCACTCAACTCAACTTCTGTGGGTGTGCTTCCATCATTTTGAAAAACAACTCAAAATAATGGGGCCTACCTATGAGCACAATGTGAGCTTATGATTCATGAAGCACAGTTGTGAATTCAGAAACATGTGGTTTTAAAAACTGCTTTCTAGCCTCACTCGGAAACAGATTAACACAAAAGTCCCCTATCTGCCTACCTAACAAAGAATGTTTTGACACTAGCTTTGCCAGACTTTTTAAAATCAGCTTTACTGTTGGCTACTGCCCAAGGCAGCAGCAGGATTGTACAAGCAATATAGTTTCTCTTTAGATCAAAATTTCAGCTTCACGTGTGCACACATAATGGATTTTTTTAGTATGAAGTTCTTGCTGGTTTCAGTCCAAACAAGGTACAACTACATACAGTATAATTATAGTTTCTAAGCAATTTAGGCTGAAGATGATAGTCTTTTGATTTCTACTACCAGGTGTCACTAAGGACCAAGTACTATTAGAGTACCTGCTGATGCTAAGAATGAACTTATCCCATGACAAATGCCATGGACTATTTTGGGTACTTTCAATATGTCCTCAAACCAGCCAGCTTCTAATTTGACATTTTTCATGGCATGAATCTTGCCTCTCAGCTGATTTGAAACAACACAAAGCAAAACCCAGTAAGGCAATACTGTCTCAAGACTGGAAGCAGTAGAAATGTTGTAGGAAATCTTCACCTGAGAAGATTCCTTCTCAATTTTTGGAGCTACAGAAATGCCAACAAACTTGCTAAACCAAACCTAGCACATAGATTTTTTTGCATAAATATCTTTAACCCTTCTCTGGTAGATCTTGTTCACATAAGTCAAATATGAACAGGTGAAATCCAGATGGTAAATGATTTAGCTCCTACAGCAACTCACACTGAAAAAATCAAAAATCCCAAAGCTAGTATTTATCTCCAAGGCACAACATATATAGTCCACACAACCTACAAAAAGAATATGTTCTCTACCCCTTCCTTCTAAGTTACTTGGTTCTCAAAAAGCTGACTGGATAGCATATAATAAATAGTACAAAAAGGGCATTTATTATGAAAACATTTGATGAGAGGAAATAAGATGATATCTATATGCAACTGAAGGATCTTAGACATATAATATTACAAGTGAGAAGCATGGATGGCAGTAAGAACTCTACACATCCTTCTCAAGAATATTAAAACCCAACTTCTTCCCTGATAGCATCGATGATCAAAAGGCATAAACAATCAGGCTTTCTATGTTAATGACTGCACTGAAATACTTTAAGTAGTTTAACCAATTAGAAGGAGCACCAGCCATTAAACAGAATCTTAATGATGGATTAGTTATTAAGAATCCTTTAGAAGAACTATGTAGTATTTGATCTCATGTAACACTCATTTTTTTCTTGATTTCCACTGTTTTCAGTTTTTTAAAATAAGACTTGCCAAACTCTGAGAAAGTTTGAAGCAATCAGCCTCCCTGCCTTTATTTTTATTAGCTTAATTTGTGAATCATTGGAAGTTAATACATTTGTGGTTCACACATGAAAAAGGCTTGAAAGTTTAAGTAATGCAAGCCTCTGTCCTACATGAGCACTAAAGGAATAGATTTCTAATTGCTATGGACTGGCAAGGACAGAGAAGAAACTCTTAAAATGAAATCACATTTCTTTAATTAGATTTCATTAAGAAGCAGTGGCGGGTTAAAGTCTGCTTGAAGTAACACAAAAATCTCTCACTAAAAAGTTACTGTGTCTTATTCAGATGGGAGTGGCGAAACAGGGATAGTTTATGGATCAGGAATATATTCCCTGCAACATATTTCATAGAAAAAGTGTTCCTAACTAAACATGTCCTGCAGTGTTGATTAGATTAATACTTGAAATAATTTGACCATTATACATTATGTTAACAGAAAATCACACTCGGCTGTTTACTCTATTTAGGCCATATGTTGAGCAATCAGTGCTACAGTGCAGGACAATATGTTGAGTAACTCCATGGTTAAGTCAGAATTAGCAGGAACATCACATTTTATTGTTAGCAGAAGCAATGCAGACTGTTTCGAAGGTGAGCAACTTCTCTGTCTGCTTTTTTAGCTCTAGAGTTAAGCAAAACCACCTTAGCTTCAACTTTGTTTCTGATTTTTATGGTGTGATTTTCTTTTTTATGAAAAAAACCCCAAACAAACAAACACCAAACCAACAAACCAAAAAAACACCAACCAAAAAACACCCCCACCAATAATACAGAAACACAGGCTTGGTCAGTTTTTGGTTTTTTCTGGAGGGCTTCCTGACATCTTTCTGCTGTGTCCAAATTCACATGCCATCAGGGACTGGTCTCATTTGTGGCAAGACAGATAGTTCTGCCTCCCAACTACACCTGCCGCCAACTGCCTGAAAGCATCTCCTCTGCAAAGAACAGCTTAAGCGACTCATACACTCTCCATCAGAGCAGGTGGAAAATATTAGTCAGGCCTAGCTTGAAAAACTCCCAGTGAAGTCCTGCATGACAGCTACAGAACCGGTGACTAGTGAGTCACAAGTCTCCTAAAACAACATTGCTCTCCAAAGGGAATTCAATCCTCGCTCAGCCTGGCTGGCTAAGTACATGTGAGACCATGATCTGTGTTGATTCCTACCAACCTCAGATTTTTCATGGCCTTTGTATTAACCTGCAAAGCACTCAGCTGAAGGGCAGTGCCCTGCTGGCATGCCTGTTCAAGCTCAGAATAGAGAATGAAATTGTGAGACAATTCACTTTTTTTAGCAACCTTTTCTTTGGTCAGAAAAAACCCGAGGTATTTTGAAGTTGAAACTACTGGGGGGTTACATACTGGTCTTATAATTCTAACACTCATATATAGCAACACAAGCACAAATACTCCTGCATTTAAAGGGGCTTGATTTTGTCTCAGAGCAGATAGGAATGTTTAGGAAAATATAAAAGTTGTGCAGCTTAGAAAAACATTTCCCACACAGCTACAGCCTTAATTATGGAAGGCCTCCAATAATATTTAATATTTCAAACAATTTTGGTTTCAATTATAATAATAGATGGGAAAATAAAGAAAGGGCTGGAAAGGGGATAATTTTTTCCTATCCTGAGGGGAAACTCCAATTACTTAAATTTTTCTTTTGCAGAGAATGAAACAATTGCTGCAAAGGGCTACACTGGAAAATGTCATCCAATCTGCTTCTGTAACGCAGTTTATGCAATGAAGCAACATTTGTGTGGATTCCACTAATTGACTCCATTTTAGAACACCAGCCAGACAGCAGTTTCAGTGTCACTAGAAAACTGAGGATTGTTAACAATCTGGGTCCATCCCCTTTCCCAGAAGCACCTAAGTGGGAAGGGCACATAAACCAGTGATGTTTTAGAAATGCCTCTTCACAAGGCGACATGAGCATTTAGATCCATTACACAGAGGCAGTTTGGGCACACAAGTTCCCTTGATGACCCAAGTGAATGCAGGAGCTGCCTTGGAAGGCTAAGATCCAGCAATCTCAATTTACAGTTGTAAAATACCAGATTGCTTAGAGTATTTATTGCTAAGGGTGTAGAGAAAGATACAATGCAGCTTTCCAAAGACAGATATTAGTCCATACAATCATAGAGTCACAGAAGAGTTTGTTTTGGAAGGGACCTTAAAGAGCCCTTAATTCCAATCCCCCAGACATGGGCAGGGACACCTTCTACTAGACCAGGTTTCTCAAAATCCCATCCAGTCTGGCCTTAAAAACTTCCAGGGATGGGGTGTCTACAGCTTCTCTGGGCAACCTGTTCCTTTGTCTCATCACCCTCACAATAAAGAGCTTCTTCCAAGCTATTGGTTGTCACAGTACAGCAGCATTTAACACCAAAGCACTGAATTAGTATTCGCCAAAGTTGTTAGAGCCTACCAAGCCATACAGTCAATTGGGAGCATTAGTTTATATCTGAAGGATGTGGTTTAAATATGATCCCTGACTTCCTACAGGCTCTGGCAGGTGTCACCTTGGGATTCTGTGGTTAGCTTTGCAAATTTTACTCAAGATGTAGTCCATTGTCTTCTGGAAAACTTAACACACAATGGAAGTATTTTCAGAGAGGTAATTCACTTTCCCCTTGCTTTTAGCAACAATTGTGTTTATAGCTAGTAGGAAAAGTGCTAGGAATTTGTATCCAGCAGTCAGGATTTTTACTCCAGAGCAAGTAAATCAATACTGTTTCAAAAGGACAGCAAAAGAAACCAAAGCCAATAAAATAAATACTGCAGTCAACACCCAACAAAACATCTATCACAGGTCCTGTCTTTTGGAAGCCAGAGGTAATAAGATAAACTACAGTGAGAAAAATCTTGAAATAGCCTCAAACAGCTCTGAAAAATTTAGATCACTATAAGCATTCATGTTTTGGAAAAACAATCTAGTTTTCACTAAACCAGTATCCATCCCTTTCATTTTATATGTAAGCAAATACATCTCAAAAGTTTATTGATGAGAGACTTCAACTACAAGCACAGCCATAATTTCATTAGTTTCACTTGGCTTTGTCCTCTCCTCTGCTGAAGCAGCACGCTTGTGATGACAACCCCGTGCTACTAAGTGAATCTCACATTTACACTGAGAGTGTCCAGTGCTTTTCAAATCTTGACTCTGATTTATCTACTTCTGTCATAAGTCTGCTTTAAAAAGAAAAAAAAAGAAAAAAAAACAAATACAAAAAAACCAAACAAACCATAAAACTCCACCCAACAAAAAAATCCCACATGCAGCTGAGAGGGGGACAGGTTCACTTTCAGACATCACTGAAAGAAAGGGGGTGTGGAAGAGAAACTCTTTAACATTGCTCAAGAAAATACTTTTCAGGCAGACTCCAGCAGCGTCCTGCCTGATTCCTGTCTGCAGCAGCCTGGTTAAAGCTGCCTGTGCTTAGGGGCGATTGGCAGTCTGCTCTGGGTTCCTTCACAGCACTGCTAATCTCCACTAATACTCTCCCATGCTTCATTTAATTTCACTCTCAAGGCTCTTTTTCAAATTCTTCCTCAAATCTTAAACCAATGCCCTCATTGTTTAGGATTCCTTTACCCTGACAAGTCTGACCTCAGATATCCTTTCCTCTTTCCTGCTCTGTAACTCAGGCAGTCCACTTACTCATTCATATGGTAACCGCACATAATGGTCTCCACATTAATTAAGTAATTTTGGTTCTTTAAGGTACTACAGAGGGGTTTTCAATGTCCCAATGCCTTTCAGGCCAATTGAACTAATTTTTTTGTTGAACAGGCCAGAGAGTATGTGGAAGAAGAGCCAAGGAGAACATGCTTGCTCTCCCTCTGGGCCATTCCTTTCATGCTGCTTCAGGGTTAGGCCAAAACAACATCAGCAAGTCTAATTTGCCCCAGCAGTGGATGGGAAATGACTAAAAACCCTGCAGATTAATTTGTGTCAGATGTATGCTTTAAAGTAAGTGAGAGCAAGAGAGAATATGAGAGTACGCACAGAAAAACGTTCTTGCTGTGGGACCTAGAAGGGCCCTCTTGTTTCAGATCTCTTGTGAGCCGAGTGACCCCAGAATAAAGTACTACCTTTTTTTTATGTCTTCATTTTGTATTTTAAGCTTTTCAGTAAACAGACAATTCAGAAAAAATATCAGAGGAATAAAAAGAAGCAAAACTGTACAATGCATATTGGCTTTGCAATAACTGATGACCCTTCCAGCAAAGGTGGTTTTGCACCATCCATGTGATATAGGCAGAAAAGGAAAAGGTCTGGGGATTTTTGGGGAGGCTGAGGGTTGTGTATCATGTTATTCCAGAAAAGCAAAATGTGGCGTGTTATGGGTTTAGCTAAGTAGGTCTAAATTTAGGCTTTAAATTTAGACTAGGCCTAGAACTGTCAGCTGACTTGAGCTGGGCTGAGCTAGTTGACAGCTGACTTATTCTAGCCAATAGTATTGTATCCATACCATATTATGACATCATCTCAAAAGGAGTAAGAGCCAGTGTGTGGGAGTGGCTTGGTCAGTTGCTTCGTAGCTGCTGTCCCAGCAGGACACACTGTGCTGTCCCAGGAGGGGTGAGGAAGCCCAGGCCTAGCACTGGCTCACTACCAGGTTATCTTAGAGAAAGAAAACTAAGAACAAAACCTTTTACTTCTGCTTAAGTCTGTCTCTGGGGAATTCACTTCTCTAAAGTAATTTGTAGTTAGAATGGTGGGATTTGTGTGTTCAATAGGGACTAAGAAGTTATATTTCTTGTTATTTTTAACTTGTGTTAGTGTGCATTGTAGTTTCTTTTAATTTTCTCTTTTCTGTATAAATATATATACTTGTTTAAGCATAAACCTAGTTTGAAGTGGTTTTTTTCCCCTCTCCCTCCTTTTCCCTTAGTTGGAGGGGCCCTTTCTCTCTGTACTTGGGCAGTTGGTATTTTGCCAGGTCAACCCAAGACATGGTGGAAACCTCATGTCACTCTGGAAAACAGTAATGATTAGTCTTACATAGTCAATAGTCTAACAGAACTGAAACAGCAGATCAATACATTTTACTGACTAGGAAGCTTGGGTACCAACCAGTTTTTCTGTTGTATCAGTAGACCCAAAGTTGCTCCCTGATGGCCAGGTGTGGTCCCCCAGCTGTGGTATTCTAATGGGAGGAGGCCTGAAGTGGCCTATGGAAATTCAGCAGCTGTAATAGGTGATACTTGGTGTGACTTAGTTGGGAACAATGTCTTTTTTCAGTACATGACTAACATGTGAGCCGAAAAACAGGACAACTGGCAGATCTCTTACTGAAATTCCCAGCAAGGCCAAGAACAGTCATCTCTATGTCCAATCTCTGTGGTTAACAGTGTTGTGACATTGGAGATGAGTCACGTGTGGTGCTACCACTGGGCAATAACTGTTCTGCTGCTAAATAAAGCAGATTTAATTTTGTACATTCTTGGAACTCATATCCAATCTGATCTGCTCACCACATCTAAAATCATGTGTTTATTTTTTAGGCAGTCTTGCTGATTAGATCTCAGATGACTGCCTCAAAATTCTAGGGAAGAGCAAAATAAGCCCCATAAAAGAAGTGCAACATTAGTGTGGACTCATTTCTGGTGAGATATAGTTCTGGTCCAAAAGCGTCAAACCTCACTCTTCATTCACACTGTTCCTTATCCTTATTATTATGAGACAGAAATAATAACACCCAAAGTCTGAATCCCAACCTGATTTGGCAGCATAAACCTAACCATAAAAAAAATCTTCCAAGAGAGCCAAACAGAAAAACCCTCCAATCTAAAAAGAAAGCAAAGTTCTGTGGAATTAGACCTTAAATCTTGGTTTCAGAACAGACTAGCACTTAGGAGCCTCTGTTCAACTTTCAACAAGGTGTCAGATGTAGTTAGTACAACATCTAATATTGGTGCAGTTATACTGTTACTCTTAGCACTATCACCTATTTCAATCTAGAAAGGAAATAGCAGGACAGAGAAGAAACAACATATGATGTCTTTATATCTATAAATGTGGTTGTACTGGGATGTTTTTCAATAAAAACACATACCAGTAACCTAAATGGTTGTACTAGTGCCAGATCTTCTATATGAGACCAAGAGACTCAGAAGTCTTACATGTCTGTATCACACCAGTTTCACTAGTATTATGGCAAGTAATGACATTTCCAGGCCCACATAAGATCACATCTGAGAAAGAGAGAAAGTCTTCAGTTACTTATGCATTTTGAAAATGTTCTTTTTAAGGCTGATGAAATGTATAAGAATTGGCAAGTTAAAAAATAAAGCAATCCTCCTCCATGGAACAAAATCAAACAAAGCCATTCAGAAGACACAATAACAAAAGGAAATAGAAACCTGTATTAGTGCTTATTATATTCACCACTCTTCTCTCTCAACAACCCATACTTCAGGAAAATGGTAACAACAGCTATGGCAATTCATGCAGTGCTGTCTGAACATTTTTATCTGAGACAGAACTATGCTGTTATCTTCATGTGTACAAGAACAAACAGAGTGCTGGAGAAGATAAAGTTGATAATATCTAGCTTCTTAATTCCTGGATTTAGATCCCAATAGAAGCTTAGAAACTTTCAGTGGAGGGAGAATGAGGAATTTCCTTATTTTATCTGATCCTTGGGAAAATCTCAAGTTCATTGATGTAGCCTAACAGTTTTAGGGTGCCTCGTGGTGGAAAGAAAAAGGGCAGCCCAGGCCTGGAGATAACAAATTTGACCTCACTCTGCAGCTCTAAGTTTGGTCACCACACATTCACCTCAGCGCTAGTTCCAGCTCAGGAGAGCAGCTCAAATGCATAGCAAGCCTTCTCAGCCCTTGCTTGGAGCAGCTTTAGGAGCCAGGAACCACAGCCTTGTCTCCTGTCAAAGCAGGTCAAGCCTAGAAGTCACAAAACCTACCTACTGGATACATAGTCAGAAATGAGCATTGTGCACCTAGTCCAGTACTAATTACTGTTTCTGGCACCAAATCCTCAGTCTATCCCAGACCATACAGTGCATTAAGGGAATGTCCCACACTGACAGTTCTTGAAATATACAAAAGATTTGAGAAAATGCCATCAACATTTCCCTCTCCTCACCTGAGATGCTCTCCTGTCCAGATAAGAACAATGACTTCTGCTTATCTTAGTCTGAGGGAGCAGTCTCAGTGAGAAGTTTGGATGATTTGATCTTCTAAGACTAGCAGGATTCATAAGATCTGAAGCTCATGCCAGATAATAGCTCAATGAGTCTTTCATGATCTATGCCCAGTCTAAGCCCAAACTTGCAGTTCCTGACAGTACCAAAAGTACAATTGCAATAGTTCTGAGAGCAGAGTTCATAATGCTGGTATGGAAGCCCAGGAAGACTTCAGAGTCTTCTTGCATAGTAAGAAAATTGTACATAAGGAAGGCAATCTGAATGATGGTTGCAGCTCTTTCAGCCTTCCTCATGCCACAAAACCTTTCAGCACCATTAAAAGTCTGTATCTGTTGCAATGACTAACCATCACTACAAAAAAGACTTCTAGTGTTTCATGACTTATTTTACATTTATTCATCCTTAATATTAATGAGAACTTAAATACTACTGTTTGCTAACATACCAATACAGATTTCTTTCATGAATAAATACAAAGTGATAGTAACTAATTGCTTATCAGCAAGGTACATTTATTCTGCATTTTCAAGAACATCTGTAGAAGTCTGAAGGGCAGACATCAGATCCTTGAAAGACAGTTTGCCATGCCTAATTCTTAGAAAACAAAAAAAACAAAAAACATTTACATGTATTTAGGAAGGCTAGGAGAGTTATAATTTTTGCTGTAAGCCTCAAAGTTTTTATTTTCAGAGAATTTAGCTAAGGATTGTGCATTCTTAACAATTCTGAATATTCAGGTCTGGTTCTCTGAAATCAATGATTATGAAAATTCAACCCTAAAGTTTATCCATTGCTTTACATGAATGCCTCATATTTCTCTCTCCTTGTTTTTAATTTTGTGATCCAGTCCACATTTCTAGGCATTAGCAGATATTTGATTGTTATTTTTCTGCTAATGTTCAAACTTTTAGGTCCTGGGCCAACCTGTGGCCTCAGCTGTGCAAATGTAAACCAAGCAACTCTATTCACTTGACTAAGTTTCCATTAGCAAAGGCATAAGCAAGACTTGGCTCTCACACCTGATATGTCTTACCACTCTAATAATCTCATGTTGGGATCTCAGGAACTGAAATACTCAAGTGTTCATAACACTGTGCTAAATATGTGTCTAAGTCTATTCCAGCTCAGGCTTTTACTGAAGAACCATTTAAGAACTGTTTGGAAAAAAACCCCACCAAACCAGATTATTTGACCTATGTTTCTAAATTTACTATTTGAATATATATATTTTTCTTTAAATGTGCTGTGGCTCAGACATGCATTCATTTGCGATCTGTGTACATGTTGAATAGCTATACACATTCCATATGATCAACCCTGTTTGCTTTCTGTGTAAAACAGAAGAGGTCACTGTATCTGAAACAAACCTGAACTTGCAGCTAGAGTAATAAGCGTCTTGAATGCAAACAATCAAGCCATCTTGCCCTAAAGTCAGCATGAACCAGTTGATTTTCCTCACTGAACCCCTGCAAATGAGTTAAGTGGGAAAAAGAAAACATCTACTTTGGGGAAGACAAAGAGCAGCTTTTAGTCTGCTAAATACAAACCCACTCTGCCTGACCAGGTGACCCCACTTCTCCCTCCCCAGTGCCTGCATGCTCCTGCAAACTCTTAAGTCCACTCTCCCAACTCTTGGGAAGGAGGGAATAAATTTACTATAGGGAGAAAGAGTTTATAGCACACCAGCTGTGTGAACAAACTCAGACTTATTTGGTTTCCATGAACGAGGCTAAATCAATGAAACATCAGAGCTCAAAATTGATGCTTTATTTCCTTCAGTCTGAGGTTCTGCTCACTATAAACATGATCTGGAACAGCACGTGTGAGACTGTAAAGCAAAAAAGAAATGAAAACAAAATGTGATTATACGTGAGATCAATTCCATGCTGACGTGATAATACGTTCAAAATTCTCATTTCTGTAGAAAGCTGACCACAGGCACTTCATCAATCAGTATTTCGATTTGTAATGTGTTCCGTATGGTTTTCTGTCATTACTTAATGGGGAACATCCCCTCCAAAAACATCTGACTCGGAGCTCTGCATCGAGAGAGCTGCTCGTGTTTCAACCACGTTTCCCAGAAACTGAACACTCAGCAACATATTCATTTTAGTGACAGCCACCACTAATGAGAAACAGCCATGTGTTCACTGAATTTTTACAAGCCAAAGACATTTATATTAGCAATGAAAAAAAAAAGAATAATCTCAGATTCATTTACACAACAACTGAATCACTAGAATCTCCAAAATCTCCAAAATGTAAATTTTAACATCCTGAAGCTCATACTGAGTTGATGTTTGTACTTCTCCTGTCTTACATTTCATAATTTTTCTCTCTAGTTAGGCCAGTTTTTCTGACATGTGTTCTGCACATCAGAAACAGGAAGCTAGGGCATGAATTTAGGGGTTTATCACAAGCTGAGAGCTAGTGGGAAAAAAATAAATAAATCCATCAGAAGTAAAAGGCTCATACAACAGTCAGTGATGGTGTTAGGTCAAAAGGGCCCAAAGAAAGCAATTAGAAAAGCTGAGGCATTTAACTGGAGAGTTATTTTCCTGCATCAGTTTTCATTTCTCAGAGCATCAGGAGATTACTTATCTCAAACCTTCTTGGTTTTTGGGTTGGCTTCTTTGGGGGGGCAATGGTGTTTAGTTTGGTTGGGTGTGTAATAAAGAGGAGCAGCTGTGCAAGATTTTGAGTTGCCAATATATGAAGTTTAAAAAAACTTACCAGACCCACAAGACATGCAAGTTGTGAAGAAACAAAAACTTCAGACTGCATGTAAACAACTGTTTCAGAAGACCAGAGGTAGTAAGTGCTGTACTTTCATTAGAAGAGTCTCTACTGGTCATTCAGGGCATTATTTTGAAATGGTCATTAAAAGCAAGATAAAAATGCTCTATATTCAGTTGTCTATAGAGTCACATGGGCAGTATTTCCACAGAGAGAACCTGTCTCACTAATCTGCTAAGAATTATTTAAATCTACCAACAAGACACTGACAGGGAATAATTTATTTCTATAATGAACCTGACAGAGATGAACAGGATACCAGGCAAGACACAGTTCTGGTAAGAATGAGAGTATCAACTCACTCAGATTGTGGGCCAGGTGCTTTACGCCCTTTCTCCGAGGGACTTCAGCAGGATTCTTTCCAGGAGCAAATGCTTAAAAATGAAAGGAAGAGTTTTAAAAGTGCTTAAATTTATGCTATGATCTTCTTCAAGGCAGCTTACAAATAATTTCTGAGAAAAGTTAGTATTTTAATTAAAAGTATTTTTACAGCTAATTAAGTTAAAGCCAGGGCTGAAAATTCAACTTATATACTAAGTTCAAAGCATGATTAATTAATCTTCTCATTTTTTAAAACATACTTCACAGAAGTACATTATGTTTCATCACACAAAGAAAGTTTACATTTGTCTCCTAAAATCACTGCTTTGAAGACAATGGTCCCTTCAGAATCTCAGTTTAGCTCCAAAGACAACATTTCACCTTCACTACAGAAACTAACGATGATCTTGGCTGTTCATAAACAACTAAAGAAATTAAATCCTAACCTCACAAGTGACATGAAGGCCACGTAACTTTCAGATTACTTACCAGACTCAAATGGAAGAGTCAAAAATTTAACCAGTCAGAATAGTAATTGCAAAAAAAAAAAAAACAAAAACAAAAAACCCCCATGGTGTAAGCAGCTGAGTCTCTGAAAAAGCATGTCTGAGGCAAGGACTTTTCTAAGGGATCAAAAAGTTTTAAGCACTTGGAAATAGAAGAGAGAACAGAGTTAGAAAGTTGAAAATAAAAACCCTATAGTCTGAAGAAACACATTTGAGAAAAAAAGATAAGGAAAATACCATAACTAGAAATTAAAAAAGAAGGAGAGATCAAAGAATTTTGATCAGAATTTGCAGGTTTATATAAAGGACTGTTACTGAGCTTCACAATATGACCTGCTATTTTACAGAAGAAAAAAATGGCAGACAATTAAAAAAAATTTAGAAGTTTGTTAATAGATTTCTAAAGCAAAGCCAAGGAAATAGGAACATGAACATTGTAATGTGTAAGGAAAGCACACAGGCCCCCAAGCTCCAAGCACCAAAGCCAGGCATCAGCACAGACAACCCTAGCAGGAAGAAAGGAAGAGTGACAGGGCACAAGTTAAGTAACAGGCTAATCCAGGTAACTAGCTTGCAGGTGTGAAAAATAAGGTTGAAAGGATGTTTTCTCAAAACAAGCAGCTGATTGGAGGTACACCTGAAACTGGCTGTTGGTGTGTGCCTCAGCACATTGCTGATCACTCAGATTATTCTCTTGACCTTTTAGTTGCCTTCGTTCAGAAAGTGCCTGTGTGTCAAACTCAGTCTCTTTTGTTCCATTTCGTCTCTCAGCTGTCACAGAATGACATTTCCACCTGGTAAAGAGCTTGTAGGCTTTATGTATGCCTTGTCCGTGTGGCTTGTTCCAATGTGTTTCCCAAAGATGTCATTAGAGGTAAACTTCAGCAACTACATGTGTTCAGGAACATTTCCTTCTAAGCACTCACATGTTCATCTCTGAAAAGTAAGATCAACAAAAACCAGACCTGAAGCTGGCTAAATTTTGAACTGAGACTTTCAGAGATGTTTCATTTTTTTCAATGTGTTAAAGCTGTTGGGGATTCACCTACCCCATTTCAGCTCTTTGGATCCCAAAAGATGTGGCAGTGCCAGTAAAAGGTCATCTGCTACCAATGTCTTACCTGACTTTGTGCAAATAATTCCAATCCTCCTGTAGTGATATGGAGCAAGGTAGAAGTATTGTACTATGCATATGCATAGAACTTGTTTGTCTTAGAGAAATGATTCAAAACCTTAGTATACAGAGAGGCAAAATTGAGATGAATCACAAATTATTTTAGTCACATTAGTAAACAATTAGCTATCTTGTTCAGATATAATCCTGCTCCTATTTCTTTCGAGAAAATTAAAAAGGCTACATACATGTATGTAAGTATTTCTAAATTACAGCAGCAGTAAATGGTAATCTCGTGCCACCAGAATGTGTGGAAAACGTGTTATTTTGCTTTTCTCTGGATTCTTTTATTGATGTTACATGTCATAATACTGCCATCCTCATTGGCAGTGAACAAACTGAGAGGGCCAAACTCTGGCTAGTTGCTTGTGGGACCAATTTCAGAAAACTGGTCCCACAAGCAACATATCCCAAACTGGATATGTCCAAAAATGTCTCCTAATGTTAGGTAGAAGGTACAGTCCAGGACTTTATTTCTTGCAGAGAAAGCTGATATTGGAGTATAGACAGCCACGCTGATCCAACAAACATGAGTGGGAACACCATCAGTCTTGAATTTGGAAAAACAGATTTCAGTTGGTTTTCCTTTAAAGGGATCCAGGCTTGTTACCAAAGGTGGAGAAGAAGTGCTCACAAGGACTCATTGTGAATTTTATGCTGAACTGAATGGAACTTCACCTTGTTCCTTCATGTTCCAAATAAAAATTGGGACCTCACTGAGAGATGAGGGATAAATGAGTAGAAAGAAGTCTTTACAATGCCATGAGTAAGTAGCTACCCCTGTTCCATTTAGCTAGTTTACACCTCTCAGCCTGCTGCGGGAAGGAGACATGGAGATGGGACTACCACACTTCTTTTGCCACATACCTGCAGGACAACCAGCCTGGGGTTCCTGCCACTACCACAGGTTTCCCATTACTCATAAGTAATTATTTATGACCAATGAGACCTGTCAGTGTTTCCATTACTAATAACTACTTATTAGGATTATTGTTGTGACTACTATGCTAGCAGTAGGCAAAATCCAAAGCTCCCAAGTAATTTTTTGTTCAGAGTTATTCTCAGTAGGTAAAAACTGACTTGGGCAGGATTATTTGGTCAGCATTACTCTTCTGTTTGCAGAGCTGTGTGGCTACACCATTCCATTCACCACTAGGAATAAACTCACCTAGCTATTTTTGCAAGAACAGATGGGCAGACACTCTCTTCCTCAACTCTGAGGGTAGGGAAAGTAATTTCTAATCATATTATTGTTTTGGTTTGGATCTTTTATTTAAGAGTCAGAGAGAGGGTGACTCATGATCTGTTTGCAATTCAGCAGCTGCCTCCTACTGTCCCCCTGAATCATCAGTTTGGATGAAGCATTACTGCCATGGTCTTTATCATTTGTAGAATGGGCATGATTAACTGACCCTTCATTTTGTAGCCTTATAAAACATTCTTGCACAATTGAGCTAGCCGCCTTTTGTTTGGAAGGGATGCAGTGAAATCTGAGAATTGGATTCTGAGAGGAATTTGCAGTGTCAAAAGAAATTTAATCACTATTATTCTTTTCACTTCTTTTGTCACTGATTTAAGTAGTTGCTTTGATATGAAGTTAGTATAGGAAAGACCACTCATTTTAAAGGATCTTTCCGCAGCTATAGCTGAACATTTTAAAGAACTGCTATCTATGACATTGTAAGCCCCTTTAGTTTTCTGAATTTTCACTTAATGTAGAATATCTTCTTAATTCTGTAAGATCAGCTACACCTGCTGTGCACAAGATTTAGAGTGGCATAAAAAGTAGAGATATAAACTATGAAAATTTGAAAATTGATACAAAGTTTCAGGTGTGTCCTGTCACAGTCTTACTTTTCATGGTATCACCAGTAAGGAACCCCTGTAAACAGTGGCTGATGATACAGAAGAACCAGAATGTATGAAGGGCAGGTTCAGGTTCCACACGTGAGACCTACAGAATGTCATTTTGACCCCTTTTTCATTAAGTCTGTTGTCAACAATTTCCTAAACACTTCTGGGTCCCATGATAAACTAAACTTTTTGGATGCAGTTTTGATTGATAAAGTGATTTAGGAACTTAGTAAAGGCATCCTGATTTTCAGTACATTAAAGGTTCGCTGTGGGGATCTGAGACTTATGCCCCATTATTAAGCCTGACTTTGAGCATGGCCTGTTGTTCAACTTTCTTCAGTAACTTTGAAAGTCAATTTATGTCATGCTGCTTGCCATGTGTGACTAACATAGCAATGTGTTTGATTTTCAGCTCTTGTTATGCGCCCTCTCCTTAAGTGCTCTACAACAACAGTTATTAGTGACAAAAATAATAATCACCACCCTAATTTATGTTATGAGTTACTTGAAATTACAGGACATTATTTAACATTGGATCTACCTATAAAAATTGTAGCTGTCCTCCAAAATATAAATTAATTTTAATGCTTAAGGAAGACTGCTAAGTGACAATGAAAAAATGCCATGTTTACTAGGATTAGCCAACTCAAAAGGAATACATGAAGCTTCATAAATCTTATATTGCTTATGCAACATGCAAACACTAATTTTATAAAAAATACATGACTTGACATTAACAACCTTTTCACTGTGTCAAAGTAGGTGTCACTATCGAAGAGCAATTATTGAACGTCTTCCTCAAAAATACGAAACCCCCCCCACCTTAAGCTAGTAATAGACAGATAAATGTCTTCTTGGCTATCACTGGGCTACTGATTAGACAGTAATTCTAGAGTACATAAAAATTTATGCTTGGTGTAATTTCATGATGTGTCATATAATATATCAGAATTATGTAAGTATAATAATAGCTATTTCTTTTTTAATATTGTCCTTCTGTAGGCAGAAAAAGCAGAAAAGATCTTTATTCTTGCTTATAGAGTTCAGCATAAGATAATCAAATTGTGATGAGAAGCAATATTGTGCTTGATCAACATAGCATAGTTTAATACATAGGCAACATAATACTGTTGATATCTTTTATTCATTCTGTTGCCTGTTTTCAAAATACTTAGATATTTAAAAAACGTGATGCTAGGTGCTTTAGTTAGACTGATGTCACCTAATAAATTTTATTAGATTTCAAACATTGTTTTTTCACATCTCTTTAATCATTCCCTGAGTACAACACACATATGAATAATTCATTACTGATAAATAAAGGAAATAATTTCCCAAGGTGTTGCATATTTATTCAGGATTCACAATCCCTTTCTTTAATAATTCTAAGCATATTTCACTGAATTTGTGTTAGGGAAGTTAGTGCCCAAAAATCAGCATTTTCTGCAGCAGCCTTGTGGATGGTGTTTAGCCAAAGGCACAGCTGTTTGAGCAGCTCTTTGTGTGGGTTACCAGGGAATGCCCACAGAAAGCCTGTTTGTGTGCTCTGTTGGGGGAAGGGTTTCTGTACATGCACTGAAATGTATTTTCTACTCATGTTGTACAATCTCCTTCCAAGTTTTTAATGTCCTGGCACATTTTTATGCTTCCTGATGACCTCATCGTCATCATATAAAACATGACTTGAAGGAAGAGAAAACAGGTGGAGGCTCAATTTTAGTGCTTCCCATTCTGCCCTCACTATTCCTTCCCACCAGACTGCCTTCCTTCTCCTCCCTCCCCACTTCAGTTACCCAACAAAAACCAACAAGTGAAAAACTAACCAAGGAAATGTTTCATAAGAAAAAATTCCATGGCACCATCTCCCTGACACACACACACAAAAGGCAGCCTTAGTAATAACCACAACTATCCAGCAAATCCAAAAAAACCAACATAATGAACACACAAAAGTGTAAACTGCTAAACTGTGATATTCAGTTAGCTCTTGGCAGAAAAGTTTTAAAATAAATAGGGTTGACATTTGATGAGATATTTTTTCTTCCTTTTTCTTTTTTCTTTCTCTATCGTCTCCCCCTTTCCCCTGCCTCTTTCTCCATTTTTTTTTTTTTACTAGAAATGAATTATATTCAGAGCTCACTGGAGCATAGATAAATGCAAGCTAACATATTTTTAACTTGATTACATTCTGAAGTGATATATAGAGGCACATAGCTACAGTAAGTGATTCCATGGAGAGAGAAGGGGAGGGAGGGGAAAGCCCTCCGCGGATATGATAAGGAAAGCTGGGTTGAATTGTGGGCTCTGTTCTCTGTTATCCAAGGGTGGCTAGCTGCTGCTGCACTAAAGGCCTTTATTCCCTGCCTGTGGGAAAGTGGTGGGCGAAGGCTGCGTTCTCAGTTACACTGCACATGCAGATTTTAATTAGCTGGATTAAAAACAAGACCGTATCATGTCCTTTAGCAGTATTCTATCTAGAAACAAAAGATATTTTCTCCTGGCTTCTGCAAGCAGCACAGTACAGCATTAATAAAAAAAAGGTCATAGCAGTTCAAGATGAAAGGTCACACATGATAGAAACTCTATGTGAAGGGGACAT
>JAOXXN010000446.1:24607798-24622658 GCA_026770055.1 Myrmophylax atrothorax
CTGCTGCTCCCCTCTCCCAGCACCCACCCTGTGCATGAGCGCCTGTCTTAAGCAGGGAAACCCTGGAGCATTTTTAAACAACTTGCTGCAGTTCTTTGGGGGTGATCCCTAAGTTGGTTTCCCCCACTGTGTGAGCAAGGAATGGGTAATACTCTAAATGCTGAGCTACTGTTTTCATATATTCACTAGAAAAGGGAATGGTTTTGCAAGGAGCACAGCATACAGCCCTCATTTCAGATCAGAAGAAAGGACAAGAGAGCACCTTTAAGATTAAACAACATGAACAAGTTTTCTCCTGCAGAGAGGCTACAACCACAACAGTGTATGCTGTGCCCTTCCTTCTAGGTTACTCACCAGGAGACAAAGACAATAATCCAACAACCTTAGCATGTTATTCAGCAACAAAGAGATGGAACCCACTGCTGCCATTCTCTCTCTGACAGAAATACATACATTTTCATCAAAACTATTCTTTCCTTTCCATTCATTCTGTTTTCATTTCCACTCCCTTCACAAGAGAGGGGCTGTGAAACTATGAGCTCCCTAGGACTGTTTCCCCATCTGTGACATCATACCACAGGCAGCTTATCTCTGTAAAATGCCTGGAGGTCTGCAGAGGAAAAAAAAAAAACACACACACCACTTTTCCCTCCTCCTCCCAGTGCTTGGCAAGGCTTGTAATTCTCAGCCTGGCTTTTGCTGTTATACCTAGTTTAAGCCCAATCAAATTCCAATGCACTCCTCTTCCTGAGGCTCCCATTTATTTAAACAGGGTGGTCATACAGACACTGCCACAGAAAGGGACTTGGGGATCCTGGTCAATGGCAAGTTGAATATGAGCCAGCAGTGCCCTGGCACTCAGGAGGGCCAACCATCTCCTGGGGGGCATCAGGCACAGCATCGCCAGCTGGGCGAGGGAGGGACTGTCCCACTCTGCTCTGCACTGGGGCAGCCTCATCCTGAAACTGTGCAGTTTTGGGCACCACAACATAAGAAAGAGATTAGAGAGTGTCCAAAGGAGGGCAATGAAGATGGTGAAGGGCCTTAAGGGGAAGCTGCATGAGGAGCAGCTGAGGGCACTTGGTCTGTTCAACCTGGAGAAGAGGAGACTGAGAGGAGACCTCATTGCAGGTACAACTTCCTCATGAGGGGAAATGGAGGAGCAGGCACTGATCTCTTCTCTGGGTGATCAGTGACAGGCTGTGTTCAGGGAGGTTAAGGTTGGATAGTAGAAAAAATTCTTCACTCAGAGGATGTTTTGGTGCTGGAACAGGCTCCCCAGAGAAGTCCCTTGGTCAGAGCACCAAAGCACCAAGCCTGACAGAGCTCAAGAAGCATTTGGATGATACCCTCAGGCACATGGTGTGACTTGGGGATGGTGCTGTGCAGGGCTAAGGATCGGACTTGATGATCCTTATGAGTCCCTTCCAACACAGCATATTCTGTGATTCTGTGGCCAGAATTTCTGTAATTCCCAAAGCACTGCTCCAGCTGAACCAGCAGCTACAGGTATAAGTAAAGAACATACAATGGGGAATTTCAGTCTGTAGAGGGATAATAGCAACACAGCAGCCATTTCTAGAGCTTAAGTGCTGGCAAAGTCAAAAGGAATGCTGAACTACTCTTTAAATTTCTTAACTCAAAAGACCATTAGCTGGCGTTGTTGCATAAAATTAACAACCACCTTTTTTTTTTTATTTAAGGTTGTCCCAACATTCTATTATCTGTCATTAATTTTCCATATGCTCCCTTCACCACTGCTCTTAGGCTGGGTTTGGTTTACAGAGTTGGATCAGATTTCTTTACAAGCCAGAACATTTGCTGGCTTGCTTACTAGCTTGAGGCCAGTTATGTTTGAGTGAGGCCCAAGCAAAACAAGTGAGATTTGGTGTCATTCCAGGGAGTAGGCACCAAAACTACATGATCCAAGATTGTTGTTTTTTAAAACTTTAAAACTTTTAAAGTAGAAGTTCTTTTCATCATTTCAGGAGGTTTTATTTAATTTCTGCATTTTTTATAAACAGCTTTTGGCTGATACTTTCTCAAATATTGCAGCATCCCTCTTCTTACAATAAAGCAGAGCTTTTTGTTCTGTTTTCTTTACACTAACCATAAGGCAAAAGTTTCTCAGTTATCTGTATTTTTAATCACAGATGGGCAAATGCATCAGTATATTTGGAAAAGAGTAGTTGATGAGAAGAAGATGAATGAACTATTTTGTTTCTAGTCTTTGTACAAGATAATAAAGTCTAGTGTTCACAACTCTTTCTCTCAAAAGCAGTCAGATTTCATGTGAAACTCTCTAATTCAAATCTGATTTCTAGCAACATTCTTTACACTGTCACAATGTAAGTCAATAAGAAGTAATTAAAAGTGAAGTGTCCTTCCATCCAAACCTTAAAAATAAAATAATGAGTACCTGAATTGTCACTGATCCTCTAGCTATATCCTGGATTATTTTTTTCCTCTTTCTCTTTGTTTTAGGTTATTTTCAGCACATCTGAAATGTGTTTTAAATGCTTTGGGACAAGGACTATTGCAAATTGCCAGGAATAGTTGAGGCCTTATAGAAATGCTGAAGTAGAATTACAAGAGTAATTTAACACTGAAGGACCTCCAGATCTTTGAAAATCCCCCATTTTATATTCTCCACTGCATATGCAGAGAAACTTACAGTAGCAGAACCAGAATACAGTCCAAATGTGAGACAAAATGAAAACACCAGTATTAGATCCTGCATTTCAGGTTTAGTCAAACACAGAGTAGCATGCTAGTAAGTAGTACTTTGAAAATACCTGGAATGTAAAGGGATTCTTACAAAAGTATATGTCTTTTTCTGTCCTTAGCTGGTGCGAAGATATTCCCCCCGGTTTTGTTTCATAAATTCCAGCACAGTGTTATAGATGTAACAGATGTTATAGGAATGCTGCATATAAATGTCAAAATGTCCGTATTGTTATTTTTAGTAGCACTTATCCAGGTGACCAAGCACAGACCCTGTAAAGCTAATCATTTACATAAATACAGATAAATATTTTGTTCTGCACAAAAGTAATGTTTAGGCCCCATAGCACTGAAAACCCCATCTCCTGACTTCCAGGAGTGTCCTTGCATGCTGGGGTGCAGAGGCTTGGGAAGCAGAGAATATGGGCACTCCAAACAGAGGACTGAACCGGAGCTGCTCAAGTGAGCCATTAGGAAATGCAGAGGATATCAGAACTAGTTTAAGCCTCTCTGGAATTTGGTCACCTATTTCAATGCAGGTATCTCCACCATTCTCCACTGCTATCCAGACCTCTTTCACCAAAACAGTAGGAGAAGTGGGTGCTGTTGCTGCCAGGCTTGCTTTATGCAATCATGCTACTACCTGAGCACTCCCTCAGACTGCAGGAGAATTGGGTTCCATTCCCTCTAGGCATAAAAGGATCTATATCATCCCCACCTGTGCTGGAAACTATCATGCTATAGGTTATCCTGGTCTAGAAAATTCCTCCTCTTCCTTCTAATGTTGTTTCTTTTGGCATGCTTAGTAATGAACCTAACCTCAACTGAACATCTTATCCACTCTCTTTTATTTTTCTCCTTCACATATTAAATGGGAGGAACTTAGGGACAATTTATTTACTATCTGAGGCTATTTACAAAGTGACAGTAAATACTTCTATATATGCTAATGTCCTAAATTGCATGTGTTTCTCCACAAAGCAAATTACTGTTTGATGAAGGAAGGCTTAAATAAATAGTCAAATAGAGAGAAGAGAGGAGAACTACTGTAGTCAGTCCACTCAGGGCCTTGAAGTGTTCTGCAGAACCCAGTAGCTCATCCCACCAAACCACAGGGACAACCCTTTTTCTTGTTTGCTTTATGATTTATGGCATGGGAAGGAAGGGAGGGAGACTGGAAGAGAGGGACAGGTGACAATGAAAACAGAAAGCCTCAGGGCTTACGGGAAACAGATCATATGGGAAAATGCAGGTTTGCAAGTCATTGTCAAAAGTGCAGTTGCTTGGTTATTATACAATGTGGTAGTTGGACAGAGAGCATAAAGCAGGGAGAGAAGAGACTACGTGCTGCTCTCACTGAAATCCCCACAGAGTTCAGAACTACTGCAGAACCACCGAAAAAACCACCATCAACCACTAAATGTGGAGCTGAATGAGAAAAGAGGAGATTAGGGGGGATAGCTGGGAAAGAACAGTCATAGAAGCCAAGAAAAGGCGAGATTTCAAGCAGCTGATGGGGTGAACAGCATTAAGAGAGCAAGTGATAGGTAAAGAAAGATGAGGCTGCAGAATAGACCTGTGACTGGATAAGGAAAATCCCAGCGGGGGATTAACTACACACTATGGGTTTCTGTGCTCAGACACAAAAAGCTTTACAAGCCAGATTTTTGGCAAAACCTCATGAGTCCCACACTGGAATAATTAAAATAAAAGCTGTTCACTGAAGTTATTTTTGGTGGGCTTGTTTGGATCAGAGAGTGGAGTTGTTGAGCACAGCATAATACATGCCAAAAGCCCTATTATGTGCCTGCCACTGCACCCTGCCATACTTGGAAATATGTTCAAAAGCTGTGGTAGAGAGTCCTTACTGGTTTCACACTTGAAGGACAAACCATTGCTACACATTTCAGTTGGAGGTCACAGCACTAGTCCTGAGACATTTCTCCTGGGACTTGGGGCCCTCTTGATTGAGTCCAAACAGGGAGACATTTGCTCTACAGCAGACCTCGGAGAGGGCAAGGGACTAGTCTAAATGGGTATTCCCACTCAAAACTCATACATACATATTCTGGAGTGACAAGGGCACAAAAGTCAACAAAAGGTTATACCATGTGGTGTTATAGCATGTGGTGACCCTCCTATCTGATTAAATGGGTTGCTTCACAGATAAAAAAGGCTGGCAAACCAGATGGAAAAGCATTAAGACCCATTAGAAAACTATCACTCCACTCAGGTAAAACATTTTAGTTTTCTTGCAGTGGAGTTCCTCAAAGGACCCTGCAGAGAAGCTGGGTGCTTTTCTGAATGTTCCTTCACCACAGGCCTTTTTCCCTGAAAAACCACATAGTACTGAAGTTGCTGTAACTGGAGACCAACGGAATACAAAACGAGTTCTGAGAAAACAGCCGTGAACCAGCAATTTCAGAGGAGGAGACAGAAGGCACCTTTGGATTAAGGATATATCTGGCCCAGAACCTATCATTGCTTGTATGGAAAAGCAATCTAAGCAAATTCAAACTTCTTTAAGCCCAAACGCTATGTATAGAGCTTGAAGTGGCTAAAGCAACCCTGAAACATTGCAACAACTATCACTATCAACCTGCCAGGGACCACAGCCTTCTGAGAACAGAAAAGCAGAGCACATACCCAATTTCCTTGTGAAACCATATCCACAATACTGTTTCTCCCCTGCAGTAGATACAGGCCATCAACTTTTTCCTCAAGAACATCTCCTTCCTTCAGCACACAGCTCCTGATGACTCATAACAGGGCAAATTGCCTTCCTTTGCTGTGAAGGTTATTTTTTCCCTAACACTGGACAATGAATGCAGGTTGACCCTGCTTGCTGTTATGCAAATACAGCCTCCAGGAAATAACTTTCCAAATCAGGCCTTTGCTAAAGGAGAAAATGAAATAATCTGAGAAGGACTTTGAAAAGGAAAGAGAAGTCATACATATATTTATCTGCTGAGATTTTTTTTTTAAACTAGTGGTTGTACTTTGGCAATTTCTTATTTAAGCAGCTTAGATTTACCTAGCACTTAACTCAGCCATGAAAGTGTTAACTAGCATGTGTGAGGGCTGAGACTGAGTTCTTGTGGACTGTTGTATTTTTGTCATCTGAAAGCTAAACACTGTGTTAGGAAAGTCTAAATGGCAGCTTCATCCTCAATATGACAGCAGGAAGAAAAATATTTGCACTTTTCCCCCTCTAAGGAGAGAATTGGAAAGGAGCAGTTCTCTCAAGACACTCCTTTATTCTCTTGATAGCAAGAGCTGTGCTGCTGAGATTGTCTCCAGTCACATGTTACTAAAGCACCAGCTTCTCCTGTCTGGAGCCCATGCTGCAAATATTGTTTTTCCCAGAAATCACAATGTTCCTTGGCTTTATTTTGTGAACACCAGACTCCCTCTGCTCCATATCCTGGCAAAATCTCAGGTTCAACTTCTGTTCAACAGGCCCTCAGAAGCTACACAGCAAAGTTGTCAAAGCTGGGACTTGTCTAGAGTTTGCAAACTACAGCCAAAATCTTCCTCCAGCTGCACCTATATAGCCCTGATACACCCTCAGTTGTCATGGATGTTATTTTGCAGATCAGAAAAAACAATCATCTCAATAAACTCTACTGATCTTTTTTTCTGTCCAGCATCTGCATCTGAGATTTCTGAGGCCAAATATGACTTCCTAAAAATGCAGTCTGGATTCAGAAAAAAACACGATTTTTCTCTGACACTGCTTCTTACTATGTTTAAAAAACAGAAAAATATCTATAAAAATAAGCTCATTACTCTCTTTCAAATTTTACCTTGAAATACTCATTTTCTGCAATACTCATTTAAAACCTTAACTACAGTGCGATTATTGCTGGCTTAGACTGTGCTGATCAATATTGCTGTGTTGGTACTCCTACCTCTTGTTTGTGTTCATCTCCTGACTCTCTGTTGCATGTTCAGACTGTGAGCTCTTCTATGCAGAGATTGCTTTTACCTTCTCAGCTTAGACAGGAGCTAGCACCCTCAACCTAAGTGCTAAGCTAATATAAAGGATCAACAGAAAAGACAGTTTTGCCTTGATTATGAATGGTTGATCTCTTCATGACATGTTGAAGTTCATTGTGCACAGATACGAAGAATATTATTTGTACAATATTATTGTACAATAGATATGAGACACCAATCTGAATTTTAATCTACAATGTTCAAAATTGGAAATTATTGTGAATATTTTGACCTCTTGCTAAAATTTGTGACATCTTAAGAACAATCTTCTTTAAAATGCTTTTGACATAGGGTATGTCATAAATACCACTTCCAAATAAATCTTTTCCATTTTCTTTTTAACTTCTTCTCCCTGGAAAGAAGTATTGATTTTGAAAGCTTCAGGGGCCCCAGACTCAGGGCCAGATTCTATTCTCCTCGGACTTGCTGTAAGACCACAGCAAGTCCACTTACCAAAGCTGAGATTTAGGGAGAGAAAATAGTATTTAACACTTTTGTTGGCCCCATGCTTTGCTATATTCCCACCTCTCTCCAAAACCTCTTTAAAACACAGCCCCAAAATTCCTAGCAGTGTTTGCCATCCTATGCATTGCAAACAGCAGGTGATTGCATGGGCTCATGAGCCACGTGGAATGCCCATGCTGGGCAGGGCTGCCTCTCACTACCATGGGGCTGTCGACAGGAACAGCACAGCACCTCAGACACTAGGCCTGTCTGATTTGGCAACGTTGCCAGAGATAGACTCCCTGCTGCCTTGTTTATTTTCATCCTGCAGAAATATGAGTTGCTGCGGTAAAAGTTTCCATCAAGTGGGAGATTCCCAGCCTGGGTCTTTGGAGGTTTTCATTTCTTGCTAGCAGGAACTGGGTGCAGTTTACACAGCCTGGCTGATGGGCTCCCACATTGAAACCAGCCAGCCAGTTTGCACAAGTCTCTCATTCTAAAGTATGTGTAATTTATATGAGCTGATAAAAAGGATAAGAATCAACTGTCTGTTTCCCAGTTAATAAAAAACATACAATGAGAGCAGAACTCTGCCAGCATATCTTGTTTACCCAAAAATGTTTGGCATTAAATGTGAAATCGGAAATGAACTCATTATCTGATTATTTTCATTTTGAAGAATTAACTGCTTTAGGGGAAAGGCTTGTCTTAAACAGTCCTCTCTCATACAGATGACTAATTGCAAATACATATCTCTGAAGAACACTGCAAATGCTCGTGACTCCCAGGGCAGGACATAGCACTATCAATTTGGCCAAGAACATTAGGAGTATCCTCTCACGTGGCTTATTCCGAACAGAAGGAAATATGTTTAAGCTAGCCACATCATGCCCAAACAGGTGAGAACAGTTTCAAAAGAGGCCAAGCTCTGGAATTCTTACCCAGGCAATACAGATAAGAAGTGTTTAACAATTACTTGTAGTTGATTTACCCCTTTCCTGATGAAAATATCATTACATAGCAGTATGGATAGTTACAACTTTCTAGATGTAAAATCATGTTGAAAAAATGTTCCCTCAGTAAAACGAATGAACATACCTCAGTTTAAATTGGGAAAATGTAATCAAATACCCATTCAGGGCTAAAAATATTTCAGGAAAACTTCTCATTCTAAGACAAAACCCAGGTCACTACAGATTAAGAGAGAACTGAGTTCAAGACAGCACATTGGCCTGCATCCTCTTGTTTGTCTCCTGCTGTTTCTTCAATTCATTCTCATTTGTTTGATCTCAGCATTCAGTGTTTTCTGGTTAGCCCTCTCTGTAGCTTGTTGAACATCTGCTGCTTCTTCTAGGGTTGCTGAGTCCCTCCTCTGTACTCAAAATCTGTACTTTCTTTCCCTACTGGAGACTGAAGTGCGATTTTAGAAAAGGGACTGTGGAGCCCTCCACTGTGTGTCAGCACTGTGCAATTTAAACAAGTGTATGTCTTCCACTGAACATTTGACTCTTCCTTTTTGACTCCAGCTGAATTATTCCCATCCTCACATGCCCTGTGAACTTACCTGCAATAAGACCATGTAAATGGCTTAAACTTCCCATTCCTCTTAGTTATATCTGAACTTTTTCTCTTTTTTCACTAGCCCAGCAATCCAGAGACAAAAGTACATTGAGGAGTGTTCAGGAAGGCAGCAAATATCCCAAGATGGTTCTGAGCTGCCCAGCAATCAACACATTGCTTCACCAGCTTCACACAGCCCATGGACTGTGTGTAGCGCAGCCCTGATGCCTTTCCTTCAACTCAGCCAGTACAGAAAACAGGTATCCAACAATTAGTCAATGGAATTCCTAAACACTTGGTCTCTATCACCCAGTTCAGATCTCTTTACTGAGCAGATCCAGTCAGGAACAAGAAATTACCCTGTCTGGGTGAATATCATTAGTGTCCCCAAAATGCAACAAATCCCAGTTGGGATTCTTCCTTTGTCTATATTCTTCATTATTTACAGTGGAAAGGGCGGAACCAGCACCTCAGGGCACACATTTAACCTTCTTCAGGAATTTTAGAGGACAGATCCCATCAACTGCAATACTCACACCCAGTGATCACATAACACAGTGTTTTGCAGGAACAAATATACGTAGAATTCTAGAGGTAAAAAATGTGTCATTGCAGTTATAGACTATAAAACAACATTACAGGAAAAAAAAATCAACCCTGGAAACATTGTATTCCCAGCAGCAAAGACACACATTCTCAGCCTAATACTAATGTGACACTTTTCATGTACTTGTGTTTCTTTTTCACATAGGAGTGCCCACACTAGTGCCTGCCTTCTCCCCAACAGCTGGTCTAAGGCAGAGAAAGGTCACCAGAACTGTTATCTTGCAGTTCCTGGATGCTCCCTGCTCTGGCAAAATGCCACACTTCCTGAGAAACTCTGTCTTGCCCTAGAAGATGAAGAAATATTCCCTAGTTGAACTGTTAAACTTTCATTTCCTATCTGGTATTGTATCAGCATGAGCAGCATTTTAAAGTCTATTTTGGTGTTCTCTCTTATTTTCTTCAAAGCACTGAAAGATCCTAGCTTGGACTGAAATTAGCATAAACTTTATGAGTTCTTTGGCATAGCAAATGTAAGCTTTTAAAAATAAGGTATTTGAGATTTTTTCCATTAAACTATAGAAAGTAATTAACTGGGAAGTGTAAACAGTTAGCAAATGTGAGCAAAACAGAATAGGTTGTTTGACCTTCTTTTCATTCCAAATTAAATGGAAAAGAGAAGTAGTAATAACTTTCTCAAAGGAATTTGTCACGTGTTGTTTGCACGTATCTTTCACTTCTTGTTCTTTCACAGCTTATTAGACTCTGGAGAACAAATCATGTCACCCATAACTATATTTTTATCTTCTTGAATACTGAGGTTTTCACAGGGTGGGGGTTCATTATTATCAATATGATACCTGAAATTATTTCTCAGAATTTGAAAGTTACGTCTGCTCCCCACATTACCAACAAACATACAATGGCACTGGTTTCCATCACACTTGATGTTGCTCTTACTGACACCTTTCATCACTTGTAACAGTCTAAGGACTAATCCTATTAAAGATGGGCAATCAAAATATAATGACAACCACCTCATTACCATCACCACTGCTGATTAAAGAAAACAGCTCGTTGATCAATATTCATGCACAGAGAAGAGCAAACGTGTCCTAAAATTTTCATGGGCGCAACGTCACCTGGAGCCTTTTTCTACAGTTTTTGGTTTTAGATTATTTCTCTCAAATTCATTTGCTTTAATCTAATTTTAAATTGGGACTGCTACTTTGAGATGATCATGTCACCTACTCCCTTCACCCATGGAGAACATGCAGCTGAAGACCCAGAGTGGCTTTGGTCGGAGTTAACCAGAGGCCCTGAGTTAGCTTAAATCCTCAGCAAATCACTTCATTTCTTTCTAAAACACCACACTGTCACGTAGACACATGTAGTGTGAGACCATTTTCTTCCCTTGCCTAACCCTGTAGCTGAATGAGTGGGGATGTAAATACCAGGTGGGAAAAGGCTAAGGTCTTCCTGAGGAGTCACTGGTTGATTGGTCTCGTAGCAGCTGTCATAAAAGACACTCAGCAGATATACAGCCAGCCATAGGGAATTAGGGTCTCACTTATTGATATTTTCAGCTATAATGTAAAAATTTAGTTTGCAATGTCAAATGCCATGCCAAGAAGCCAAGCTGCCTACAGTAGTTGTATGTTTTCATCTGTGAGCTGTGTACATCTTTGCAGTGGCTTTGGCTTGTCCTAAGTGGCAATGCTAATAACATATTTTGTTTCACACAAGCTGAGGGAATTGAGAAAAGATACCTTCCTGTGTTACTTCATCACTAAAAATGCTAGGTACTGAATCACAATGTCCTTCTGTGAATGCAGTTTCCTTCTTACTGAAAAGCTGGGTCATCAGCAATACAGATACCTATTTTTAAAAAAATAATCCACTGAGGGCAGTAGGAATCCAACTTTTAGTATGAATGAGCTTTGACTTTGAGGGGACTGAATCCCAACCTCATTTTCACAGTACTCTCCCTTCTTTTACAGAGCACAGTACAGGGCAAAAGAGGCATGTTGCAAGGAATCCCCAGGTGCATGCCTGATCAGGAACAACTTTAACTGTTGGCATCACAGCCTGAATAATAGAACAGATCTAGTAGTTCAATAAGCTGCACACCTACTACTGTTTCTGTCTTCAAGGAGTAATGAAGAGGAAGGATAGTGGTTGTCAGTCCTCTCTCTAGAAGGCTGATCTACTTGCAGTCCCACTGTCTTACTTTGGTTTTCCTGAAACTTTATTCTCAATTTCATTTTGTTTTCCTGATAAAAATATTGTTAAGGGCACCTGGCCTAGTCAGTGGACAGATTCTAAATATAATAGAGTGGTTTTGTTTGTCCAATTTTTGGGGTGGGGAAAATCATATGAGTCAGCTTTTCCATCAGTAGAATTTGCCACTTCTTCTGGAACTACTCAGTAACTGTGGGTACATGGGCTGATTTCCACACTGCTGCTATTGTTGTTCAGGTTTTCTGTGATTCGGTACTCGTAACTGAATGCCACATGCCTAGGGAACAGGGGGAAGACATCAAACCAAAGATCAGGCACATATGCCATCTCCCACAAGATTTTCCATTTTTTCTCTGCTGATTTTCTCCCTGTCAAGTTGCATGCTTAAGTGTGCCATTGACTTTTTTGGCACATAGGGTAGTCTCTGGTCTTAGTAAACCAGCTCCTTAGGGACTCAGGTTTACTCAAAATACAAGACAGACACTACTGCAATAGCCAAATATGCTGTCTCAGAGAAGTAGCAAATAAACAGATCCCATTTGCCTTCAGGTTAATTTGGAAGATGAGCTTATATAGCAGAAAACACATCAAGTCCTACTGCAGGCTCTTAGGAAAGTTATGTTACATTAGCCCAAATCCATCTGCAGCTCTGGAACTTGAGAGCAGCAGCAGGAATGGCCAAGTAGCTTCCAGCTGAGTAAGCACACATTTTATACAGCAGCTTGTTTTAATAAGCATTGTTCTCTCTTTTATTGAGGGTCCTAGGGCTGTAAGCAGCACACAATCAAAAAGCCTATGGAAAGTTTAAGCCTCAAGTAGAATAATCATATTTATGAATGTTAAAGTTTACCAACAGTGTTTGCAAAGGCATTTAAAATGGAAATCTGCATGTCTCATGCTGAAGTATCACAAATGAAGCAAAATACCAAGCAACTTTTTAGTCTGACCGGGACACTTTCTCATTCCATCTTCTAGCCCATCTCTGACAATAGCACTAACTAGTGAATGAGTTGAATTTTAGTCTGCTGCTGAGGTCCAAGGTTAAGGACATGTGAAAAAGGTGTGATTTAAGATGAGTACCATTATAAGAGCAAAGACCATACACAATTTCTTCTGTATTCCCACAAGCAACATACATGAAAAGTTTAAAAACAACTTCAAAAATCTTCTGGAAATATCCACATGTGGGCAAGATTGAAACCATCAGAGATGTGGACATTGCCATAAGTCAAGGACACTTCTGAACAAATGTAATGGCTACTCTCATTAGCCTTGATGAGATGAAGTGCATCAGAAAAGTTTGTGATAGCAAGTGCTATCACAGTGGCATGTGCGTTGCATAGATGAGATCTGTCATAAACAGTTCAGTTTGGTAAAATGCATGTTTTATAGCCCTTTCATGTTAAACCAAATGAGAATGGGTTCCAGCCCAGGTGACTGGTTGTGATGGCTCAGACATATTTACATTGGCTTAGCCTGTAAGTCACATGTTTGTTTTCCCATTCTCCATGTCCTTTTGCTAAGGGATATACGAGTTTGATACCCCCAGCTCCTTTCAGTCACATCTAGTCTGAATTTACAGCTGTGGTAGAACAAGTGGTTGGTGTCTTGATTTCAAGTCTTTTCTATCTATCTGCATTATCTTTTGTACAGCAAAAAGTCTTCCCCATGCTGTGCACGGATCTTTGTATGCTGGTAATTCTCAACATTTTTAAGCCTGTCTGCTACTTTCCCCCTGCCCCAAGTGAACTACTGAAATGACAGTATGACTGCTCTGCAGAGAGGCCACACAGAGCTGCAAGATACGCTGGCTACAGGAGGTGTTTCTACCAAAGCGTGGTCTTTGACAAAGTGCTGTTGTCCGCACTGTATCATAATGACTGTTCTCTCATTGGTGCCTCAAAGCATTTGGGTTCCCATGTCAGATATGAAAATGAATAACCATTACTTATTTGGCAGGATATATGCATGAATAGTATATTGTAGCCACCCTAGCCCAATCTGGGGCCTCCCACTGGATTTTATGAACAGAAGATGATTGGGTCTGGCTGATAATTTGGGGAAAAGATGAGGGGAAACCCCCAGCCCGGCAGGAACTATGTTAGTGAAACAATAGCTGGAACTCTGACTCATTGCTCGAGCAATGTCCAAACATGAGCATCAGAGGACATGCTGTTCTGCAGAAACAGCCAGCTTCTGTATAAGCTGCACACCAGGAGACCTAAAAAATGCTCAGTTTTGAAAAGGTTAAAAATCCCTCTACACATTTTTCAAGAGTGAGACCAATATTCCCCAGGTGGTTTTAGATTTGCTAAATACATTTTGCCAGACTCCAGCAATTTTAACTGGATTTTAGCCTGTCCTTCCTTTTCTGTTTTCTACAGTAGAATACTGCACCTTAAACAGTATTAACAAGTCTGTATTCACTTACCATATAGCAAATGAGTGCTTTAAAAGTATTTCCTGACTTAAGCCTTACAATCATGTAGAAAGTTTGAAAAGTCTGGTGAGATGAGTTCAAGAGGTCTTGGATTTGTTGAAATGCCATAAAGGAATGCCCTGTTAGAGGAAGGCAGACAGTCTGATTATGTGCATAGTAGGATCACAAAGCCAGGAGGAAAACAAAGAAAAAACTGAGCTCACCTACCTGCCTAAGGCAAATTGTTTTGTTTCTTAATGCAGCCCTGCTCTCACTACCTGAATGAAATCATACTTGTAGAAAGCATGTCCTTTAGCTCAGAGCTGCAATCATGAGACTGTCTTCTCTTGCTACAGAAGGTTTTGCATTTCAGGAGTAGATTAAATGATTCCTGCATAAGGTAAACAGGACTCAGTTCAGCTGAATAGAGTAGATTTACCCATGACTTCAAGTGAACACTAATAACTGCAAAGCAGTTTAGGCAAAAAGCTCAGTTTGAGGGGAAGATACTATTCACTACAGATTTTTAAGAATGAAAACATCAGCTGAATCAAACTATTTCAGAGACAGAATATTTTATGTGTGATCAGCTTAATAAATGGAAAAATGTGTAAATCTGCTCCTTCTAGAGCATTATAAAATGGCATTACATGGGAGATTGATTTCCAGAGCTCCCAGGGGAACGCTCTCTTTTCCTGATGCACATGTCTAAGCACCATTAACACTGTTACCAGGGGGACAATATACGTGTCAGTATAAAGTACATGATCAGAATCTTCTGAATTACAACTCCCTAATTAGTGTCCCTGTGTCAATTATCCCATTCAAGATGTCAAATATTTCATGAGGATTAAATTTCAAAATACACAGCCTCTCTGATACACAAAATCCCAAATGGCTGCTCAAACAGATATCAATATTATATCGCAT
>JAOXXN010000446.1:24622758-24641734 GCA_026770055.1 Myrmophylax atrothorax
ATATGGCAGGTAAAAGATTAAACAGTCTTCCACATAGCTCTCTGATTTTAAAGCTACCATGCTTTTGACATAATTTCATTTGGCTCTGCAGTTGTATCCATATATTTTTACTTGTGGGGATACTCACTGTACGAAACAGGAGGGAAAAAAATGATTCAGGTTTTCAGCCAACATTTTCCTTTCCAAAATAGTGCCAATATTGTAATTCAATACCCAAAATGAACCTCTCTGACCTCTGAATCCAAAACTAAAGGGCAGCAAAGAGAAGGAGAGAAAGAAGAAAGGGCTCTACATTGCCAGCATCTGAGAAATTGCATATTCTTCACTGCCAGGGAGTAAGGAACGTGTATGGGTACAGCTAGGATGTAAGCATATCCAGTTAGTGTTTGGGCTTCCAGATTGAATCAAACTTCCTCTGAGAAATATAGATTTCTTTATATATATATTAGTATTTCTTATATATGTTAATATTCAAGTTATAAACCAAACTTGACCTCCATTTATTAGAGGAAGTAGATCCCCAGGTGAGCAAAATAATGCTGGACTCACTCAACAGGGCAGAGGCACCCTCCTAAATAAAAATCTCTGTATAGTTCCTACACTGAAGTGTTTTCAGAATGAAGATGAACTAGTGAATCAAAATCTAAATAATTTTGCACCAAGGACAGTTTTAATGTCTCACAAATTGAAATCTTTTAAAGTTTAGTTTTTGGTTTAACTTGTTAACCTTTCTCTGTCACTTTTCCACAGATGTCACGATCAAAAAGTGGTTACATAAGAACACTCTAATGAGCAAATTTACTGACTGAAACCAGGACAAAGAGTCTTAATTGACTATTCAAGCAAATGCACAGAAAGCAACTTTTGAGTTTATAATTGTAAATATTGTGTCAGAAACTCAGCCCTCACAATGACACTCATCTATTTGAGACAGAAGCAAGTACTAGCAAGCCTAATCTGCTCAAATTTTGTCATTAGACCACACAATAGACTAGACTTGAACAAGCAGCAACCCAGAAATTAGTCCCAGAAATAATTAAGGAAATAATTTAAAATATCAAAGGAGAGAGGATCATGTTTGACTATAAAGAAATAAAATATAGCAAATAAGTTGTCGGTTACAAAGAAATATCCAGACTCCCGGTCAAGGGTTTCTTGTACTTCATCTGTACTGTAATAGCATATTGACTGAGCTAAAATAAGACACTAGAAAGAGCCAAATGTTATGAAAATACTAGCTCTAAACTCTAGTATTGTTTAAGATCTCAGGCCAGATTTTAGAAGAGGGGGAAGAAATAAAAAAAAAAAAAAATTAATCCAAAATGCCTAAAAGAGCTTTACACATCTATAAACTGTATTTTACCACATAATTTCAAGGATATTTCAAAGTCCTGAAGTTAAACTCCTGCCCTCACTGCTCTCTGTAAGCAGGAACTCCCTTTATCCCACCCCTGTGGGAGCTTTGAACCACTGAAGACAGGGAATCTTACTAGACACATGCAGAGCAAAAAGTGCAATGTGGCTCCTCCCTGTGCTCTCATCTCAAAGCAGACCCTGAACACAACTCCAGTACAAGTAATACCAACAACCATCAACAACAAAGCATTTTCCCATTAAAATGGATTCCTTTTCTAAATTACAGTTTTCTTACATTTGCTATTTTATACCAACTCTATTAATAAATGCCAGATATCATTTTCATCCTGTACAATCCTTTTTAGCAATGCCTAAATTCACCAATTCATCAGTGCTACTACTCTTTATTAAGTCAAGGTCAGCCTAATTTCCTCCTCCTAGTGCTCTCTCCCCCACAACTTCTTCACGTGTTTCAGCTTTACTTTGAAGTGACTTCCTTGCCTGGCATGCTAAAATCCAGAAACAGAGTGCCTATCATTAAGACTGCAGTTCATGCCCTGACTAGTCACAGCAGAAGGAGAATTAGACTATAATCTCCTAAACAATGTAGAATCTGTAAATCAAAACCAACCAGCTTTTTTTTGGCATTTAGTTCATTGAACCAGTGTGGGGGTAGGAAAATCCAAGCAACTTTTCGAAGCTAAAGTCAACCTCAGTGTATGAATTATTTCAGCTTGGATTTTTTTTTCCCCTCTGCACTCTATCCCCCCAAAACCAGTCTTCAGAAAATAATTTTTACTGCATTCTGAAAAACAGTGGCTTAACACACAAACTTAAGCTTAGAATACAGGCAATATAGAGATTCAAAACAACCTACCTTCAGTACTACCCCACCTAGCCTTCTTGATGGTAAGGATGTTTGCATTTCTTTGCTGTAAATATAAAAACAAACAACAGTGGCTGTTCAATCAAAGGGGTATTAACATGTTGTCAAAAAATTTACAAATGCATTAAAACATTTATGAAAACTCTAGAGTTAATTCACTGAAGAAACATAAACTACCCATAGCCATGTACAGAAAATATCTGGAGAGAATCAAAAGAATGGACTTGCGCCTGATAGAGTAACATACAGTTTTTTGGCATGGAACAATAATTTCCACAACCCAGTGCATGATGGGTTTCTACTCACAGCAGTGAAGCCCTATCATGCTGACTGATGTGTCATCATGCACACAATTTAACTGGGATAGGCCAAGTCCCACTGGAAGTCACTGACACTTTGTATTATAATTTACTTAAAACCTCACAGGTGTACACAGAGCTCTCTTCCAGGAACACAAGTGAGCCTAAATATAACTCTTCAAATAAGTGTCCATGAGATCAACTTTTTCTTTATTTGTTCTAATGAAAAATGTCAAATCAAAGGCTTGTGAGAAAAAGTTTTAAAGTGAAATTTTTCCTCTCTAGCCCTCTTTGGTTTCTCAGCTTTGATGTCTGCTAGGTTCATCATATTTTCTGGGGTTTGTTTCTTAATGACTGCAACGGTCTGGGAAGGGAGAAGGTGACAGAGGCCAATCTGCTGATCACATACACCCAATATGTACTTCCTAAGTCTTCCTCTTAGTGACATTTCCAAAATGGAAATTTAACAACTACCATAAACAAAAAAATCTGTAATTCTAACTCCTCTTTCCACTCAATTTTTCATGCCAATGTGGACCAGTGTGGAAAGAGAGGGCCTCCAGAGTATCAGCTTTAGTAGAAGGGGACACACAGGATAGCGTGAAACAGTTGGAAGGCCAGGTTTAAACATGTAACCTGAAACACTGGAAACTAGAACTCACAGCGGGTCTTAGCAACAAAATCAACAATATAGGCAGTGCATGACATGTGATCACCAAAGCAGAAGCAAGGTTGCTTAAATATAGCCCCTGTAGGTATTAGAATATTTCTGAGAAGTACACATCAAGCATGAGACAGATGCTACTAATAAGTAGAGCTTTAGACATTTATTTTTATATTTAAATATCTAGCTATATTTATCTGAAAGACTTAACCATACCATTCTTGACAGAAAGGTATGCCAGTTACTTACTGCTGTCTAGACAAAAAGATTTAAAACTGGAAAAGATCAAACCTTTGTAAAGGAACATGGAAAAGTGCTTTAAGAATCTATGAACAGGGCAGTATCTCTGCACTTCAGTCCACAGAACTCTGGCTTTTAGAGCTTTGTCTGTTGGGGAATTTAGTATATTCATTATTTCATAAACAGTTTCCTAATGCTTGTTCTTGAACCTAAATTGTTTGGATTTGGGGGCAGAGGTTAGTAAGTTACGAAAACTCTAGAAAGCTGGGAAAATCAATCAGTCTTACAGGCAGGAGTGATGTCTGATGATCATCTGACACTTTTGAAGTTGTGGCCACGGTGTGGTGAACCGCTTCAAAGTAGGATATAAAGATATGAATCATCTAGACTGAGTAAGCTGTCTCACTTCCAAATTTCCTGAAGGAAAAAAAAAAAAACAAACAACTATCTGGACACTCACCCTAAGTGTTTGGACAGCTTTAAATGCTCCTGTGATCTCAGTGAAGAAATTGTTCTTGAAATGAGTTACATGTTTCACCTCTATTTATAGCATAACCATAAACCAGACCTGCTAAACAGAGGTTTCCCAATCTCTGCTACAGCTATTTGGTACCATGTGGTCCATAAAGCTGGAAGAAAACAGCGTACAAAAGAGTTACCACAGACTTCAAGGAGCAGAAAGATATGAGGAGTTTCAAAAGCTTCTCTAAATATTCAGAAACTGGTATATTTTTTGGACAGTGCAAATATTTCTCCACCACTACACCCTTTAAGCATTTAATCACCGCCTAAATAAACAATAGACTGAGAGCAGTATTCAAGTAACACTGCAGAACATCAAGTCCCCATCAAAAGAGAGAGCTCTGGACAGACACAGGAATGAAATTGGTACAATTTGTTCCTTGATCCCCCCATTTGCATTGCACAAAATATGCTCTGGAGGAATAACTGAAGACACTCCACGTGACAAAAATCCAGCGCACTGGCTTTATACAACTTATTTCTCCTGTTCTGCTGGGAGTGATGTTGAAGTTCAGGCCTTGGACATAGTGCACAGCATTGCACAGAATGCAGCGATCTGTCCAGATCCCTTTCAGCCATGAGCTTCAGTCCAAACCAGCAGGAGAATACATAAAGGTGGCATGAATCAGTCACCTTTCTTTTCCTAAAACTTTCCAGGGGCAATTCAGTAAGAACTAATTTTACTGAATACTCACTGTTATTCCTTAAGTAGATCAAATCATTTCAGAAGTTACAATTTATTTTATTATACTCATAACAGTGATCTTAAAATACTTCCTGGTATAAGTCAATATAAGTTTAACAAAAAAATGTGCACAGCAAGAATGCTAAGCCATAACTTCACCAAATCTAGTTCCTGTACACAGGTAAGCATTGCTCTTGCTGACAAAGAATTTTTCCTGTGACTCACTAAATCTCCTGATGGCAATAGCTGCTATTTGAGATAAGCAGAGGTGCAAAACTTATTTCTGTCTTGATATAAAATGATGGGAAATATTGCTGGGAAAAACTTTAAGAGGTGTCCTCAAAGCAGAATCAATATTCACATTACTTGTTACACATGTATGTTCTTAATGATTGTGACATCACCACCTCTCCAGGCTTAGCTATGTTTATGCTTAGAAAGATTTTCCTAATAACTGTTCTGACTCTCCCGTGGTGTACTTTAGCTTGTTATTTCTTATTATGTCCGCCATGAACAAAAAGGGCATATTACCTCTTTCCTCTTTACAACAGTGTGGTTCTTTTACATCTTAATTATTGCCACGATCCTTCCATCTTCTGATTGCTTAATTTTTTAAGTTGTCCTTGGCTACACTGCTCCAAGCTGAGTTCTTACCAGTATAAATTCTTAGAAGATTACTTCTGCAGGGTAGGTTCTGGTTTTCATTTACATACTAGCTGGTCACTTAGCTTTTTAATAATTCACCAATTCATGTTTAATTTGATTCACATTCCCAGATCTTTTCCAGAGAATTGCTGTCTATTGTGTTATCCCATCCTGTATCTCCACAGATTATTTCTGCCTAACACTCTGCATTTGTCCCTGTTGAACTTAATCTTATTTCTTTTCAGATGATCTCTCCAATTTGTCAAGATCATTTGGGATTCTAATTCTGCTTTCCACATGTTCAGAATCCCTCTCTTCTGTCATATGCAAATTTACTGCATATAATATTATTTCTTCATTCAGATATTTCATGAGAATATTTAACTATATTTAATTGAGAACAACTCCGTGCAGAAACTTCTCCATATATTACAATTAAACAATATAATTAGCTCATTATTATCTAGTTTCACTTTTAATTCAGCTTGGCATTTACTCACAAGATTTCATTTCCTTAGCTTTCCAATGAGAGAACCATTCAAAGGAGTCCCAAATCTTAAACAACATAAGATCTAGAAGCTTAGTCTGTCCTGTGTATCTGTGGACTTGTTACCTCATCATAGCAGGAAGTTAGTTTGTTCTTAACAAATTATTAGATATTCCCTCTCTCCGTGCTGTGTTGTAGTTGCTTATGAATGCTTAGAAAGTTTATTGCACAATTTTTTGAGAGAGATTTTGGGGATTTTGTCAGTGAGTATGAACTGACAATCAAGTATCAGCATGCAATATCATGCAAATCAATTTTACCCAAAAATCAAAACGCCTTTTGAATTCTTTGTCAGCAAAACATTCTTCAAATGTTCACTATTATAGGAGCAGCATCTGTAAGAGGTCTTGAGTATGCATAGAACCACGTACCTCATATAAAAGATGTATCTCACTGATCAGCATAGCAGAAACACCCTCTTATGCTGATTTGTGTCTCAATGCAGTGTTCGCTGGAATAAAGGCGTCCATGAAGTATATGGATACCATGTGGTCGTGAATCAATTATGCTCATTGGGATCACACTCAAAGCACTTATGTCATATTGTTGATTCTTCAACCACCTGCTCTTGACAAGGAGGTCTGACTCTCAGTCTTTGAAGCATGCTTGATTTGCTTCAGTCATGCCCTGTTCAGATTATAAAATAAATTGTCATCATTTTCATATTAATATCTTTTGAATAGCCAGCCCTATCTGTACATATGCATAAATGAGAGGGAGAAGCTACAGAAGATACACAGTTTCTTTGGAGGAGTAAGTTTTGTGCATCACTCAGATGATACAGGCTATCTAAACACACATCTGTCAAATTAAAATTGAGTTAAAAATGAAGTGGCACAACATCCCTGATCAGATTTTCTACAAAAATAGATGATCTACTTTTCATCTGATGTCAAGTCATGCGGAGGACCAGGAGGCATTCAGATGTCAGAATCTGATAGAATTACCCTTGAAAATAAAAATGTTGAATTATTAGACTTTGTGCCAAATAAAATACAAATGCCCATTATACATAAACAACTCTGCACATAACATTTAAAACAAAACCCCCACTAATCCTAACAATAGTCACTATAGTCATTTTATGTCTAGCTGTGGGGTTTGTCTGCATTAAGAGGAGGGGAAAAAATGGTAAAAAAGAACTGTTCATAATGAGCCACATGAGAATATAAATCAATTTGTAGATCAGTACTTCCAGGATCTATTGTATTTGATCAAGAGCATTACTGAAGTTTTATGTTCACAGATGATTTTGCACAAAATATATTGCTGGAAGAGCATCTTTATTTTTGAAAATACGCCTAAACAGTTAGAAAGTAGAATTTCACAAGTTGTTTCAGGAAAAAATTCCCTTGAGTAATCTCATTTAAAACTGAGTTATTCCAGCTTTATATTAAATAGTTCAAGTGAAAGAAAATAATTATCTTTCATAAATAACACATAAGGCTATTGCTGGCCTTTTACTTCTAGTGTTAATTTTGTCATCTCTACAAGGAATTAGATAACTATGGGGTTCTCTATTTGCAAATTTATCCCAAGTCTCAGTTGCTAGATTTCCTTCACCCAATAATCTCATTCATTCAGGTTTAAAAATATTCTATGCAACAATATAGCATATCCTTCATGAATTTGCAGCAATAGGAAAAAATAAAAATAAAAGAGTAAGAGAAACTATACTTGAATCTGGCATCTGAGACCAAACATATCCACCTGTGGGACTGTCTTATTGGCCATGTAAGAATTTCAAAATTCAATAAATATGGAAGAAGACAGTAAATGTCTCAAACCAAAAATCAAATCTACTGAGGTCTTAAAGAAATGTTCAAGTTACACATGGCCTTCAGGACTGTCAGTTGTTCCATTCCAGGCCAGGATGAGTTTTTCTGTCAGGAACAGAGATGGCACAAAAGGAAAACAATCTCAATACAAGTGCCAGTCCTGAGGATAACAGACAAGTATCTTTCCATGTAGCTATGATTTATCAATATTAATACAGCTGATATTCAAGTCTAATAAAATTTAGCTAGTAATAAAACCAGAAATTTGTAACCAGGTCATTTATTGACATCCCTTCACTGTTTTTACTCTATTGCTGACTAACTATAAAAGGTTGAGATGCCATGGTCTGTATGAACTTCTTGAAGATGCCATCCTACTGAACAATAAATGAAAAAGAACAGACAGATAAGAAAATCATATATCTGCTTCTTACTAAGCAAGTGGTTACAGATACAGTGGAACAGGACAACTGATCTTTTTTTCCCTCACCCACACCCCAGATCAAACAAATCCTTAAAGCAATTTCCTGAAATGGCACTTTTAGCTAATGGGAAAGACTATTATAGGATACAGAGAGAACCTATAAATGGTAACAAAGCTAAATTCCTCAGCTCTGGACCCCCATAATCTGTTGTTAATGTAGTCACTGAGGAAATGGTGGTATGATGATAATTACTTCTCAGTTCCTCCAAAGGAAGTGCTATATGGTATACTTTAAATAGAAGTAAAGAATATTGTCTTTTTAGTATTTTTATCATGCATTGTTAAGCCACTGCATTCCTGTGGTGCATCCCACTGTGATGAAGCCAAGGGTACTGTCTACCTGATGAATCTTTGATGCTCAGCAATTTACAGTGCAGGTGACTGATGAAATTTATTCCACTATAGGTACCGCTAGTCCTGCTATACTCCAAGTACTTGTAACAAGAAAAAGATTGTACCTATCAGAAAATACCAGAGAACTTATATCAAAGAACTTTCCAAGAAACTGATGAAATGGGGCTTTTTCTATTGATTTCAGCAGGCAATAGGAGAGGATTTAGGCAACATTATTAAGCAACAAAATTTCACATCTGCTTGCTTCTGAAAAAAACCCTCACTCATCAACAGAAGAAAATTCCAAAAGATTACTAAGATCAGAAAAGGAAGACTCACATAAAAGGGGGTTAGAAAAGGGTGTTAGGCATTCTAAGCATCTTTCTTTTCAAACAAAATAAAATATTAAATATATAGACAAAGGGACTGTTAATGTAGGTCAGAAGAAGCCTATATTAACTAGGTTGCATATTCCACATACAGTCAGAAGTCACAGTGCCAGAAATGCACTAAACTCAAGTCTTATGTGTTTTATAATTACTTTTGTACACTATAGAAAGGATTCATACTGTGGAAGGCATACAGGTCTTGACGATCAACAAGGAGGCTGCTACACTTCGCTTTCTGCATGTACCCTGAGCTGTTCAAATCTAGCTATAGTGAGAACATGGTGTGGTGTGTCAGAGGACTACAGAAGCTTTACTTCATGGGAGCAGCGGAAGATTTAATTGCGTTCAGTGCATGTGTGGTTAGTAAGCACAAATCCCTTTGCCCACTGTTTTATGAAGACACCTGGAAACAATGACATGAAAACAATACAAGGATCCTCAGGTCACAAAAGGCATGCAGATGCCTGTTCTTCACCTGCTGCCTTCTGGTAGGGTGACCTAAGCCCTCTCCGTCGTGTCTCTGACTCATGTCTAGAATCTTTTGTGCATTTTGGAAGACTATACCTGATCCTTAGCCAAGCTTCTACAAGCATCTTTAGTCCAGAGAGTGAACTGCAAATCATGGAAGATCAAAGTTACTCTAAAGGTTTGAGTAGCTTATTTCTTCCAGTAAGTCAAAACAATGGAAAGTAGTTCATTCCCCTTTTTACTCCTGTAAATTTGCTTCTTCCCATGGAGACAGATGAGGTGGCAGCAGATGGAATTAGACAGTTGAACGTTTTGAATGTGTCCTCTGTAGCCTGCTCTGCTCTCAGGAATCCAGAGCAGCTAATCTTGAAAGGGAAATGAGCACATCCTTCAAAATCAAATACCTGGCATCAGATGTGCAGTTTAAGCATTACTCCCAGCCATAATAAACTAATCTAGAAAACAGCTTGCTTTCCCAAACTTGCTGCTTCTCTCAGTCTTTTCGACTGAATAGTTTTAACAAGTGGTGTGGACATAATTCTGGATTCATCACAGATTTGGGAGATAGGAATTTCTAACCCCAGATTTTAATCCTGGTAATTGACATTATGTATATTTTTCTACAAAGTACTTAGTCTCAGTATGTCTAACAATTCTACAAACATCACATACTCTATTAAAAATAACAAAGAGACTGCTTAAGAGGTTGCCTGCAGGTGGTTATCATCTGAGCAACTGACAACACATTATTGAAGCAAATCCTTTTTGCTTGTCTATGCCAGAACAACAATTAGAATATTTAGATACTTTTGTTGACTAAAAATCTCTGAGGTATCCATCTCTGCAGTTGCTGGCCTATAGTGAAGACATGTTACTGTCTTCTAAAACTTTTATGGGCTACAAGCTGATTCTCAGGACAAATAGTTCCTTTTGCAGGTCAGAATCAAAACCTGTTGCATTAAATTATACTTGCTGTTGCCATGCCAACATTCTTTCTTTGCTCACACTTCATTTTGCACTCTGAATGGCATGCCTAGTAAAAAATCAGGACTTTCCGCTTTAGCCATCTCAAATGTACATCTGGACTCCATCCCAGACTTTAGGTTCCTTTAGGAAATATTCTAACTCCAGTTAAAAATACAGTTCTTAACCCTTTAAAGGTGCCTGGGCATGATCTCCCAGCAGGACTGAATTTTAACACAAAGCACTTTGATAGAGAACTAATATTAGTATTTGCTGTTACTATGGAGTTTGGTGGATCAGAAGAAATCTGCATCTAGCAAAGACTCTAAAGAAAAAGACGAGCTGTGTAGCGAGCATAGATGCTCTGGGGATACATTGCTTCCATATAAGAATGTCTGAACTTTGCCTTGGACAACATTTTAGAAAGATATCCAGTTATTCTTCATCATGTCATCAGGACAGCCTGTGACAGTGTCTTACCGCAGATCCAATCTTGGTTCATCTGTTTCCAGTTCATTCTTGATGTAGGGAGCAGGGCTGAGTCACAGAAGTGTTGCCCAGAGCATTCCAGTGGGCAGGGGAGGCACTTTGCTTTGTCCCTCATCAAGCTTTACCCCAACTAAAGAAAACAAAGAGCAGGTTTTGAAGACACTGTAAACTTTACCCTCACAGCTGGAGGCAGAGTGAAGCAGTGGCAGCTAGCAATAAGAGACAGGTCAGAAGGAAACAAAATGTGATGGAGAGAGACAGCCGCAGCACAAAGAGTTTGTTCTGTGCCTCTGTTAAGAAGTCTGAAAGTCCCCTACTGGGGAAAAGTAATCATTAAAATGTTCATTAGAAAGAATATTACCTTTGGCATTTATTATTTACTGCAAGTCTTTATAAGCCATTACTCTTCAGATGTATTCCAATAAGTTCCCATGCACTCCCTGCCCTGGTCCAATCTGTTAGCAGATCAAACATCCCACAGCAAGTGCCAGTGATGCTCTGTGGCAGTGGGATGTTTGGTGTACAAGGAGGTTTCTTTAACAGGAACAGTTAGGATTGATTTACAATTTGAGCCTTTGTTGCTAAACTCACAGAGTATTTAATTTTAGATTATCTAAAGGAAGAAGTTGTAACAATCAAAAATAAAGCTGCATTTTCTCTACACAGTTTGTTTTCCCAGAAATATTCCTGCACTCAGGAATTCTTTTATTTATGGAAATGATAACTAGGCTGCCCAAACACATCAAGTAGCCTTAATGATATGCAATGAACAAACAATAAACAAAATGTTAAACTCCACTTTCATTCTTGGCCTCCCAACAGAGCATTAGACCTAGCAATGACTCTATTCAAAGCTCTCCTAATTTCCCTGTTTTATAAAGCCATTGTTTGACATGGTTAACATCAAGTAAATACTGATATGGTAAGATATGCTTCCCAGTGTTCAGTCACTTACAACGTTAGTACAGGGAATAAAGAAAAGCTGTGCCAAAGCATGGAATGGTGAGACACATTCATATTAAGATGTTGGTATGTTATTCCTTTACCCACATGCTACATGGTAGATTCTGAAAACACTTTTTTCTCAAGGTGCTTTGGGAAGACAGTTAATTGGTTTACAACGATCCCATTTTAGTCTATGTGCCTCGTGCTTGGGCATACTTAGTCACAACTGTTGATTTGACAAAATTCATTATTTTCCTTGAAGCAAGAACTACTTTCAACATTGCAAAAGAAAACTTTACTGGATTTTCTTTTCACAGCACTGAACATGAGAGCAATGTCCTAAGAACGCAAACAGAAACAATTCTAATTACCTGGGAGTATGGCAGCAATTAAGACAAAGGAGAAAAATTTATTTTTTATGGAATTGCATTGTTAAGGTTTAGCTTGATAGAGTAGGGGGAATAGGTTGGTTTGTTTTTTCTCTTTCTTATAGAAGGAATTACTTTAAAGATGGTTTTCTAGCTTCCTTTGTAATGAATGTTTACTTTATAAAGGTGCAATTAGACTGTAAGAATTACCCTTGACATACGTTAATTGATCTCTGTGTCTAGGAACCTAAGAAGATGATAAAGATGTGATACATGCTTCTGGTACATGGAAACCAGAGTCAAAGTAATGTAATACTGTAATGAAAAAAAAAATCAAAGAATTTTTGTTCAGTGTGTGATTCTGTATGTTACTATTTATAACTTGTCCACTGTCAAAAATCTGGTTTTCCAAATGTTTTCACATGTTTTCTGAAAAGAGGTGTGACTGCACAAAGGTCTTCTCACTCTCTGATAAGAATAAGTGTCAAAAGCAGAAGTCTTGTGAATAATTAAAACCGATGTGACACTCTTGTGCAAACTCTGCAGAAAAGCAAAAAACCAAAATCTTACTATGCTTTTAGCAATTAATGTAATTACAGTTCTGCTCTGTATTAAACACAACATTTTTTGATACATGGAAAGGGGTGGGGAGGTGAGGAGAGGGGAGGTGAGATGAGGATGCAGTATTAGGTAAAATGTGTAAAGCAGATATTCAGGAGAACATCACAGGTCACTATGACCCACATCAAAAGTCTTTGTCAACACTAGAGAAGAGGGCTTATAATTTTGCCACATTGAATGGATATTTAGATGAACAGATAAATTAGGATGAATTTATTACTGTTTATAAACTCTCTACTTTTCCTGATATGGAAAAGTAATGTGAATGCACAACTGCAATAAATTCACAGCATTCACAGATTTAATCAGTTGTAAAATATTAGTTACATAGTAGATAACTAACACTTCTCTATGTCATAGGACTTGCTGGCTAAAGACAGATGTCTTCTCTGTATGTTTTCAATAGATTTTCTCTATTACACCTCCTGAAGTTACTTGAAAGAATTTAATATTCTCATTTCCTTCTAGGTAAATCACTTCTGTTATTTTCCTCCTGGAGTTTATTGTCTTTTTCTGTATTGTGTTTAGATTGAGGTCAATGGTTCTAGTCTCTGTTTCCTCCTCAGCTACCCCAACCCACTGCCTCTCTTCCAGGCAGGAAAACCCAAGTGACAGTCAGCAGCAAAGTGAAGGTCAGAGATTTCCCTGGTTGTCCTTCAACGCCTTCCCACAGCAGCCTGAGTCAGCAGCACTCCTCACAGATCAGATCTGCCTGGTCTCTTGAGGGCATTCAAAGAATAAAACTTCATGACTGATGACTCCTTTATGAGAAATCCAGTCATTTCTAATCCAGTCCTTCACCGTAGTGAAAGGCTTTTCTTCATAAAGGGTTAACCAGTTTTTTTCTTAAATCTGGTTCAAATCCTATCCCCGGTAGGATAGGATATGAACCACCTGAAGTACGTCTGAGCAGAAATTTACATTCATTGACCTCCAGTTGAATTCCTGTTGGGATAACAAGCAAGTACAATTTTATACACTTTTAATAGGTTTTCTTTTCTTTAATGTTCTAGCACATCCTTAAAAATTCTGAGTCAATCCACATTTCACAACCATTTCAGTTGTTTTTAAACACAATTTTTAACTAACACTCACTCCACATACAATATTGTGCTGGAAGTTCAAAGCTTTGTTTTAAAACTGTAAATCTAAACTTACAAAACTGTGTATTGATTCTCATTTCTGATTATCCAATATAAGTCAACTTACAGCCTTCAAAAAGGGGGTGTTCAGTATTCTGTGATATTCTATGGAGCTACTGGTATCAATAGAATATAAGTTTTGACCAATAGAGCAGTCTTAGTCCAAAGCCTATCTTGAAGCAGTTGCTTGATGGTTACCCAGTAAAAAATATGAGATACAAATATTGCTGAATTATAAGGGGAAGACTGGCTGACAAATAAAATGCAGTCATGCTTCAAGGCGTAGATAAGTCTCATGCAGAGTCAATTGATGGAGAATATGAAGGTCTCTATAGCATTTTTTCCAGAATTTCCTTGTTTGCTAGCATAAGTTCAGCTGAGAGAGACAAAAATATCATCACTTCAAAGCATCACTTTTTATTTACAGCAACATGATGTACCCTGGAGCATTCAGCCTCATGGTCACGGCATTTACCAAGGACACAAGATACCTGCTTTCAATTTCCATGGATCTATGTTGTATGCCTGTTTAGTGGGACTCCCATGTGGTGATGTTATGCTCACCTTTGCTGCAGGGGCCCAGCTTCCAGAGCAGGCTGCGCAGTCTCAGCCCAGGTTGCAACTCCTGTCACATCACAAGGCACATAGGTGCATGGAGATGGGATTCCCAGCAGCCAGAGGCTGCTTAGTTGGTCAAGCTGCAGAAGGAAATGCTAAATGGACAAGTCTGTCAGGAATTCCTTGTTTCTCTACACCGCAGTGCTTCTTTAAACTCACGGCTCATCATAGGAATTACTCATTAACCCCTTCTGTATTTGGGGCCCTCGCATCTCTTAGGGTGAGGATGGCTAGATCAAGCTCACTTTTTTGTTCTAAGCAGCCAGTGTTAACATCATCACCCACGTTAAGCTATAACACAGAGGCCAGAAGACTTCTGCAGGAAACAGGCAATCAGAACCTTACCCCCACAGCATCCTTAGGATCCTGAATCCACATATCCCTCAGTCAGCAGAAAAGCTCAGAGATCTTCCAGCCTGTTGTTCTTATTTGAGGTGAAGGATACACCTTCAAAAGTTTGGGTGGAAGCTCTGACACACAGCTCAGTGTTACACCACTAGCGCTATCCACACTCCTAAACTGCTGTCACCACAAACAGACCTTCAGGAAATGTCCAATCAGAGAAGCCCATTTTGTGACTTCTGATGGTTCTGTGGGGGACACTCAGTCTTGCTAAAATAATATTACTTCTGAATAACAGCAGTGCTACTTGGAAAAAAAAATTATTCACAAAAATGTGTCTCTGGGCTTTCAGAAACTATGATGACTGCAGATAGCCTTGCAAACTCTCAGTCTGAACTGAAATTCAGGCATCTGAGTCTCACTTAAGGAGTTTGAGTCCTCCCTTTACTTGGTATAGATAGGCCTATTTATGGCTAAGATCTGTATATATCCTGGTAGATTAAGCAATGTCAAATGTCTTTCCTGTCAAAATAGTGGGGCAGCCCTAACACGGTTGTAGTCTGGGTCAGCTAGGATTTGGGAGAGTGCCAGATTACATCTAATGCCTACCAACAGCTCAGAAGTTAGTATAGGCCAGATTGCTTCCAAAAGTCAGTTTGAGTTTCTGGAGTATAGGAGAGTTCAACAGTATGGACATGGGTCCTTCCAGTTGCAAATATGTTTAGAGCTAAACTCGCTAACATGGCAATGAGGGCCAGACACAGAACTCCTTTCATGTCTCAGCAACTATGTTCCACAGGCCACGCCAGCAAAGCAAAGAGAAGAATATATATATGTTACACAAAGGTTAGTCCTATGTTGGGAACTTTGTGTTCTTGGAAACAAAGACAAAAAAATCTGCTAATGACAGGACATACCATATTCTTATGTTATAGAGTTGCACTTGTAAAATGGAAAAACAGGCTCACAGCTGATAAATAGCCAGAGAGAGCATTCACCAAGCTGATTATAAATATGTGCTTAGATAGCTCAGAGACTCTGAGGATTGAAATAATGAGATACTCTATATGGCAACATGGTTATTTAATACCTCCTCTTCCACTGGGAGTTCAGCCATTATTGAAAGAGAGGAAGCATATTCACTTCTGAGTGCTCCAGACATGGGACAGTTATGAAAAGGTTTCTGAACAAATGAAGCAAATGCGGTATCCCACAGAGAGACCGAACAACAGCTTCTGGCACAGCCTCACAGCCAACTGTACCTGAATGAACAGGGGCTGGAAGGTAACCGGGTTCATGGACAGCAGTGTTTGTTCAAGTCTGTCACTCCCTCTCAAGGGTTACTTACATAGGTTTAAAATTTTATATAATTGCAATAAATACAGATGACAGCATGAAAACTATTAGATTAACATATAAAGAGTTGAGGCTATAATGCTATTAAAATGAGCATTTAAGGAAGCTGTAACCATTTCTACAGCTGTTTTGGAAAGTCTCTCTTTGGCAAAACATGCGGGATTGTCATTCTAAATGTCTGTGCTTCCCATACTGGTTTCCTGAGGAAGGGTTTGTGGACGGACTTGTTTATTTATTACATTTTTTTTAATCCCTCTTAGCTGTAGCTGTGGATTCCCCAGCCTTTTGAAAGTAGTCATTAGTTGCCTTGTTTGGCCAGGAGAAATCTGTAAAGAAACTGGCTCTTGTCCAGAGGGTTCCTGGAATCTTCTACCTACCTTGTGTAAGAGCTTAATAAAGTCAAATCTAATTTTATGTAAGATTTGTTACAAGACTATAGGTGCTTTTGTGAGACCAGAGACCAAAAGAACTGAAATTATGTTTACTATTCTGAAGTAAATCACAAGAAATGAAGTTCAGATGGAACTTACTAAGGTGATCATCCTCCAGCTGGAGGAAGACCACAAGTATCAGACCGTGCTATCTTAAATAAGAACCAAAGTAAATCAGCATCACCTACACCCACATACCCTGAGGCTATTTCAAGGCAAGTTCCTCGGCTGTGCCAGCCTAAAGCAGCAATAAACTCCCACAAAAACAATGGACAATCACAGTGTTTATGACCTTCTGTCCCTCTAGTGCTGACCTTTTTTTCTCTGGGAAACAGAAAGCAACCTGTTCTTATATGTTTTAAAAACAAACACTTCATCACAAATGCCTCTGCCTGTGGAGGAAGGCATACAGAGCAAACACCTAACAGATTTTAGTCACGTTATTTAATATGCTCTTAGAAGAAGAACAGATGCTACAGCTAAAAGTGTGTTCTAAAGCCAGCATAACAGTATAAAGTGCAGTAAAATACAACCTCTTCAGAAGACATTTATGTACTTGGCACCAAACATGTAAAGCTTAACAAAATACTGCCTTACGTAGAGTGCAAGTCCTATTTATAGAACTTATGTCCCTGACAACAGCATCCATCATTTTCTGAACTGAAGTCCGGAGTTCTCTGGTGATTTTCAGTCACCATAATGTCAACAGTCAGTCACCTGCAGAGTGCTGCATGCAGCATGACCACCTGAGTGCTGTTGTTCTGATCACTGATTATGGAGTTGTCCTGTATTATTACATACTTGTTGGGGGAGAGCATCACAAAGTGCTATTTCTCATTTCAGCTGGCTGGAAGGACTTGCCCATTCTTGACAATCGACTGTTCGGACTAAATTACAACCCCTTCTCATGCTTCCGGATATTATGAGCTATGTAAAGGTTAGAAAAGCACCTACTGCTTGCCCACCTTCTCAAGAAACCAGAACAACAAGCTGACATCAGCCCGACGCTTGCTGCTGTGGTATTCTCACACACTGGCTGATATCAGATTCAGTTTAAGGTCTTGTTCTTCAGCACAGATCAAGGATTGCGCCTTGTATATCTCATGCACTACCTTGCTTGACAGCTTACCATGACCTAGCATGACAGCTGTGGTCATCGGTAATCACTGACAAAAGGGAGGATCATAGGAGTGGGTGGAAAGGAAATCAGACATTCCTGGCAGCTGGCCTGCAGCTCTGAAGCTTCCTTTCACCAAACATCAGACTGAAAACAGATCTCCGCTTGCTGAAGAGAAAAGTATGGGCTCCCACTTTTCAATCACTTTTCCTTAGTGCAACACACAAATGGTTTCCTTTCCCTGAAGAGAAAGGAGAAAAGAGAAAAGGCAAAGGGAAAAAGATGTGTTCACCCAGCAGAGTGAAAACAAAGGGTCAGAGAAGGCTGTTCTTCCCTGGTTTGTTACTGTCATTTTTGTTTGCAACAGTGGATTAGGCAGGCAGGGAATGATGGCCCTTGGAAAGCAAAACAGAGAAGTGTTTACCATATAAACAGAGAATTAGAGTTACACAACATGGAAAAGTTTTAACTTGTGTTTTGATGAGCATACTACACAGAAAAGGATATATTACAGCAGAATTTAATATGTGCCTTTACTATTAAATTTTCACAAATTCAGTAAATACCTACAATGTGGTTGCCCTCAAGGGCTCAGCAGAATTGCCTCTACCTCCAAGGAAAATAACCCAAATTTCTTCTCATGAATAACCCACCCAAACCCAAAGAAATTCTATGGTGTTTAGTCTGATAGACACTTCTCTTAGAAATGTGGAAGAGGTTCTGCTTGTTTGGCTAAAATTGCATCTTTTTTAAGGCAGATGGAAGAGAAAGTAAGAAAGAGGAACAACCACTGACAGCAATTGTGAAATAACATGGTCTACAAACCCATTGATTTGACAACAAATAAGTAAGATTTAATGGCTATGTCCACCGCAGTAAAACCCCAAAATTCAAGAATTTCCCTGGCTTCTGGGCCTGCCAGTAATTTCGGAACAGTATTGTGAAATCCCGTGGCTATTTGTTCCAGCTGAGCCTGCTTAATTAGAATTCCTCAGCACTTAGACTTATTTCCTTAACAGCAAATGATACAAATAATCACTTCAGGAGACAGTGGAATATATAACATGGGCTCTTTAAAAAAAAATATTGTTATTATAAAACTGAAGGAGAAAAGCAATAGCGGCAGTTCCACAACAGATTTTTGTCAAACCAAACATGACCAAAACCATCCCAAAGTTTTTGAGGTTGTACACACTGACTGCTTAAAAGCCTTTCTCTAATCCCATCACCACAACTCTTTCAAGTGAACAAACATGCAGAGACATTTCAAGCACCACGGCAATGTTGA
>JAOXXN010000446.1:24652164-24671319 GCA_026770055.1 Myrmophylax atrothorax
CAAATACTCCAGCTAAGACACAAGGGTCACTTGGGCCAAAACTACTGAACACTGCAGCCAAGCCTCTACTTCCACATAGAGGGATGTGTCGGATTTTCAAGTGTTGAAGATCCTGGACTTTACAGTAAAACTAGACAAAACTAGGCATTTTTAGGTCACCTGACACTGTCCCTGAAGCACTCAGGAAAATAACTTCAAGGCCCATTTAGAAAGAAGAAGAAAAAAAATAAAAAACCTATTATGTTAAAAAACTTTCCTTATCTCCCACTAACAGAGACAACTGTGTATTAGTCATCATGACAATGCTGGTTTGCTGCTTTGAAGTTCATGTAATTTTAGTGTGCAGAATTCTTCAGCTTTATAGTAACATTACTTATATTAAGGATTTACATTGGTCACTTTCAGACATTTGAGGGGTTTTTCTACTTAGTTTTTCCTTTCACTGGATAATGAGAAGAATAACAGAAATATGTCAACAGAAACTCAAACTAGGTAAACAGGATTCTCAAAAACAAAGAGTTAAATTTTTAAAACAAAGAGTTAAATTTTTAAGTAATATTTTTAAGAACCCTAAAAAATGTCTGACCTTCTGCTGGAGAAACTTAAAACTTCTCCAAATGTAACAGATGGAGTTAGAGGAAGAAAGGAATTAAATATATTGAATGTACTTATTCAGGATTTTTGGACAGGATTGTCCAGAATCTTTAGATAATGGACATCCAAAGATAAAAAGCTGATACTATACTCCTAGCCCTGGCATTATCTTCATTACTTTTTCAGGTTTTATTAGCTATAATTTCAAGGAGGATTAATATACTTATTTTTATTTTACTTTAATGGAAATGCTTCCCTTACGTACAGAATTTTTAAGCTGGGATTCATCAAGTAACACACTCTTCTGGAAGGCTGTGAAATCCTTTCGTTTGCTCTCAGCCCAGCAGCTGGGAGCCCAGCTATCCTGTGGCCCCAAGATGTTGAGCCCAATCCTACAGGCTCACAAATAGAAGTGGAAGCCCTGAGACCTTAGTCTGGCTCCAAGGGAGGCTCCTAGGTTCTAAACTATAGCAGCTCCCAGGCAGACTAGCATGAGGTAGGCTGTGTGGCAGACAATTAAAAACATTTTCTTAAAAGAAGCACATTTCCTCAGCAAGCCTTTTTAGCCTCTCTTGGTAGATCAAAGATGACACACTTTGCAGTCCACTTTGTCTCATCCTGTTCATCTTTATAACAGAAAATGTTTTGTGGAGAAAGGCTCTGGGCAGCTCTAGCTGTCCATATATTTTTACCTTAGAAATAACTTTTGTTTTCATCGCAAGGTCATTTACACAAAAAGGTCTCTTTTGAACTGCATTGTAACTAGTGTGGTGAGCCCTACTGTTACCCTGCAAGTTATCAGGCAAAGCTCACTTTGGTTCGTATTTTCTAGAGACCGCCCAGACAGAGTTGGTGTGTGGTCCAAAACCTACCATTTAGAAGGTTCAAATGGCAGATATTAAGAGTTAGACTACTGCTGCAGACCTGGGGACCTGGGTATTTCCAGCCTTGCCATTATCTTCTCTGGAGCCTTTATTCACCAAGCACTTCAAGTCAGTGGGAGTTATTTCCATTCCTCCTTGGCACAGAAGCTTGCAAAAAAAATGATAACAGGAAACACTTGCATTTCTTTCAAATCAGAGAAACCTTATTTCAATTTAAGTTTTGGAAAAGGCTTGGGAAGTACTAATTACTCCTGCTGGTTCATTCCAGGACAAGCAGAGAGAGAAGAAAAACAAAGCTCTTCCACTCTCATTGCAAAAAAGCAAGGCAAACTCAAAGGAGAAACAAAGCCAAACAGAGGTAGGAGGTAAACCAGCATTGGATGTGTCTTAGAAAGACATTACAGCTGGATTAGGCCAGCTGTAGGTAGCTTCTGCGTAGCTGCACACTGCTACACAACCATGTTCACTCCTACACTGTGCTCTCTTTAAGGCAAACTATAGGAGACCATTGCCAAAGGCACCCATTCTTCCACTCCCTGCCAGCAGAATTGCTTTTGGTCAACATGGCTCTCAGTCAACTCTTTGCACTTCCAGAGGAGCAACGTGGAGACAATCCAGGATGCACTCTGTGCCTCAGATATTTACCAAACACATTATTAATTTCCATTAATGTGTGCTTGGTCTGTAAAAATTCTTCTCACGCGTAATATTCATATCAAATTATTTCCACACTAAGTTCCTACTTGTTGATTTTCTAGTATGATTTAGTAAATTACTTACTCAGCCCCAAAACACGGCTATCCTTCTAGGTATGCATTTGGCTACCTCCTTGAATATTTACAGTTGGAAATTTTTATTTAAAATTAATCGACCTGCAGAGTTCATTTTGGTATAGTTATTTTTCAGTGTGTTATTCCATACATGGGATTTCAAGATGATGATAAAAAGGCAAACAATCAGTTTATTTTGCTCACACTCCATCCATCCCAGTTTGGACATATCTGAGAGTACTAAGGATTTCTAGCCTAAGAGGTTTCATAGCTAACCTTATCCTTATCCCTCTTTTGGCCTCTACCAAAACACAATCTCCCACCCTGACAGAAAGTGTTCTTATGAATACAAATGTCTGTAGATAACTTTTTATTTGGCATCTGTATATCATTATAGACTTACTATCCACAGAAGAGTTTTACTTTCCTCAAACTGGAATTAAAGTGTATTATAAACCAAGAAAAATGTTGTTATTGCACATCACACTGGGTCAGGCAGCTTTAGAAAATCCCCACAAATAAAGGAGAAAACCATTTGCTTTTTTCCTGTACCATCGGTATCATCTGACCAACTGCTAATTGTACTGCTGAGGTTTTAAAGACCTCTATTCAGGTAAGTGCTGGCCAAAAAACCCCTCTCTCATTCATCAAAGCACAAGTACTTTCAAGAGTAGCCTAGTAACACAGAAAAGACTTGAAAATCCTCAAAGTCCAGCCACCTATGGAGCGATCATGTGAAAAAATGTCAAAGAACCACTTTTGTAAATGCTTAAGACAACTGCTACTGAGTGGTAAATACAAAATACTGTTTAATTGCAATTTTCAAAAATTCTTCCTGCTTTCAGTCATTATATGTCTGTCCCTCTGATGGAAATGGGAATTCTTTCAGTTTTCAAGCCTGTGCTCTCCTTTCATTGCAATGAGGACCTAATTCAGAGCTTTAAACTGTGTTCTGCAATGCATAATTAATCTGGCCTCATAGAGACCTAGACAAAAGACCCCATTCAATCTTCAGCTCCTTCCCCCTGAGATATTGTTATTTCTAAAAACTCCTGCCAGCTGGGCTGGAGGGAAATCTCAGCACTGTGGGAGAATGAACAAACTACAGGCCTCCAAGGGATTTGAAGTAACTATCTGACTAAATTGGATTAGAAAGTAAGGAAGGGGAGGGGAAGAAGGGCTTATTCTGAAGTCTACAAAAGCTCATAAAAAATTCTTAGAAGATTTTCATATGGTGAAGGGGAGAAAAATATGCAAGTTTTTATAACAAAACAGAGAAAGAATTTTAAAACATGCGTGAGCCAGTACACTTGGGGAGGTTTGAAGGGATTACTGCTGGTATTATTTCAGGAAAACTGTTGTGTCTGCCTTGGAGCTTTGAAATGGCATTTCTCTGTGAAATCTGGGCTGCCCTGCAATCCAAAATAGTCATACTTTCCTTCCAGGTATTTGATACGTATCCTGTTTGAACCTATAATGTAGCCTAACCATAAGTTGCTTTAAATTCTTTTCCTAAGCGTATGACAATTAAAAGCTTCTACCCAGAAGGATTTCAAAGGGCTACAGAAAAACAAATTCAGTCTCGTTAAGAGAGCCAGCACCCTGCTTTCGTTCCCTCCAAGCTTACTCTCCAAATTGTGTCAGTGACGCTGCCCAGATCACCTGGCCACCTCTCATGCATTGCACAATATTTTTAGCAGGCATGCACATACCCAGGAATATTGCCCCATTTACCAGCAGACCTTTTGGAAGACAAAGTGGAAAATGCTCACAGCCCTGCTGGGAGAGTGGGTGGCTGAAGGAAAAGCTGCTTTGAGCTCTCTCTCTCCTGTGCCCTGCTCTCCCCCACTGACATGGATCAGTTGCTTACAGGCTCTCTGGTTCTGCAGCACAAATGCTGTGAAGTTGTGTGGGTTTAGCCCAGGACAAAACTTGTCTCACTAGCTTCAGAAATATTTTCAAAAGTCAGGTCTTTTAGCCACCCTATCCAACACTCCCCATGTTTCAACAGGCAGCCATTGTGACAGTAATGACTTCTCCAAAAACATTCCCTAAAATCTGGACTAACATGTTAGACAGTGTAAACTGTCATAGTTTTCAGAGGTCTAGCATGTGCTGGAGAGACCAGCATGCACAATGAAAAATGCATACTAGTGGATGATGCAGCAATATAAAGATGAGTACACAAAAACTACAATGTATCAGAGCAATCCTAATCAATCCTAATCAAAACCAAACATTTATGTTCTTTCATTATCATCATTTGTCATTTCTAGACCTATTGTCACAGAATAATTTTCTATAAGGTCTCTTTGCCCTGGGGAGGAAATGCAGGGAGGAAAGCGGGGAGAGGGATTAAAAAAAAAAAAAAAAAGGAGAAGACAAGATTCAGCAAAATCTTTCAAAACAGTGGAAGCTTTTTTTTAATGGTGTCACTTCATAAAAAACACTTGCAGGTAACTTAGCAACAGCAACAACAAAAGTACTGGTAGCTCATATTCCAGACAAACAGAGAAATGTTTAAAACATTAACTTGTTATACAAAATCCATACAGTCCCTTTCCAGTTACTTTAATTCCTGGGGTGCAGGAAAAGCAAAGTAGCACCACCACTCTTTCTTTCCCAGCCAATGTAACGAGCCCCCTTGGATTGCGCGTAATGCTTATCATAAGTCACTGGATTTTGTCAAATCTATGTTGAGGCATCACATCAAAAATCCTTACTTACAGCAGTAATCTAATAACTCCGAACAATGCTATATAATTTCTTAAGAGGGACAACTAAAGGTTTTGTATCTGTGAAAGAAAAAACCTGGTGGAGGTAAAAAAACCCCAAACAATCAATGTCATGACATTCAGCCAAACATACCCTGAGTAACTCTAACACATAAGATCTACCTAAATTAGTGCTGACTTTTCTCAACTGATGGAAAAATCTCTACTGTTGCTCAGTGGCTCTAACAGTGCAGAAAGAGCATTAGATATGTCCTCTCTATTGACAAAATCTCCAATGTCCCAAAACTAGCAGTGAAGACCTACAAGGAGCAAAGGAAAAGCACTTCAACCCTGGGCACAAAAGTCAACCTTAAACACTACCCCCACACTTTGGACTCTGCATTGCACTGCTCCAACCATGAGACCTGCTGACAGATGACACTTTCTGTACAGGCTTCTTACCTGCCCTGGTCAGGACTCGTCCTAGCAATGCACAAGCAGCCTGACCCATCTCCTCAGCCCCTCCATGGAACTGACACTACATGGGGAACCTGTAGGAATCCTGCAGCTCACCCAGGATGGAAGCGAGCCAGAGCAACCACTATGGGTATGTAGGCAAAACCCCGTTCTGCTTTTTCAGGGGAAAAAAAATAGCTTGTTCTCCCTGCAAGGATGAGAGGAGTTTGGCAGCAGCACTGGGCAGGTGATGGACGGATAAAGAGGGGAGCCTGACATGGCTGCAGGTTTCTGCAAAGGAGCTGAAGCTCACTCCTCTTGCAAGAAAGGGAAAAGGGTGTGCCTGGAAAGGAAAGCTGAAGACTCTGGGGCTTGCTGTTCCTCCTGCTGTGTAAGGGGTGAAGAGGGCATGGAGCAGAGTTGTCTGCCTTCTGCGGAAGGAGTTTCTTGCCCCTAGTAACACTGCCCCACAGGAAGGGGTTGGGGCATAGATCAACACTCATTCGTACATCTCTAAGAGTATTTCTCCCTTAGAGAAGAAAACCAAGGCATGACAAGAAGCAGGTTTTGTTCCATCTTACAGAAAGGGTCAAAGAGGAACACAACTTCTTCATTCCCATGAACTTCTGCAATCTTGGGAGGCTAAACAGACACCCTGCTGCTTGCCCTGCACCCACTTCTACTTGCTGCTCACCCTGTTGCCAGATCTAAAGCTCACCCTGCTCCCAGACCTACCTGCTGCCCAGCCCAGCCCCACTGTCTCACCCTGCACCTGCAGTCTGACAGCTGACCCACGCTGCAGTTGCTCCCTAACTTGCTCCACTTACACACACACACACACTCATCTGTGTATAAATATTCAACCCAACAGCTGAAGCTGATCAGCCAAATAACCACAACAGCAATCTGACTCACTTTGAATGACATGAGTGAAATACCCGAGCCCAGCCCAGCCCAGCCCCGCGGGGCCAGCAGCACTATGGGCATAATGGCCATCGCCACACCACACCCAGCTGGCAATCCCACGGGCTCTCATCCAGCCTTGTCTTCCCCAGGTTAAAGTTTTAGCTTACATAAACATGGGGAGATTTTAACTCTGTTTTGTTAACTCTGAGTCAGCTGCCAGATTGAAAATCCACAAAAAAATCTCTTAAAAAGGTATAAGTTAATATCAAAAGGGGAGCCAGGGCTCTTCAGCCGCAACTTTGTCTGTTATGGGGACTTCGGTTCCACTCCTCAGAATCTACTATCTGCCTCATCTCATAGAAATCCTTTTTCTTAATGCTTACTAGATCTTTTAAAAGTATACTTAAATAACTTGGAGAAGTATAGTTCTTTCTCTCCCTCCACCCTTCTTCTTCAAAACCTTGGGCATTAATTGAGAGTAATTCCCAGTACAAAATAAGAGTAAACTCAAAAGGGACCGAGGAAAAATTGAAGAATAAAATAAAGGCCAAATTTTCCTATCACTTACTCTAGTATCACCTTGGACTTACACTGAAAGAAAAACAAAAGAGGGAAACTGGACTGTTACATCCTCAAAAGGAGGCAACAGTCCATCTTGAATATGTCTGCAACACAGATCAAACAGCCCATGAAATTTCCACAGAGGGACTGCCCCAGCATGAAATGCAGGCACAGAACTTCTCCAGAGCAGATATGGTTATAGTCCCCAAGTCCATCCTCAGGAGCACACTGCTGAGCATGTACTCTGTGTAACCCCTCTTGTTTTCAGCTGTTTCCTTCATAAGTTACAGACTGCACTGTCTCACCTATACCACCTTGTTCTAGTCTCCCTGTTGAAATGCAATCCTTTGAAATTTTGAGTCTAATAAATGCAGTTACTTACTGTCTTCAAGAGGGTTTAACTGGGCATCAAAACCTCAAATTATTGCTTAAATTAAATACAAAAATGAAGCTTCTCATTCAGTTATGACATTTAGTTGTGTATATGAAATAACTTGGGATAGAAATTGGTAACTTTAAAGTTCAACAAATCTTGCTGAAATTAGCTATAGTCAGGGTGATGCACTTTAAGCATAAAAAATAAAGTTCTACAGAAAACAAGCCAAGAAGATAGTGGTGTAAATGTAACATTGATTCAAATTTTGGGCAAAGGCATTCTTAAAACTTTGTCATTTTTACAAGTGTATTCTTGTCCAGTGTTACAGTAACAGCAATTAGATCCAGAAGAAATATTTTGGCTTGTCAGCTCTTATAATGATGACATCGCAGAGACTCTCAAGAGAGCAGGGACAGTCTCAGACACACCATGCCGAGGTCAGAAGGTTCCCATTTGCTTGGCTGTTAGCCTAGGTAGAGCAACCTGTTGTAGTATTGCTTTGTGCCCAGCTTAGGATGTCTCATGTAACCCCTGCCACGCCAAAACCAAAGTAAAACACTGTTTTTCCATTATCAGATGTGCAACCCTTTAAAAACTTCATAGGAAGCATTTTAAATTAAACAAGGAGAAGAGATGCATCCAATCACAAGCCAATCTCTTTGATCAAACACTGAACAAAATATTAACAGCATCTAAATTCCTTTCTATCCCAGAACACATTCTTCAGATTACATAAAGGCATTACATATCGTTATATTTCAGCATGGGTTATTGACAGTTCACAGCCCTAAAATGCAGCACAGACCTCTTCTGCTCATGCTGTAAAAATACTCTGTGGTCTTGCTTAATAACAGTTCTGAAGAGCACAAAAATAGTAGGGGGAGAGAGCTTGGAGCAGGATGTACTGTCTTCTGGCGTACTGCTCAGTACGTGTTCCACCAAACTGCAGCTCAGGGAGCTAATGGGCAATGACACAAACACATACGTGTACTTTCCCTCCCACCTAGGTGGTATTTTTATTTCTAACCTCCCTCTCCCTGGGTTGCAGAGAAGTTTGATAAAGCCAGCAAATGTCACATGGGATGCTTAGGAACTGGCAGGCTCTTGCCTGAATTTTACCCACTGACCACAAAGTACAAGGCAGTTTGAAATTTTCGTTAACAAGAGGTCACTGTAGATGGGGAACATGAGACTGAGCGTGTAATGCAGCCAAGTCTTGGTTCCTCTGACACGATGCATCCAAGACAGACCTGAGAGCAAGCCGTTACCACCCTGCAGACAAGAGGAAGGTCTGTGGGAGCCGTGTTAGGCCTCTAGGTCTCTGGGCTTTGGTCAGCAGATGCATCCCCTCCCCCACTGCTATTCAGGCACCCCACAGTCACTACAGGTTAAGGATCATAGAATCATAGAATCATCTGGGTTGGAGAAACCTCTGAGATCATCAAGTCCAACTCTTGATCCAACCCCACTTTGATTGCTAGATCATGGCACTAAGTGTCATGTCCACTATCATCTTAAAACCTCCAGGGACAGTGAGTCCACCACCTCCCTGGGCAGGCCATTCCAATGCCTGATTGCTCTCTGTGTAAAGAATTTCTTCCTGATATCCAACCTAAACCTCCCCTGGCAGAGCTTAAGCCCTTGCCCTCTTGTTCTACTGCTGATTGCCTGAGAGAAGAGACCAACCCCACCTAGATCAGTTGGTTCAAAGACCACCTCAATTAAAACAACCTTGCATGGACTGCTCAAAGCACTAATACACTGTATGGACCTGTGGTTGAACGAGTGCAGCTATGCAGGCATCAACCATTCTCCAAGCAATGCATGGTACCTACTGCCACAAAGACAACATCCAAAACACTTAATGAAAATCTGTAATGTAAGTTGTGCCATTGTACATTATTTCAAAAACATAGAAACCAACTAAATGGAAACTTTTAAAATGCCTTTTTCTAGCAGATGTTTGTTTCATCCTGATAATGGGTTTCATTTCAAAAATCACTGCTAAAAGCCTGTCTTCCCCATTCCTTCACCAAACCTGAGCTGAGCTACTAGCACTACAAGAAACCCCACCAAAACAGAAGCTATTTTGTCCTCTGGAACTAAGAAGCTACAGCATAAGTCTCCTCCCATGTATACAAGGACCAGCTTCATGGATGTCACACTCATATAACTCAGACTGGAAAAGAACTTTTAAAAGAACTACTAGTGGAAGGGAGGTGATTGTGCTTTCTGTCCTTAGACATTTTTAGGGGGGAAAAAAAAACAAACCACAAGAAAATGGGAGGAAGGGGTGAAAAGAAAGAAAACTTCTCCCATCCTGAAGATTGTTTGGATCAGAAAGTCAGGTAATAAATGACACTTTAAAATGAAAAGCCATCTACATGATATTTTGAATGCCCTGGCAGATTTAATTCCCCTTCAAGCATCCTTAAAAAGTGAATTAGGAAATGGGGATTAGAGCAAAGTTGGCATAGGAAGAAAAAAGAAAACAAAACAAAATCAACTACTCATCTGCTCTTGAAACATCTAATCTAAACCTTTGTATGGTTTAAAAATAGGAACTATTTATAAGATAATGTGTGTTTTAATCAGCATGCACGATACAAGGCAATAATTAAAAGTTCAAAATAAAGGTTTAAACTCAAACATAGTTTTGCAACTACAGTTATAGCCAGATTACAAAATTCCTTTCACACAATGCACATAGCATCCTTTGAGACTTAATGACATTCTGCAGCTGGGGTAGTATGAATCTGAGTTCTTTCTGTTCTGAGTTATTTACTTCTGCAAGAAAATTCCCCATGGCAACTGGCCAAAGGGTCCTGTCTCCTTAGTGTGTGAAATGTGAGCAGATACAAACTTGACACCATATTTCATTCCCTGGCCTTCCCTCATGTCTGCATTCCTAACTGTAAATTAAGGGGTGGCACTGACCATTCTGGGGTAGCAGGAAGCAGCTTATTCAGAATGATAGGAAGCAACGGAGGGGAAAAAATATATATTACAATGGTTCGAGGCAGTTTCTGAAACTATAGTGAGCTTCTTCTCACCCATAATCAAGACAAGCTGAAGTTGTGCAACAGCTGTTTCCCTTCTAAAAATGGGACACTTACAACTTTTATTGACCTTTTTGAGATGTATTTATCTCTGCATCTAAACTAAAATCCATAAAATTTGTCAATACATAATGCACCTCTATACTTGTGGCAGCACCCTTCTCAATTATGGTCTCTTTTCAGGAATACAAGTTGGTTTTTTTCCTGTGTGGAGGGTCCACTAGAACACAGAATACTTCTGCAGTTCAGTCTGCCAAAGCTGATTATGAAAGAGGCAATTTGGAACATGGAGCCTCAAGCTGGATTTTAAAAAACAAGAGGCACCTGGGAAATGATGTGCAACTCTCAGAGACTCTAAACACACTCCGGCAAAACCCAAACTTCCCTAAGGACCTCAGTCAGCCAAGGGTGAAGCTGTGACCTTGGACACATGTTTACCCTTCTTGGAGCTGATCTGCATAATGCATCTGCTATTTTAGCTAAGGGATAGCATCATCCTGGCTTTTGCTCCAAGTTCTTAATGTACAGTGATGTGTAGTAGTGACACCAGTAAAATTTCTTTAAAATATGTTAACAAGGTACATTTTCTGAGAAAGCCTAAATGAGTCCCAAAATATTACCATGAACTTCTAAACACACCCTGCAATGTGCAATAGTTAAGGGGCTTTGTCTAGCTATTATGTCCCACACACTATCTAGAAGATTTCAGCCTTCAGACTACCCTGGAAAGAATCCTGTGATTCCTTCTGGCATATGGAGAGACTCTTCAAATGTCATCTGAAGCCCCCCAAAATTTCAGTTCTATGGGTGTGACAACATTTGAATTCATTTCACTTGAAGTTTCAAGAAACAAGACTGAAACCAAAATTTGGACAGTCCAACCATGACAGTACAACAACAGCTTGTTGCCATTTTGGATTTAGAAACAAACAAGATCAAAGACTTGTGTAGCCCTGTGTGCTCTCCATGGACTGCAGAGGGATCAACCATGGGTGAAGAAGACTCTTACTGTCAAGGGAACCTTACAGCAGTAGCTGTGCTCACACCTTGGTTCCCCACAGGAGCTGGGATCTTGTTCAGACTGGCTGCAGCAAAGAGGCATTCCAGGGCAGGGAAGCTGAGCCGGACGAGTACAATGTGCATGCACTGATCCCAACCTGCACAACACTCCCCACGCTAACCCAAGCAAGTGAGAACAGTACAAATTTCTGTCTGTACAAAAACCACGCTAGAAAAACTATCTGTTTAGCCAGCTTCAGTCAAAATGTTTGCAACACTTGGTGATACAATTTTCGTTTAAAAAAAAAGGAAAATGAGGCTGGAAGTTTTGAAGAGAAACTCAGGAAGCTACAAAAAGTACCAAGAAAAAGAATCAACAGGCTAGATTCTGAAGATTTTCCTCTAATTGTGCTAAGACCTGCTGCAGAAAATCTCCCATGAACATCTGTGTTACAGCTACTAGATCTGTGAGATGTAGCAATCTAACACGAATGTGATTAAAGCCTGGTTGGCTGGGGTTTATGGCAGAAACAGAAATGCAAATGTCAAATAGTGAATGGCAAATTAGAGCTCCCAGATTATTGTTTCACTAGTTCTCTGCAAAACATAAAAACAAGTGATGTAAGCATTTTAAGGGGCTCAAACTGTAAATTCTTTTGGTGCTGCCAGAGACAAGCTAGATACAGTCCCTTATGCTCCTAGGAGAAGAATACTGCTGAAATGACTGCTCACTACAGAGAAGTGTTAACCATCAGATAAGAAATGAAAGGAAGAGATTTTAAGCCTCCTCAGAGAAGTGAGGAAACAGAAGAAGGCTTTTTTAGCACCATCCAAAATAGGTGACAAAGGAAGGAGAGGGGAGAAATCATTTTCTCTTTTCACTGGGAAGCAAAGCAAAAATGCAGAGTTCAGATCCTAGGAACAAAATTAAAGAGAACAGAGAATCTGTAGTTTTACCCTTCCACACACTGCAATATGGTAAAAATTTTCACACACTGTTTTAGCATTGCCATCAGTCAATAAGGGTGTGCCATGAGATTTGTTTATTCTGAGGGGAGAGAAAGGACTGCTGCATTTTTACAGCCTAGTAAACACACTGAGCAGAGAGACTATCATCCAGCATCCCTTCTTTGACCTACCCAAGGAACAAAGGCAAGGATCTAACAGTGAGCTCAGGTCCTCAGCTCAATGGCAAAAGCTACACAGCCTGGGTTGTTCATAGTCACCCTCTTCCATTTGCAGCAATGCCATCTAAGGAGGGTACAGGCTCTAACCCAGCACCACTTACTCAGCACTGCCTTCTGCCAAGGGTTATTGCCTCCTCAGATCTGCTGGATGATCAGCTTCACCAGTCATCCCAAGTCTGCATCATTCAACAGGTCAGATAATGTAAGCAATCCAGGAAGAATGGACATACTTCAAGAAAGAAATCTTCAAGGCACAGGACCAGGCTGTCCCTATGTGCTGAAAGTCGAGCCACTGGGGAAGACAAGCAGCCTGAGACAGGGATATTTTGCAGGGACTTAGGGCAAAAAAGAGAGTTTATCGCCTTTGGAAAAAAGAGCAGGAAACTCCTGAAGTGTTTGAGAGTGTTGTTAGGTCATGCAGACAGAAAATCAGAGAGGTGAAAGCACAATTTGAACTTAATCTGGTGACTTTTGTTAAGGATAACAAAAACTGTTTCTATAAATATATCAATAGCAAAAGGAGAGGCAAGGAAAACATCCATTCTTTGTTTGACATGAAGGGGAACAAAGATGAGAAAAAGACTGAGGTACTTAACACCTTCTTTGCCTCAGTTTTCAACAAGAAGACAGATTGTCCTTAGGATAACTGTTCTCCTGGGTTGGCAGACAGGGACTTCAAGCAGAATAGCCTCCCTGTAATCCATGAGGAAACACTTAGTGACCTGCTGAGCCACTTGGATCCTCACAAGTCTATGGGACTAGATAGGATCCACCCTAGGGTTATGAGGGAGCTGGCACACTCCATCATTTAGCAACAGTCCTGCCTCACTGGCGAGGTTCCAGATGATTGGAGGTTGGCCAGTGTGACAGTCATTCACAAGAAGGGCTAGAAGGAAGAGCCAGGAAACTACAGGCCAGTCAGACTGACCTCAGTGCCTGGCAAGGTTATGGAGCAGACCATCTTGGATGCAATCACACAGCACCTACAGGACGCATGGGGGATCAGATAGAGCCAGCACGGATTTACAGCAGGCACATATTGCCTGACCAGTCTCAACTCTTTTTATGATCAGGTGACCCACCTAGTGGATGAGGGGAAGACTGTGGATGTAGTCTACCTCAAATTCAGCAAAGCCTTTGACTCTGTCTCCCATAGCATACTCCTGGAAAAGCTGGCATCGGACAGGTGCACTCTGTGCCAGGTTAAGAACTGGCTGGGTGGCTGGGCCCAGAGAGTGGAGGGGAATGCTGCTGCATCCTGTTGGCAGCTGGTCACTAGTAGTGTCCCCCAGGGATCAGTGTTGGGCTCAGTCCTGTTTAATATCTTTATTGATGATCTGGATGAGGGGATCGAGTCCACCATTACAAAATTTGCATAGGACAAGTTGGTGGAGAGTGCCAATCTGCTGGAGGGTAGGAGGACTCTGCAGAGGGACCTGGACAGGCTGGATAGGTGGGCTGAATCCAATGGTGTGGGGTTCAAGAAGCCAAGTGCCGGGGCCTGCACTTGGCCACAACAACGCCCTGCAGCACTACAGGCTGGGTACAGAGTGGCTGGACAGTGGCCAGGCAGAAAGGGACCTGGGATTTTGATTGACAGAAAACTGAACATGAGCCAGCAGTGTGCCCAGGTGGCCAAGAAGGCCAATGGCATCTTGGGCTGTATCAGCAATAGTGTGGCCAGCAGAGCCACAGAAGTGATTCTTCCCCTGTACTCAGCACTGGTGAGGCCAGACCTCAAGTATTGCATCTAGTTCTGGGCCCCTCAGTTTAGGAAGGATGTTGAGGTGCTAGAGCAGGTCGAGAGAAGGGCAACAAGGCTGGTGAAAGGTCTTAAGCACCAGTCCTATGAGAAGCAGCTGAGGGAGCCCTGGTTTTTCAGCCTGGAGAAGAGGAGGCTCAGGGGAGACGTATCACCCTCTACAACTACCTGAAAGGAGGTTGTAGCCAGGTGGGGGTTGGTTTCTTTTCCCAGGTAAGTAGCAGTAGGACAAGAGGCATGGGGTTAAGCCCTGCCAGGGAAGGTTTAGGTTAGACATTAGGAAGAATTTCTTTACAGAGAGAGTGATCAGACATTGGAATGGGCTGCCGAAAGAGCTGGTGGAGTCACTGTCCCTGGAGGTATTTAAGAAGAGACTGGATGTGGCACTTAGTGCTGTGGTCTAGTAGACAAGGTGGTGTTAGATCAAAGGTTGGACTCAATGATCTCAGAGGCCTTTTCCAACCTAGTTGATTCTGTGATTCTGTAATTTGAATGTTGTTCTGTGCCTACTTAGCTCATTTGACTGAAATTTGGAATAGTGTCAGGAGAAGCACAACTGGCAGCACAGAGAAGCTTGTAACCTTCAGTAGCGGTTAGTTACTGCAATTGGTGTAGGGTACAGAGATTTTAAATCTCTTCAGATGTTTCACTCCTGCCATGAAAGGACTTCTGCATCTTCAGAAAGCCAGCAGAAAACTGTGTAACTGCTGTTGGCCCTGAAACCCAGACTCTTCTGCTTCCTTGTCTGGGCAGAGAGATCGTAGTATTGCAGTAGTTACTCCACCACTTTACACCTGAGGAGGTCTTAACTGGCCAAATGGGACCCAATTGTGCTCCTCTGCAATAGCAAAAGGGTCAGAATAGAGTAAAGAGCACAGGCTTGGAAGCTGGGAGAGAAGAGCAGAGAGGTAGATGCTCAGAGAAGTCCTGCTTCAGTGTCTAAGCAGCATCTCTTGAAGGAACAGTGCAGCATAACAGTTCAGAAAAGGACAAGCTTATAGGAATTTACATGATCTCAAAAGCTGCAATCACAAAAGAACATTTTGAAAGAAATAATAAAAAAAGAAGGAATTAGGAATTAGGAACAGACAAATTATTCATCAGCTCTGAACCAAGAATTTGGCAATACCAAGTCAGCTGTTCCATATCATTTCAAAATAGATGGGTTTGGGTTACTTTCCTCTCTTCAAAGTTGGGTTACCCAAGTTCACATAAGAGGTCAAAATAACTAACAAAGTGTGGGGGGGAAATCACAAAATTAGCTGAGGTTCAAAAGGCAATTACTCTATTAGAACATGATTTCGACTTTCTATTAAAGGGATCTGGTTTTACAAAAATCCTAACACAAGTTGGCACTACTACATTTGTGTCAAGAGGGCCACTTTGATTTACGATACCTGAAGATCTGTTCTAACTATTCTTAAGCTAAGGCTCTGTGGGACCTGCCCCTGTAGTGCCGAGATGAACCAGATACATTATTTTTTAATACTGATTTTTTTGAGAGTAGGTGGGCTGTTTTTTGGTTTTGGTTTGGTTTGGTTTTTATACAGTGTATTTTCTAAAGGATTTCGCACCTGGAGTGTGGTTGGCATGGACTCAATGAAAAGCATCCCTGTAGATGCAGAGTCTGAAGAAAGTATCAGGCACCATGGCATATATTCTCAAATTTACTCAACACTCAAGCTCATTTTTGTCCCTTCATGTTACAAAGGGCTTTGAACATACAGTGCAGCAGTTAGGATTCCACAACTGACTTGAACAACCCAGCTCCATGTACTAAATGAATGCTAACTATCCCGGTGATTTATACATAAATAAGCCTTAGTGCTCACTAAGTTCACAATAGTAACTCTAACAGCTTATGTACCATCCTCTCAGAACAGCTGTCTTTCCCCACACTTCCTTCTCATTCACCACTTCAGTCCATCTTTTGATTTCCTGTTCCTAACAGACTGTTTCATGTTCACTCCAGTACTTGCACACATGATGATGAAGGACAAAACTGCTAATGGTCTCTAGTACAAGGAAACCACTGTTCTTTTCCAACCAAGACAGGAAAGTGCTGTTCCAGAGTGGTGAAGACTCAGGTCTAAAGCAACCTTTTACAAGCCACAATAGCAGTTGTCAGGTGTCTGCAACCTGGGAAAAATCAGGCCACAGGGCAATACTGTCCATGGCGTTTTCGTCTCAAAGGGGGTGAGGCACTGAAACTCCCACACCTGCTCACTCAGGTTAGCCCTATCCCTCAGAGATGTCCCTTGGTGGGCATATTTTTCAATCACTCCACTCAAGCTCACCACAATTTTGCACTCAGACCCCCACTTTAGCATGAGTTAAGCCCAGCTAGACAAACAGGGCCACTGAAGTTCCTATAACCTTCATGGCTAACAGATTGAGCAAATATAAAAAGCTGAAGGTCCTTTGAGGAGCTTTTGTTTCCACTCATTAACCACAAGGGTCATACCAAATAAGCAATCTTGTCTTTATTATACTTTGTTTTTAAATTATAAGAAAAAGAACAAACCTCAGGTCTTTTGCTCGTAGTGGAAAAGAAGGTGAAATGATTTTGTGCAATTTTGACTAGTTTGTATTATCAGCTGCCATTTATACCATTGAGACTCATATTATCATCCATGAGTTTGGCACCTCAGCAACCCATTGCAGCTGAGGCTCCTGTCTCAGCAATAACCCATGAAAGAGCTCTCAGATGGCAAAAATTTACAGAGAAGCAAAAGACTGAGATCAGTGGTACTGTCCCAGATTGCTCCTGAGAAGTGCACTGGAGTTTAGGAATTTTCCCCACTCCTGCTGTCCTCTGCTGGATTTCTTTCAAATCAATCTGCCAAATTTTACCCTGAGAAGAACACTATTATTTACAGGAGAGAAATCTCAAGCAACATCAAGTTGAGAAATCAATAGAGATGTCTGTCTGCAGAGTGAGAACTTCCTTTCTGACTCTTTTGTAATAGCCTAAAAGTGCCCTCAGCTGTAGTAGGATTTCAGAGTATTTCAATTTCCATTCCCACATGCAGCACAAGAGTGCCTATAGAGCCAAAAGAATTTGGGCCAAACCACTAAGTTTTCATCTTTACTAACTTGCACTTGACCACACACTGCTGGGCAAAGCATGTAGTCAGAATTGCTTGTATCAGCTTACTGTAAAGACCACAGCCTTGTAAACTGTGAGGTTTCATCTCACACAGAATTGGGAAGGAAAGGAACTTCTGCTGATGTTGTGCTGAGTAGATTTTTTTTTTTCCCAAAAAAGGAAGTGTCCTCATAATAGTAACACTTTTGGATGTATTTACTATCAAGCTCATCAAAGCACTTGATTTTCCTTTTTATGTTATTTGCAACTTTGCACCACAATCATGTTAGCAGTTGAGCAAACATAATTTCAGCTTGAGGGAACAGGTTAAGAGTATTATCTCCTGCTCAGAAAAAAAAAAATCTGCGCACTTGGAACAAGTCTGTGCTACAGCTCTTCAGCACTTCATACCCATCCTCACTCTCAGAATGAGAGCATATGCAAATTCACAACTTCCCTTCTGAATAGATAACCAGTTTTGGAGATGAGGAAGTATCTACCCATTATGTTCAAAACTAGAAGCCTAGAGTTAGACTTCTAAACTTATTGTTTGTTTTTCCAGAGATAAAAATCTTCCATTATTCATTCTCCAAAACAGATATTCAGCATCTCTGAATTTCAGTACTTCTTTTCAGGTGTGAAAATTTAGTTTGAAAGGATTGACATACATCTTTTTCAGAGAGTTGTCTGCCTAATTAAAAGATAATTTTTGGTACAAATTCTTTATTTGTGCATAAATATTAACTAAATAATTATTTGTGTCTGCAGGTAGTGGTTTGCACAGGAAATGCAGAGACCAATTATCACTCTGTACTACTGAATGTTTGACACAAAGTATAAAAAGAAAAATTCCTCAAAAGAAGCAAGATGATCCACGGACACAAACACATTTGTGCAAATACATTTTTTTTAGGAGGTACCAAGGACAATGCTACCTCCATTGCTTCCTCCATCCATTCAATCCCAAAGATTTTTCTCCTTGACAAAACACTTGAATGAAGCCAGTAAATTTCTAAGACTTAAAACAAAATACAGCATAATCTCATTCTAGGGATGTTCTTATTCTGGATAATAGGAACTTCATCTAAATAAACCTTATCATAAATTTCTCTAACAAGAGAAGATTTCAAATGATTTATCAAAATTCTACTTTGAGTATCAGAGAAACAACACTGTTATAATACCAATCCCACAAATAATAAATATCAGCTCAATCTATAAGCCCAACATTTCATCTTATTGTTCCAATACAGATTGCTCCAGTTTGGCTGCTCCCTGAGCTTCAGGCACTGGAAGAGCTGAAACACAGCCTGAGCATGTGCAACATACCTTATTTTACCTCACATACTCTATGCTTCTAGACATTAGTGGAGTTGTGTTTGAATACAATACTTTGGGGTAAGCAAATGTGATGCAACATTCCCATGTGTAACAATCACTCTAACAGTGGTAATAAAACACGTATCTCCTAGCATCATGAAAAAGCAGAGCTATAACCCATACCAGACCAGCTGGATACAAAATTTTAACATGATACATAATATGTATTGGTTGGCATACCCAGATCTAGGATTCAGCCCAATATATAGCAAGATACGAAGCTCAATATGAGCCAACAGAGTGCCCAGGTGGCCAAGAAGGCCAATGGGATCCTGTCCTGTATCAAAAATAATGTGGCCAGCAGGCCCAGGGCAGTGATCCTTCCCCTGTACTCTGTGTTGATGAGGCCACACCTTGAGTATTGTGTTCAGTTCTGGGCCCCTCAGTTCAGGAAAGATATTGAGGTGCTGGAGCAGGTC
>JAOXXN010000446.1:24684801-24715665 GCA_026770055.1 Myrmophylax atrothorax
TTCAATAGCCAATTTTATTGTATCTAGTAAAGAAGGGGGGGGGGGGGGGGAAATCCTCATTACAAGGCCTGATTATTCTTCTTCTGTTGATAAATTTACAATGGCTTATGATAGCTAAGGGTCAGGTCCTTTAACACATTGTCTGACCATTATTATTGTTAGAAGAAAGTCACCAGCTCTAATGACTTTAGTGTGGATGAACCTGCACTGCTACTTTATGACTATTGTCAAGTATCATTTCTCATGACCAGTACCAGTATTACACACCATATGCTTTTGCTCAGTGCAAGGTAGCCGATAACATGTGTCTTCAAACTGAATTGAGCACACAGCCTGTTGTGTAACACTTCCTACACCAGCAGTGTAACCATAGTTTGCTTCTAGAAATATTTCTTTTGACCAACTTGCAACAGACATGAGCAAATAGACTTTGACTCGGGGTTCAAGAGACTATCTGAAGAGACGAGGAAAACCTCACCATGGTTTCCTGCAGCTGTCATTGCAAGAATAGAATCACCTCAAGAAGTCAGCATGGTAACTATCATTTTCTTTTGAGGTCTAGTGATAGCAGCTTTCTTGTGCAGCATTTCGAGACTCTTGCACCAGCCATATCTTTGCTATTTCAACAGCTTCAGCACAAAAGATTCCCTATTTGGTCCTGTTCTGCCAGCTCTAAAGATGGATTTATTTGCTCATTCAGGCTCAGTAAACTAGTTAATGCTAGCATTGCCTTAGAAAATACCCTACAATTATTAGGCAGCCACAAGAAAAATAAGCATTAGGTTTCCACAACTTTATCTGCCATCTGAAAAAGACTGGTTTCTAGTGTAAGGCTCGGGGATCCAGTGACATAACAGCTTGCATGCTCAGGGTACATATACTAAGCTAGGAACTATTATCTAATGGGCTTGTACAGCTTTGTCTTTCTTCTTAAATGTAAGGACCTCAGACACAGGGAAGAGAAGATGTAGTGTAGGGTAAAATACCAGTTATTTGTCCACTAAATCTGCAGATACATAGAGATCAAGAGATGAGAAGGTCAGTGTCCCTAAAAACATTATGGAAGAGTCCATAAAACAGCAACTGTGTTCCAGAAAACTGTCTCTGACAGCACAAACACCACTTTTAATCACAAACCTGTTTCCTTCCAACACCTTATGTCTACATGAGCTGGAATATCACAGGGACTCATTCTCATGGTTTGCTATAATCTACTGAATATAAAGCTTTGCAGAGGAAAAGTGACAGAATTTTGCTACAGGTACAGCAACTAGACAACTTTGTTCTGCATAGATGGAAAATGCAGGAAGTGTGGCAAAAGCTCAAGAAACATGGTTTGGTTTGTGAGAGATTCAGGTGCTTTACTTGGAGTCCACTGGAATGCATCATTTAACCTTCTCCAGTTCTTTTTGTCTTGATATTTTGTATTTCAAGACAGAATCAGCACATATACACTGTTTTTTAACATGTCTAGCCATTCCATCATACCCCACATTTTCCTGGAAACAATACTGCAGAGAATACCAGCCTTGGCATCAATAAAGCTCCAGGTTCAACAATAAACACTGCATGTCAGATTGCATCCCATTTTTACTCAAACAAGCATCAGGCCTCCACACAGAGGTAATCAGAGATGGCTGCTGCAAATGTATGCTTAGCAAAGGTATAACATATACCAAATGAAAGAACAGGGGTCACACAAAACTCCAAATCAAATTTGTTCAGCCCAGGTCAAAAATCAAAAATTTGTGACATTTCTCAATCTATTTAACACCTTTCACTCCAAATTTAAAGAGAATTACATTTGGTTTGACATCTCATTAGTTTTATAAAGAGGCAACTTATAAGTGACAAAGTAAAGAAGTACTTGTGGATACAGACAATTTTCTTAACTTGTAAAGCCAAACGACATTTTTTATAAGGAATTTAAGGAGTAAAAAACTATTTTTTATCTATTTGGCCTTGAAGAAAGCATTCTATTAACACTTTGCTTGTCTGTTTCCCTGTAAGTAATGCCATGGATTTTCTCAACTGAAAACATGGTGCCAGTGGGCACAGTTCCTGAAAGTGGTTAGCAAGTCAGCATACATGGGAGGCATCAGCTGTAACTTGAGAAAAGTAGTCAGTTATGTCTGGAGCGAAATGCACATGAAGCAGTCCTTTTTCTAGAGTTTGTGCTACACTGCTACTCAAAAAGGATGGGCAACTGATTATAGATGAACAGAAAAATTAGCCTGCAATTAGTCTTCAAAAAGTCATTGATATTATTCCACCACCTCAAGGCATGATGAACTCTACCTATGTCTTTCCTGTCTGATGGTTATATAACACACTGGAATTTATATCTTCCCCTTTTTTCCCAGTTCTTTACCATTTGTCTATTTTTACCAGTAGAAAAGCTGACTTGAGCCTTTCTTGTGCTAGTTTATGCCCTTTAGCTTCCTCTCCTATCTACCAGGGGCATGGGTACCCTTCCTCTTTGCAGCTGTTTGGTACATACTTCAAATCTATGATTTCCTCTCTCATGTAGGTTAAGAAAATCTGTTTTCATTATTCCATGAAGATGTTTCTTCAGTCCCTTAAACCTTTATTTTAGTTCTTCTACTCAGCTGATTACACCTGCAATAAAATCTTAAACCTGGGAGGGTCATGTGAGATCAGAAGGTTCATTTTATGCAACTTGAAAAGCTATGACTTCTTAGAACCTTTTTAAGCATCTTCCTTTTTCCTCCTTGTAATTACAAAGGACTGTTTGTTCCTTTTCAGCTGCTTAGCCATGACAGTACCAGACTCTTTTCTATTAAACAGTTACCTTCATTATTCTCTGTCCTGTATCTGTATACTGCTACCTGCTCATGTCATCCTCCTCTGCACTTACTCCTTCTGAAATGCATCCCATTTCTTTAGGGCTTTTCTCCAATTTCTCTTGAAATTTTAGATATTCCTCAGGAGGTTCAGTTTGGATGTTACCTACAAACTTAAAATGCATCATTCATATCGTACAAATTTTCAACAAAACCAAGCTCCAGAAATACTTCCACAGAACCCTGCTCAGGAGCACACTATTATGACAAAGACCATTGATAACATCCTTCTTCCAATTAATTTGTCACTGTCTGAAATAATCTCATCTTCTGTTTCCTCTCTTCATTATGAGAGTGTCATATAAACACAGGTGATTACTCCAGCAAATTCAAGACATAAAATATTTTAACTTATGTAATACCTTTTAGGTCTTTTTAGCCTTCCTTCCCATAGTCACTACCCAAGGAGAAACCAGAGCCTCTGAAGCTGGACTTGTTACCAGAAGCAGCACAACGTGAGCTTGTGGTTACAGTTTAAGCAACGATACTGCACAAGCCATCTCTGCTCTCGGCTGCTCATTCACACCTTCATACTGCTTAGAAATAACTGTGTGCATCACACTTGTGTGTGGCAAACAGAATCTGAGAACCAAACAACCCAAATGCCTGTGCAAGCACAGGGAAGAGGCAACATTAGGTTTAGTACTGAAAAGGAAAAAAAAAGGTTCCTAAATTACATCAGTATTTTAATACAGGCCTGAAAGTCAAACCTAAACTTCTGAGACTGAATTTCTCATGATCTAGCTAGGTTACAGATTTCAAAGAGAAACTTAGAATTGCTTATGCTATACAACAGTGGCAATTTTGTCAAGAGGCACGCAAGAGAAAAATGGAAGCATCTTGTAATGTTCATCACCATCTACATGCTAGCAGTTACTGACCTAAGACTCATAAGAGCACAGATACAAGCAGATTCAGACAGTTTCTTTCTATTTGCCTGTGAAGAACTATGCACACTGCAAGTTGCAACCAGCATGCCATACGGAAGCATTAGGGATATTAGTCTTCAGTCAACATAGCTAATCCTAGACCAAAAAAAAGTCAACCTTTTTACTGTCACTGTGATTCTCATGTATCTAACCTCAAACCAAGACAGAAGTTTCATATATTACTTCCCTTTCAAAAGAAAGTTGGAATCTAAAATTCACAAAGCATATACAATTCCTCCTTGGGTTAATGTATGATGGATTTCTGCAAAGTGAGGTAAGTTGGTCATATATGCTTCAGAATATAATACATCCTTATACATATCTCATTCCTCATATAGCGTGTACATAAGACCTGATCCAGAATGTCATCTTCATGCTCAATGTAAGCACATTCCCTTTTAAGTCATGGGGCAAATCCACAACTGAATTTAAAGTCAATGCCAGAAAGAGGATGACAATATTTGTTTCTTGTTAATGTGGCTGTTACGCTATCACTGGAGTAAATGGTGGATCTTTAAACATGCCATCACATCAAACAGCAGTGACAGAAACATTCATTTGCTTTCTGCTATTTTGGCCATGACAGCAACTATTTTTTAACCAAGTTTCCATTCATAATCAGGCTTGCAACATGTGAGTTAGATGTTCTCTATTTGATTATTTTAATGGTCCCTTGTACAAGCCAGCCAAGGCTAATATTACTTTTATTTCTGTGTGTGAAAAGGCAAAAAGTCATGAAATAGCTTACATTCCTAAAGCCTGTTGCCACTGGGCAGGAGTGCTCTGGATCATCAACACTGGCAACCATAGACAGTACTGTAAAAATAGCATATACACACACAGTGCAACAGACTGGCTGGCCATCTTAGGACAAGAGAAATGCAGCTTTTAAGACCTCAGTAATAGTTGCCTGCGCTAGTTTAAATCTCCAACAGAGGAATTCAAATGAATGTTGATAACTGCCCAAATAGACTCTACCTTCAGTAATGTGATGAATTATTATTATTATTATTATTATTATTATTATTATTATTATTATTATTATTATTGCTGGTTCTGTCTATAATAAAGATGGGTAGTCTTTTTAGTAGCATATGGAAAATCATTATAGCCACAGTCCAAAAGTAATTGCTAGTAAGCAGTGTGCTGTCAACTCCTTTCAGTTTGTTGCTTCATCGCTTCACCCATGACCTGGAGGAATAATTTCTACTTCCCCAGCATAACAGTAGTTTAGTTTCCAAACTCATTAATGTCTGGTGCCTCTTAAAATTATAGTTCTCAGCAAATTCAAAAGCCATAAAATGTCCTAATGTCTGTGAAAGTCTATGTCTACCATGACCATGAGGTACTGAATTCTCAATTTATGTTAGATTTACTAAATTAAACGATACAACAGATTTGGATTTTGAAAACAAATTTGGAAGACAAAATACTCCATTTGCCACGAAAAAGCCCAGAAAGAAAAATCATGCTGTATTGGCAGAGAAAGATACGAACAACATGATTAGAGAGAGAGCTCAATATACATTATCCAACTTCCAATTTCCCAAAGGCAATCATGCTTATATCCTCCATGAATGGAAGCCAACTGCAAAGTTTACAGCCCTCATGAAATAGAAAGCTAGAGAAGATCTGAGTCTGTGGGGTAAAATGAAAACCATAATGGGAACTATTAAATCCTTCACTCTTCCAGCCATTAAGATTTTACCAGGTGTCACTTAGACATAGAAGGGAATGGGGCTCAGTCATGAACATCATCAGTCTGGGTGTTCTCCTCCTGCCTGTACCCCTCCCCAGTCAGCTTTGAATTGGCTGGACAATTTCCAATTTAGACACTAGACAGAAATTTCAAAGATCAAGTTTAGTAAAATACTGTGGCTAAAAGATTTTGTTTAGTACTCTCCACTTGAGGAAAAGCAGGCAGAAACCATCAGCAGCAAGTCCACCTGGTATCTGGGCAGTTAACAAATACACTCCTCTGTGTCGGTATGGCACAGTAGTCACTTGCTCAGTTGGGTTAACTAGGAGTACCTATGGAGGAAAGAAGACCAAATGGTGGTAAAAGGTTAGTTAGCCATAGCAAATGCTGGCTCTCCTAACCCTATTTCTCATTAATCAAATTTGTTAGCAACTCTGTAATTTAAAAATATGAAAATTCAAACTGCCTTAAAATGCTATGGATTGAACAACTCTCTGAAACACAACAAATCAAAGTAACTTATTTTTATTTTTAATAAAGGAAATCTCTACTTAAAATCAAGACTGTAAGATTTTTGTCTTTATTGTTTTTGAAAGACTTCCTCTAGTTCCAAACAGGAATAATTCAAGGAAGTCTTACATAAGAGATCTGATTAGGTGATCCCAACAGCACTCTGTCTTCAAAACCTGAGAATATGTTTTCAGACACAAAATAAAAATCAAGAAACTGGGTCTCATAATAATTGTCCTTAGGATTCTTATAAAAGAAAAACTGGTTTGCATATTTCTAAGTCAAAGTGCGTGCACCAAAAAAAAAAAAAAAGGAAGAGTGGACATAAGTTCACATTCTGAGAGGATGGATGTATAGGCCTCCAAATTTTTGAAATAAGCTTCCTGGTTACCTTCACTTCAAACCAGGCTACCATTCCCTTATGCCAGCATATTCCCCACACATGTACCTGTCCCTTCCAATGAACTTAATATTCACTTACAATCTGACCTCTTGTGCAGAGACTAAGTCCACTGTGATCAGTATGTCAGTATTCACACATCACTTATCTCAAAAGAGGACTAAATACTTTCTTCCCATATGATCTCAAAAATCTGACCAGAACATACAGTTACAGTAACTATTTTTGTTGAGAGGTGTAAGGTCAGAAAGACCATGCCTTGGACCCCCACCCTTTTCTGATAGCGATGCAATGGTTCAGTATATCCACACAATATTTCTTTTTATGGAAGCAAAATACATTGCAAATGATGTTTCTAATGCATGGGAAAACGTGAGATGGATGAACCTTGTCCTTAGTATGTCTGCTTGAGGAAAGGCAAAGGCTATTGTAAATACAGAGCTGAAGATACCATTACAGTAGAAGGTCCAGGAATTCTTCCTGGCAGTAATTTCCTATACCCTTAATATAGATGTAAGGATACACACCCTCTTTTTTTTGTCTTATTTTAAAAAAATTCTTCTTTGTCAAGCCATCTGACCTGCTTAGAACAGGAAAAAAAAGGCTAAATTGAGCAAGATATTTTTAGCATTCCTGAAGGAGCTTCTTCCAAATGTCATTCATTATAGAGCTATGTGAAATCATCTCTCTGGACACTCACTCCAGAATCTAGGACAAAGTGAACAACTTCAGCCACAGCCCACCCCAGAGAAATACTGCATTCTCTGCTCCAGCATGCTGCATTCAATTCAAATTGGTTTGTTCCTCAGCCAAGGGACACAGCAACATAATTTACTATTTCCCCTTAGAATATCCAATACAGAATAAATCTGATCTGCTGGGGAAGTGTTTTGACAGTCTAGTCTTAAAGCACATCATCTGTTTCCTGGAGCTTCCTTCCAAAGATTTAGCAACTGATTTTACACCATTGCACCCATGAAATTTTTAGAAAAGGCAGGTGGAAGGAAATTAAATGATATACAAAGCATAAACACCAACAAGGATAAAAGGCCCTAAAAACTGAGTCAACATTTTATATTCATTACACTTTTGTTGCAAAGGACCTGCAATGTTCCACTGCAAAAGATAAGATCCTTAACTTGAAAATATTATTCTGATAACTATTTTCTTCTATAACATCTCATCCTAATCTCTCCCAGCACTTTTTGCATTTTCAACCAAATCTCCAATTGTTAATGGGAGGAAATACAAACTGAATAGTATTGCCTAGCAATACTCATCTTTTTCTATCATCCTCAGTTTCTTTCAGGATGGCAGGTTTTCCTGTCTACCCAATATTTTTACAGGCACTGATATATGGTGAACAGCACACAAGAAAATTAACATTTAGGTTCACATTACCTACCTATGGTCTTCCTCAACTTCTCTCAGCCAGCTGCACATAAATTACACATACCAGCATTACTTGAAAAAGCAAGAATTTGCTTCTTCAAATGCTGCACATTCAGCATATCTATACAGTGGATACTCTTTATCATTAACAGTATTTCCTTAGGCACTCCCATCTAAAAGCATGGACATATCACTCCAGAATTAATGACAAGAGAAACTCACTGTAGGACTTGTGGAAAATAGGGGCAGCTTATGGGTTATCTAGCCCTGTAGCTCATTCGCTGCCTCTTTGGATCCAACTGTGACAGTCATGGGTTCCCAACACCTGGGATCGTACAGGAGGGGGCAGGAAAGAGGCAGAACCCACTTACCCCTGCTCTCAGCCTCTCATGATTATTCAGGTATAGGATAGTACCAATTCAGCATTCACTACTGCTGTTTCTCCAGTCCCCAGTGAAATTTATATAAGTAGAAGTTGGATGTTTAGCACCTTTCAGCATCTGCAACTAAGACATTAGTCTACTTGCAGTTATCTACTGTGAATGTTTAGGTGGTTTACAGAAAGGGACTAGTTTTCAACACAATTAAGTGGGCAGACTGAGACAGGAATAGTTGTGCAAAGAGGAAAAACTCTCATATGGGTAACAAAAACAGCTGTGATGAGGGCACTCTAACAATGGCAGGTCAACAGTACTTCCCTTTTATTCCATATGACTCAGCTCCCCATGTCTGACATCCACAGCAGAGAGGTCTCACGTCGCTAAAATTTGGACCGGAAAAAAAGAACAAAAGCAGATATTTTATTCAGAGTCACACTAAAACTGTATCTCACTGCTTTTTTCCTGTGAGGGAAGGGAAAAGAAAAATGAGAGAGAATTATAGCACTTAATTAGAGTGTCACCCTGGAGGAGGCTGCAGTACTCAATTAATCCCTTCATGCACTGGAAGGATTTATAAAATACTGATTGGACTTTCTCAGCCGTCCATTTCATCAATCTTTAATACTATTCCACTTTCATTGTAATTTATCCTTCATTTTCTCTGTCATTTTCTATTTTTCCTTCTCATTTTCTTTCTTTAACTTTCTCTTTCTCTGTTAGTTATTTCTCACATTTCAAAAGGGTTGAAAAATGGACCCATTTGGATACAGTTTAAAAGATCTCTCACTTCTTCTGTTTTCAGTACATACCTATGTATTTGACGACAAGTAGAGGAACAAGGAAGCCTCATGCCAACATTACAGTCTGCCTCCAAAATCACCTGAAGGTGCAGTAACAGTCAAGGAACTGATTTTTGCCTCTTTTCTCTTTTAAAATGCTCCTACTTTCCGTTGTTTTTGCTTGTGGAACAGACGAGTTTGTCCCATGGTACATTGCATCCAGTGTAGCTCTGTCATTTCATAATGAAACCCTGAATGTACATCCACAGGTGAAAGAGGTCATTCTTAATCAAGTTAGTAACTCATTTGGAAGCCCTGCATAATCCATACTTCACATGCAGATGGTTTAAGCAGAGCTCCTATCAAATCCCTTAAGTGGAGAGAAAACTGGCAACTGCTAAGTCATCCTTTCCTGTACATATATCACTGCTTGAACAAAGTAAGCAGAAGAGGCAAAAAGACTTTTCAGCCACCATCTCTTAATCTAAGTTTACCCAGCACATTCCCTGGATTTTTTTTTTAAATAAATAGAGAGCTGTATCATCCTATAGTTGGGTAAGAGTATCTTTTTTTTTTCTTTTTTTACTAGCTATGAGGTTTTTCTATTTCAAGCACAAACCTAGTGGGAAGTATTTTTAGTGTGATGGTTATACAGTTTTCAAGGCTGTCTAACTCAACAGTAAGTAAGCTCATCCTCAGCCCTGTGCTTAAAAATTAATAGTGTCTAGTGAAATCCAAAATCCACAATTAGGTCCCAATATTCACTGCAGAGCGTATCAGAAGAAATGAGTGTCAAAGATGGCAATTTGCACAAAAAGTGAGGCAAGAAGCCATCCAAGTTAGCCAAGAGGAACTGCTGAAAGGAAGTGATGCTGACCAAGGTCATCACCTGTAAAGGGGATTCAGAGTCCTTAAACTCTTTCACCCAGAAGGAAACTGTGCTTGCCTTTTATCACACCATTACCACAACCCAATAGAGATGGAACTTTCTTCCTCCTACCACAAAAGGTTAACAGCGATAATATACTTAAACTTTTTAAGATACTTAAGGGGAGAATGAATATCAAATAGAACATCTTAAAACTATTTAGGAAAAAATTAATTATAGTCAGGAGAGACTGAAGGAGTTTTATTGAGAAACCTTCAACAATTTCAAATGTCTTCAAAGGAGAGGAAAAAGCGCAAAGCCTTCAGGTAAGAAAGGGGATCCAAGGAGTAGAAAAGTAACAGCATTGAAGGACACAAACAAATTTGGCCTGTTAGGATCTGTGTATCATATAGGTCATGAAACAATTTGTAAGCAGATCTACAACTGTCGTGTCTCAAGTCCTGAACTGCAAAGGCCACCACGAATCCTTAAAGTAGTGCAACCATACATATTAGACCATTTCCAAATGCTGTATTTTCACTTATTCAGGTAGGAGGCAGCTGCAGACCACTCAGAAACTGTTGCTCCAAACAGCATCAGGTACTGCAGCTCAAAAGTGTGCAATGAGGTGGGTAAGAAACATTGGCACAGACTTGCCAAGAAGAAATGAAGAAACATTCATCTAAATTCTTCTGTTGAGTAATGGGATATATCCCTAAGAAGATGATAGTGTCTGCATGTACCTTATGTACACACACAAACTCTGGCTTTTATGAGATCTTAACTAAGCCCAGATTCTCATAAACAGGTCAGGAAAATAAATCTGAGTCAGGCACAAAACTGGTTGGGAATAAAAAATCCTCTACTACTAGAAATATGAACCGACCAAGCAGCAGAGAGGCTGCTCAGCCAAAGCCCTAAGACTCTGTTTCCAATCAACCTGGACTAACTCAACAGAAGCAGTTGCCCTATCCTAGACTATAATGTGTAGATGCAAAACAGCATCTGCCATATATTTGGAGGGAACTTATGTATGTGATATCTCCAAGCTGAATGGAAAAATTGTGAAGTTCTACATTTGGGCATTCTATGTCCTGCCCAAATTCCTCCATGCTGAGTCTTTGGTCATTAGCTCCTCCTGTCTCAGGGGCTGAAGCTTCCAGATGGATTACAGTTTCTCCTAGATATTTTGTTGATTTTGGGGGTCTTTTTAAGTCTTCTTAAATATTTATTGGATTCAGAACTATGCCAGATGTGCTTTTAAATATTTCGGGTACTGTTTGTAATCAAGTAAAAGCTTTTTTTTTTTTTTTTTTTAAGAACAGATACTCAGGTGATGATCCTGAAGCAGTTTCTGCAACAACTTAGGATGAACAAGTTTTAGGGGGACAAAAAATATCCTAAAATTGGGTAGTCTTTTTTCATTTATGTCAAAGAACCACAGAAAGCTTACACACTTATTTTCAAATTAACATTTTAAATCATGCTTTGCTGTTCTATATTTTCAAAATTATGTAAGTATGAAATAAAGCAAAAAAGAAAAAAATATTTTGCACTCTGAGCTATATTTAAACTCTAGTTATCCCAAGTAAAGCTACAGGTCATACTTGATTGCTACAGAGTACTATATACGTTATTATGGCACCTCATGAGCTATGGATACAGGACTAGTATCTATCAGCAGTCAGAGCTTCCACAGATCTTGCTAAAATCCAGGGGTGCCTTCAGTTCCCTCAGCTTTGCAAAAGAGAGTACACACATCTGGCAATGTGTGCACTGCATATACGAAGCTCATGGCCAAGCCCAGCATTCTTTAAACAGGAAATTCCAAGGGGCCAAATCTCAAAGCACTTAATCAGCCTTGTGCTGAGCCAAGAGTCTTTTCAACTCCAGCACAGTCCTACAAACCAAAACAAGAGCTGTCTCCCACAAAATTCAGCGTTTAGCTCAATGACTTAAGCTCACTATTTCCCTTAGGTGAGGGCCACTCCTGGATTTGATCTAAGACAAAAAAGTTTAGCCATTTGGTACTAACATAGTCAACCAGAAGGAAAGTTTACACACACCTTTTATTTTCCCTATTTCACCATAAGATCTCAAGCAATCTGATATGGCACAGCTTTGAGCACAAAGCAAAGCAGAGAATTATACTAGGTGGGACAGTGTATAAACATCTTTGACTGTATCTTGGGCCAAAATCTTTTAAGCCTACTATGCCATGTAGCTGACAATCCCAGCAACTCTGGTGTTGACCATATCTCAGTGTGCTATGCCTCATACCTCCTCTATTATAGTTATTCTTTTTCTATAGTCATTATACAGATTAGTCACCAATCTGGGTGTCAGAGAGGTGAGAGTAATGGCTTTCAAAATAAACTTTTATGTCCAAGCTGACAGACTTGTGAAGCACTGATAGTAATCCATAAGATATTACCATTGCAACAATGACATCCTGATAGCAGAACCAAATTTGTACTCCAAACATAAATGATGTTTGTTTGCTAATAAATGTTTTTCACGGTAAATGTTTCACAGACTTCAAAACATACAGGAGTCAATGCTATACAACTACACAAAAAAACCAACCTCCTAATTACATAAAGGACCAATTTTGAATCAATCTTGCAGATTCTTCCTACCTACAGAAAAAAAAAAGGCAAGTCACTACCCACTCATTATTTTATTTATGATGCTTAGAAAACAAGTGGCAGTGCCATTTCTTGTGTAAGTAGTTACAGAGAAGTTCCTAGACAGTAAAACTACAGAGCAAATCTCTCTTCCGATATAGACTCTACATAAACCCCTATAGATCATAGGCCTGCACTGGGTATAGTGTAGTAAAGACATGAGCAGCCACTAAAAATCTAAAATGAGCTGTAAACAAGGTAGTATTCAAAGATTGCTCATAGAGCTTATAAAGAAACAACACAAAATACTACTATGACTTGAGAATTAGATAGCAATTTTCCCACTTTCTATCTTCCAAGGATGATATTATATAGAATTAAGAGAGCATTTATCGTTGTACAAGCATGAGTAGGTTTGTGTTTAGCCATTAATCCCTGAAGACCCCCAGGAAAGTGTTAAGAAACTGAACATTAGCAATTGCACTCAGTGCAGCAAACCCTATCACTACTCAATTTGGATACCTGAGGTGACACCCAGGTTAAACATGCCCAGAGAACAAGGTGGTGCTATGAGTAACTTAACCTCCTTTCCACTCCATATTACCACCAAAAAAATTGGGAAGTCCAGTAACAATTACACACAGAGGGGAAATTAGGGCACTCTGAGCTTTGAATTAATACAATGGAGCAATGGGATCAGCCAGAGCTGCATACTACGTGCACGTTCTCATACAGCCCTTATCAGCTACTTCCATTTCCAGGTAGCAAGAGGCCAAATACCCTGAGGTGTGAAGACAGCACAGAAACAGGGGTGGAAGGGGAAAGGCACTGACATCCATCTTTCAGCAAAGAGATAAAAGCAAGACTATCTCTTCTGGGTTTTCTTTTCTGCAGTTCATCTCAGTGAATATTATAAAGGCTTTGCACTCTGGTTTCACGGTCTTTATTCTCTGGGCCTCTTCTGCTCCATCCCTCCTTTATTCCACTCCATTCCCATGACCACTGTGGTACTGAGTAAAAGGCAAACAATTCTGATTCTTGTTTTCTTGTCCTGCATTTCTCTAGTATGATCACCTTCTCGATTCTTGATGGAGCTCTGACTTTTTGGAGCAGCAGCTGCTCTTTACTGCTTGTATTAAGGACTGCACTTCTAACCACAAGATTCAAGAAATCCATGTTTGTCTTTCATCTTCAAATTTTATGCATCAGGGTCTATGATACAAATTTAACTGTACTCATATGCAGTTATTTCTCTTGCATCTTTCAAAATCCCTTTCAAATATCCCCATACAGATAAATCAGTAATAAAATCAGTTCCCTCTAAAAAGACACTTAACCACAAATGCGTTACAGTGACTGTGGATAGATCATTTAGCCATAGCTTACCTAAATCTAGACCACTTTTAGACTTTATACTGAAGATACCTTGCAACTCCGAAGAGTTCAAATAGATTAGCTCAGTTAGAGCATCATGCTGATAACCCCAAGCTTATGGGTTTTATCCCCCTAAGGGCTATCCAGTTAAGAGCTGACCTCAATGATCCTTGTGAATCCCTTCCAATTCAGAATATTCTGTGATTCTGAAATGTTGTTGGCCTGTCTGACACTTAGTTATAGCTTGAGAGAGTGTAGCAAACTTCATCGGATTTCCAACAGAAAAGCTTTCTTGTAGAACAGAAGTATACAAAGACTCATAAAAGCATTAAGTCTAGCTTTTTGCTTTCTGTCAGATCCTCTAGCCTGTGCTACTGCATCACCTTTGCAGTGTAATGAGTTTTGTTATCTATTATGTTGTAGCTGACGATTCCATAAAACCCTAATGTATCTTCTTTTGGGAAAAGTTTTTTCTTCTCCTAGTGTAATGAAGATTTATATGCAGCACTTGGACTTTCCAGCATGTGTTAAGGGAGAGGCTTGGAAGCTTGAAGCAAGATTGCATATTGTTGCCGTCAGATTGGAAGTGACAGGAGGGTTTTGGTGACGTTTTTGCAGAAAGAGTAAGACTACATCAGACTTAAGATGTTCCAGTATACATATATTGTAGCAAAGCTTTTCATTAGTTTGCAACATCAGATTAGATTTGTATTTTAAATGCAGAGACTGTTAATTCATCTCAGTCTGAATTGAAGCAGCCTTCTGCATATTCAAGGAATTAGTAGTCCAACGAATCCCCATAGTAAAGAAAAATCCAATAGACCCTGACAATCAAAAGAGATCTGACCTAAAAGCTGGCAGTCTTAGCCCCAAACCTGTCTAACAAGGAAACATGAACCAGATCCCTGGGAATGTAATGCTTCTCAAAGAATGTACCCTCCCTAAATCCCTTCTTTTACTGCAGTTAGTGTCCTGTGCTTCAGAGAAAGACCAGAGAACTCAAAATACCCACATCAAATTATAACTTACTGTGGGAAGTTTTACTTTCCTGACCCCACAGATGACAAGTGAAATCCCCAAAGCATGGCATTATTAACGAAGCATATTTTTCTCTTTTTGTTCTCCCTTAATAAGCACCAGCAGGAGACATCTTTGCATTGGACGTGATAGGAAGTTAAGGTTCAAAGTCAGACCACTCAGGAACAGATGTTTCCTAGTGGAAAGCTATGCATGAGGACTGAGGTTCTCAAAAAGAGCCAAATGATTGTTGGGTGCCCTTCCATGATAAATTGTAACATTGTAATCATCATTAGTAATGCTACAAACCCAGACTCCTAATTGTACTTGAGTTAAAGCTGTCTTTGTTCCAAGCTCCTGAACTCCATCATTACAAAAAGCCCATGAAACCCTGAAGAGGATAATTTCTCAGGTGGAAAGCACCCCACAGCTGCGTTCCAGTCTGATAAGTAATGGTAACAAGTAATCCTTGCTTCTAAAAATTTCCTTCAAACACAGTCTGCCTCTGAGTTTTAAATTAATATCCACCATGGTAAAATACACTTTTAATTGATAACCTGTTTTGGAAATGTTGTGATCTCCAAAAAGCAGTACACAGTGACGCAATTTGCAATGAAAAACTGTTCAATACATGACCTAATTTGTAACTCTCAATTCATCCCCTATTCAAAGAGTGGATGCTACATTTCGGAACAAGACTTTATAAATAAAAGTTGAATCCTTACACGAGGTACAAAACTGAAATCAACACTGACCACAGATCTGAGATCAGCTCTTAATAACACAACAGCTGCAGACTGTGGTTATCATCATGTCCTCTGGAATATATTTGCAGATGCTTCATTGCAACAAACTGGAAAATTTGATTTTTTTGTTAATTGTACTTTCAATTTCAGAGAATGTTAAGGAGACAAAGTAATTTCTTACTATAATTTTACAATAACAAAATAACTGTTCAAAACCTGGCAGTTCCTGTATGTCAAACGTTAGTGATTACTTGGAAAAGTTATAATAGTCAGACACACAGATCTTCAGCGTTTTTAAGGCTCCTTTGCACAACTTAATTAGCGCAACAGACACTTAAATCTGTCCTAAAGCTGACAATGCCTCAAGCATTTCCTTAAGAGAGGGCAGTGCAAGTTCAGCTGTGTCAGGCCACACCAGCTGCCTGGCACGCCAGTCTGGGCATGGAGCAAAATAAAGGAAAAATACAATGACCCCAACCCATCACCAACAGGGAGCCTAAGCTGGACTAGCGTCAGGATAACCTGGCAGATCCTGGGACTGAATAGGGTAGAAGGCAGACAGAAACGCAGAGGGAAAAAACAAGCAATCCCACTGAGCATGGCTGCACAACACCCAGCCAAATGCCTTTTCTTTGGGTGGGTTGATATGGGGAGTGCACATCCTGCATTCATGGCAACAAGCTTTTAATTTCTTACCAAAACCACTGTATACCTTTAATGGGAAAAGCAACTATTTTTTTCCCTCCATGTAGATGCACACTCCACCTAGAGCAGAGGAACTTCTGAAACCTCAGACTGGATGCACTACATGCCTTTGCTATATAGAAAGCAAGTCACAAACCAGATTTTTGTTTTAGAAGGGGAGAAACAAAATATAGTCCACGTGACAGGCTAGAGTTTTAAACTTTCTAGAAAAATCTGAACAAAATTAATTTATAGCCAGAAAAATGTATTTCACTACTAAATGTGTGCATTGTTACATTAAAATACTAAGGCATTGAAAATATTCCTTCGGACTTTAAAGTCTAAATTAAGACATTTCAAAGGATGGAAAGAATACATTTTCCCAGGGGAAAAAAACCCCCACATGCTTACGATGCTTATGTTCCTATGAAATACAGGAAATTCAATTAAGTTGCATTTCTGAAAAAAAGTACTTCAAATGAATAGTTTTACACTACTAGCTCGAATAATACATCACAATTATAGATGATTATGGATCTCCATATGAAGATCCTCTGTAAAGATCATTATATAATAAAAAGATGCTGGTCCTGAAAATACACTCTCAAGTTTCCACAAGTTTTGTCAAAATCGCTAATAATTTCACATTTTGCGTATACAAATACTTGACTACTTCCATCACAATCACTTCTGAGGTCAGAGTTCTCCCTATGACTTTAAACTGATCTTGGCCAAACAAGATGAGTTTATGGCACTAAAGTGAGTGGTTGTGCTTCCATTGCCCCTTTCATCTATGCTTTTCTGAAATAAGGAGCATGAACATGCTGAACATTCTGTTGTTTGCAGCAATAAAACTGTTCTGTCCTTCTGCTTTACTTTGGCAAAGTTATTCTTGAACTACTGCAGCTGTAAAAGGAATTAATTGTCTGCAGTTTAGTATTCATTTGATCAGAAGCTTTAGTGCATCCACTCATACTACTTAAAACACAGTGAGTCTCAGCTAACAGGCTAGAATCAAGCATTATGTGCAGAAAGTCTTGTTTGTCTTTAGCATCTGAACTAATCTGTTACAGGATTTGTTTTGCTTTTTGTTTTCAGTTGCTATATGCCTTTGGAAAACCAAAGTTCTCCAAGTTACTCAGCAGTGTTGCATCAACTAACACATCAGCACAGTGGATGTTGGCATCACCACACTCCTGGAGCACAGCCAGCACTGGACAAAGCATCCAAAAAGCAATGAGGACCACTTTCCTCCTTAGAAGGTTTCATTTTAATACTCTTTGAGGATGCTGATTATAAAGCTAAGAGATTGCTGCAGAAACAAAGAAGCCCATCAACAAATTCAGGATTTTAAAACAGATGAATCCAAGTACTATGGCTTAAATAGTGACTCAAGCTAGAACAAAATTAAGGACACAGATTCTATTATGTATTTTAACTTTCTCATTACTAAAGCAAGGAGGCTAGTCAAATTTTCAGCAGGCAGAAAGGAAGTAATACCACTGTCATCTGTTAGTTCCCATGTCAGTTTGAAACCATCTTACAGATTCCAGTGAAATCATACCTGTGTGAAATCCAGACCAGTAGAGAATCAGGCTCTGGCATTTTGCTTTGGGACATTTTAGATCTAAGAGTGAACTGTAAAGCTCAAATCCAAGAGCTATGGTTGTATCTGCATGGATTTCATTATTGTTTTGTTACTTTTTAAACCTATAAGAAAGGACTCTACTGTGTACCATACGTAAACAAGTCACAAGCCAGACTAATTATATCATTCTTGCCCTTTGCTTATAGTAGTTCTAACTCATCTCTAAATTCCAGTCATCTGTTTTTAATCAAGTACATTTCAATTCCCTCATTCAATCTGAGGAGCAGCAGCACTACTGCTCACCAGGGGTCCTCACCAAGGGCAAATAACAGTCAGGAAAAACCCTGATGCTCTGCAAAGCAAGCTGGCCTAGCAGTCCTCAGCAAGCGTTTCCAGTAACACCACTTGGACCCAGCATCCAGCAGCTCACTAAGTATGGGCAAGTAGCCCATATAGACGCTGTTGCTAATGAATATAGTTTTAGCATTTTAAGCCAGTGCCCAGCACTTGAGAGGAAAAAAAATAACAAATTTCCTCTCTTTTTTCTGTTTCTCCTTGCTAGAGAAACTGTGACGACCATTAAGACATAGCATCTCCATCAGTTGTTGTCCTGCTTTGATGCATCTTTACTAACAGAATATTATTTTGAATCCTGTAAGATGTTGTGCCTAAATGTCTGTACATGAAACCCAGGGAGAAGAGGTTATGGGGATGTGGGGAGGAGTGCAGCTGTGTGGCTACTAATCTATGTTACTCTATAGCACATATTGCACATGTTTCTTTTGAAGAAATTATTCTTATTCTTCAGAATAATAAGATAAAATGCAATGGCCTCCAAAGGGGTCGTGGGATATATTCCCCTTGTTGAGGGGAAAAAAAAGTCTATATTTCTATTGTTTATTTACAAGATAAAGCTGTGCCTAACAGTATTTCCCATTCCAAGAGTACATTACTTACAACAGACTTTTGAATTTTCTTCAAGAAGAATTAGTTCACAATCAGAAAATATGATGCAGGTGAGGGAAAACTAATGTCTCCCAGACTTACTGGACTGACTATATAGTCAAAAACAGACTGTCCCACATGGGAGCCTGGGATGGGCTTTCCTGATAGGATATGTAGCTGCAAGAACAAAAAGTACAATGTCCTCATCACAGTGGGAAACTTGAACAATATGGAAAGGAAAACTACTAATCTACTCCAAATAATATGCTTTATAGTTGTTAGAGGTTTCACTATTAAAAATAAATATCCCCCAATTGTAACATTTTAATTAAAGCTCTTTAGGGGAAATGTCGGTTGATTTTGATTTACTTTCAGAACTCAATTATTTATTATTTTGCATTCAAGTGTAAATTAAGAGGAAATAATTAACTGCATCAGGACTTTTCTCAGTTGGAGTCCCCCTAAGATTTTTTTAGTGAGATTTTTTAGTCAAAACACTTAATAATAGAAATAACATCTGCAGCAAAAAGGGCAGAGAGAAGGCAGAATTTTTGCATACTTCAACAGTTCTGTGATTTCCAGATAATCTATGTGAACCAGTTACAACTTTGTCAATGAAGATTTGAATTTTTTAAAAAAAAAAAGTTTAAAATATTTCTGCAAAGTTCTAACAGGGAAATCTTTGACAAAATGACCCAAGTCCAGCACACACATTATTAATATCATGTACTTTACCTAGCCCATTTCTCAATCAACTGTAAACAGTTAAATCTCAAGCATTACTCTTAACCACACTTCTCACAGAGGTACTGAAATCCTCAATTGAAATCCTGTGAATTTTGGGGTGTTAGATTAGCACAACCTCCATGGCACATACGTAAAATCAACTTCACACAAAATCAGAGCCATGTGCAAAACCCGCCAAGCCCAGAATGAAGAGGGGTACTCTCGGCTTCTCTGAGTAGTAGCAGATGTGAAGCCCTGGCAGTACAGCCTCCAGACAAAGGATTAAAAGGGGTCTTAATTCACATATACTGGCAGATTTAGGTGAATTGCCTACAGAAACACCTCCAGTTGACTGCTACCTCCCACCCGCCCCCCACTACAACTTCCTCGCCTACAGCAGGCACAGCTGAGTACGATACATAGACACTAAAACGCTGTTTACTTCTGGCACAGTTATGTAGAAAGAAATTGGTTGGTATACCAACCAATTTGACTTATTTGACACTCTGTAATGCAGTTTTTAGCATTCAAATAATCTTGCCACTCAGAAAGGGTTTGGAAAGAGAGGTGGCACCAGCCCTGTTGCTGGCCTGAGCTTCCACTGAAGAAGAAAGACCTCCATAGAACAAGCCTCACTTCTTCAAACAGTTGGACAATGCCCATGCACATGGATTTGTAAGAGTCCAGGTAATGTTGCCATCTAGTGACTCCTGCCATAGCAACATTGGCAGGATTTCGATTGGGCAATATCAAGTCTCCTCAGCAACTGTGAGGCTTTCATTAGTCTGAGGTATCACAGTGTGTAAGTTTGAGAATTGTAAGGTTTTCCATATCATAGCCTATTATTATAATCATTTTAGTGTCTGTCTTTGCCTCTGACTTCTAGAAGAGACATTACAGCCCTTTTTCAGACTGCTCATGATCAAGCTGATGACCCTTGGAAGCCTACAGTTCAACAGATTTATTCTCTAAATTCAGAGATTTTCCTGGCACTAGATTATTATCTTGCATCACCTATTTAGACTTCTACAAAAGATATTAACAATGACATATCGTTAAATTCAGCTTACAAGGTGGAAATAGATTGAAAGAAAATTCTTGTAGCATGCAAGCAAAAATATCCTGCAGCTGTGCTTCATCTTCAGTGCACTAACTAAACTTGGATAGAGACACACTGCAAAACATCCATCTCAGAATGACACAATAAATTCAATCTGTCTAACTTGTTGCAGATAGAGCAAGTCAGGACCCTATGCTAATGCAGCTCTGGTAGAGCTGTGATCTGGTCTGTAGCATTTAGCAATCAGAGCTTTTGTCTGCACACCACAGAGACACTTCCTTTTTCCAGGGAGTTTGGTGCATCTCAAGACGTGGTTTGTTTAGTGGGGTTCTTCTCCATTCGTTTTTTTCAAACTGGAAGAATGGTAGCAGCTTCCCTTCAACAGGCCCATACTGAAGAGTTTGGGGGAGGTAGGGAAAGGACAATATCAGGAAATAATTTAGTAGGAAGGCAAGAATGACCACCAGATAGAGGAACATGCTATAAATAGAAGCATAAATGCTAGCTGTAAAAGAGGTGATTGGGCTTGGTTACAAAGAAGTGAGGGGAAAGCAGAAACAGAAGTGAACAAAATCAGAGAGAGATTTTAGAAAAAACAGTAAAGCAGGGAAGACATTTGAAGAGAAAGAATGTGCACTCTTAGACAAGAGGAAATGCACAGCCCTGAGTAACCAGGAGACAAGCAAGGCAAGGGTCCAAGTTAAGATGAGATCTGAACAGATAAGCACATTTGAGACTTAAGGAATTTGTTAATGTCCCACTATTCAAAGTAAAACTGGAGGATTTGAATGATGTTGCTTCATTCTGTGTGTCTCACACTGACAGCCAGTGCTCATGAGTCTGTTCCATGGATTACTCAACAGTGCATGCACTGCAAACAGAGCTTGTGCTAGGTATGATATTAACATAAAATAGTTTGGAACAGCCTCAGTGCTTTGCTTTCATATCATTCTCACACTTGAATAACTTTAGGAACAGCAGCTGCATAACTCGGAAAATTGAGAAACCCTGACAGTGTCTCTGTTGCAGTTGGTCTAGCTAAAACAACTCAATGCCTTGGGAAATTGGTCTGGCCTTTTGTGCCACTCAGTGTTGCCACTGGCCTCCAGCTCTCCATTAGCTTTTCTCATGCATTCCAAGATTTACTCTGTTATTCTCTGTGAAGTTTTTTCCACAGTTTGTGAGCACACCAGTGCTCTCACCCATATGCACACAAGCCTGGAAAGGTCAGAAGTCACAGATGTTTTGCAAAAAACTTAGAACCCATGACTTGCATGAGATCTGCGTCTTACTTATAATGCAGAAAGAAGGATATATATCCTGCATATGGAAAGCATCACATATAACTCATTTGAAACATGAATCACGTTTCTCATTCTTGCGCAGCTCATCCCAGCTATATAGTGGCTGCTATCACATGGCTAATATCCAGTTTTAAAAGACTAAAAAATAAAAATAAAAAAGCTTATCATGATGAAGTACTGTTACACATAGATGAAACTTTGAAGGCATGACCAATGAAGAATGTACCATTTCAGAATAGAAAAAGATTGAACAATGCAGAACACTCATCTAGCACTTGTGTCATACATGTAGCAGGCGTGCCTAGATCTCATTTATGGGCTGCCACCCATATTGATGTTTATATAGTGCAGGGTCAAACAAAGAGTTGTTGCCTCAGAAGACTTACAGCTTAATTCTCCTACCAATCCTTAGGCCAACTCAGCCATAGCAAGTAACAATGACACATTCTGAAAGCAGAAATGGACTCCTGTAAAGAAATGAAAGTGTTTTATAATGCACTGAACCCAGTCTCAGGGAGAGTTAAGAATGCCTCATGAATGCTCTAACTTAGCCAGAAGTTTTGTAGGAGATTTTCACACCCTACCCCTTCCAGTTACTGCTTAGGAGCACAGAGTCATCATATCTCATTTTATCTTGGATATACTCTCAATACAAAGGAAAGTCCTACATACCTGATTGTGTCATCTTTTGAGGTGCCTTTTTAATAGAGAGCTAGCAGCACCAAAGGTTTGTCTGCACTCAAGCAAAGCCTTAGGCTTACCTGTAAGCCAAAATTTTCTTAGTTGGAACTTGAATTTTAGAGCTTGTTTCAACAACTAAGCCTGAAGCCCTGTAAGAAATAGTGTGTTCTTAGCTCCCTTTATGAAATATACCAGCTTCTTAAGTGGAATGAATAATCACATTTATTGCCCCAAAAATCCACCAGTCTTCAAGAGCAGTTTCCTATTTGTGGATTGTCCACACTGACATCTAAACAGATAAGACAGAAAGGCAGTCTGGGACAGCAACAGTTCACAGAAACAACAAACACCACAACAGCTCTTAGTAGTGCTTTGGTTATTTTGGTTTTTTATTCCCTCCTCAGTGAAGATTTAGATAGAAAAACATAAGTTATATGGAGAGATGTGGAAACAGCCACCAAAGAGAAAAAGCAAACTGGATAGAGATGAAGATAAAGTCTCGGAGACAAAGCATAGCTGATAGAAAAGTAAAGAGAAGATGAAGTACAGCAGATCAAATAGATTAGATTAAGATTGAGTCAGCTCCACTCAAAGTCTGCAACAGTTTACTTGGCCCAGGGCACTGTCTAAAAAAAAAAAAAATATTTGGCCTTGCTCCATAGGGCCTGGCAAGGTTTCTTTAGAGGTATGCAATGTCACTCACTCAGCCACTGAGGTGTGACCCCAGACCACCTTTCCTGCTGCCCCCAGCTAAGTACAATGGCCTGACAGGGAAGGTCACAGGGAGTAGTAAGATGCAGCTGCAGTTTCTTCCTTCTACATTAAGGCAGCATATGCAGAGGGTCCAGAAACCCATAGGCACAGCATGAGACTATGAACCTGAGCCGTAAGAAATATTGTAGCAGAAAAGCAAAGGAAATGTGCAGTTTGAAGCTAACTTCCTCCATCCAACACCAGAGTAAAGTGCAGAAGGTGACACGCAGCACCTGCAGCACATGAACTCTCATCCTACCCAGCATCTGTGAGAGTTACCCTGGCCAGATGCCTTCTCCATGCAACAGGCCTAAAGTCATCCTTGCAGACACTCCAGGACTTGATTTTGAGGGCACACTGAAGTGGGGTACACAGGAGAGATGAGAGGGAAGTCATTCAGGTAAGCTCAAACATAGGATGCTGAAGGACAAGGAGGAAAGAAGTTGTGACAGTCTCAAAGATAGCCAGTGAGGGATGGTCAGAGGCAGATGCTACAAGACTTTAAACCCCATTTCTGTCTGAAGGCTATGAAGAGCCCACGGCTGGTATTTCCTTTGATGCAAAGGAGAGATGCGCAGCCATATCTGCAAGAAACCAGGCTACAGGATTTGTTCTCCAAATATAATTAGCCCAAGTTTAGTTAAACTGCAGGTATATTGCGAGGGAGGTCTCTAAAATAATGGAGAAACTAGAATTTCCCTCCTGCTTCGGAGGGAGTTCTCTTGAGGTATTTGGCAGTCTAAGTAGCTGTATCAGATATGCAAACTAGTAGCCATACATCAGAAAGATTAGGTAAGAAACTTAAGCTGTCAAATATACTTCTAAATGTTAGTTAGGACACAGAAATAAGTAGTATTTTACTGGAAATGGAAAAAATAGGTATGAACACTGTATCAAAATAGCAAGGCCTTCATTAGAACAAGTCCAAGTTTAAAATGCACTCCTGTAAACATGTGTGCAGTATTTACACACAGAGAAAGGCTTTTACAATGATGCTAGGAACAACACACTGAACTGAAGAGCAGAAAAAACATGCACTGGCTAATTGGAGAAGTTTTTTCTTGTTAGAGCTGTGACTCTAGAGGATGGTCTAAAATGAGCGTGCTGAAACATCATGCTAATAAGGGAGGCAAAACCCTGTAGAAGTTTATGACTAGGTGATAACTTTTGTAAGTTTTTCATTAACGAATGTGAGTGCAAAAGGAAGGATTTTCTCTAAACCAAGAAAAAGATTGTTTTTCCTCCCCACCCCCTTCTGCTCAGTGACCAAAGTAAGAGGTCAGGAAATGTAGAGCCCATGCATGTGTCTTGCAGAGACCATACATACCAGACCCATCACCATAAGCAACACATTTTCTGTTTAAGCCTTATTTTTTCCTTTGCAGTTCCTGTAAGTTTCATACGTCTGGTTTTGCCTTTTTTTTTAAAAAAAGGTCAAGTAAGCTGTGCGTGTTTTACAGTCAATACATCCATAAACCAAACACACCAAATGCTAGAGCAGTTTGCTAAGAGTCATTCAGGCGAGTCCTAATTAAAAAGAAAAGAAACCTTTGCAAACAGCATGTCTCCAAGAGGTGAAAGGTCCCCATGCTGCTCAGTGAGGAAACACCAGGGCCACCTTTAAACTTTAGAGTTTTATTAGTGCTTTTGTCAGCAGCATGTATCTGTGTTTTGTGTTTTAATCGAGGCTCTGAATTTGTCTGTGACAGACTCAAAACAGGAAATTAACACCCTGCGGTGTGGCGGCAAAGTCTCGGAGGAAGCAGCAGTGGGGTACATGAGGCCGAGGATGAACAAAGACCCATAAACATAACGTCACCCATAAAAGTCACACTTTAAGGCACAGGAAGGATACTAAACAACACTTGGCTGCATTACACGCTTGCAGTAAAAAGAAAGCCTCAGGTTGAGAGTCAGAACATTTACAAGGCACTTATTTTTCAGAATATTTGCTGCAGCTTTTATTTTGAGCAAGACAGCTTAAACTTAGGCATAGGAAATACCCAACGAGCTCACAAATGTTACGTTTCCACTTTGACGTGGGGCTCAGGGCTAAGATTGCTTTTTGCCTACCTCCCTGTTTATTTGGGTTATTTCCTTTTCGTAAGGGGTTCAACTTTTCTGCAGGCAGCTGGATGGATTTCCACTGTTACCATGGTATTGCTGACCTTTAGCATGGGGCTGTTAACATGACCTTTGCTTCTTTCCATTCCTGCAAGGATGTTTCAGGGTAAATAATTTGGAAGCCAAACAGCACTGGGAGATTCCTCCACTAGGAGATGGGGATGCAGCTAGCTCAGCTAGGAGAGGAGCAGATGAAGAGCTGCAAGCTCATAGAGAACAGCTAAGAGCAACATAAAACTGAAGTAGTATCTTAACAGAACTCCTGCAGCTGAGAGATACCTGGCAACAGACTTTTACAATACCAAACACTACCTGGGAACTGCCCTGTCTTGAAAGGAAAAGATAGGGCAGACCAAGTGCAGTTGCAGGGGCTGAAAGGCAGACTCTGTAGGGCAGAACATCTGACATTTGTGTTGGGTGGGGTAACAGGGTCTTAGGATGAAGAAATATTGGCAATATTGCTTAAGACAGCTATTGAAACTCCTGGGATTTTGAAAGTCTGAAATATTGCCACAAACAGGGAGTATGTTCACTTTTTAAGAAAAGCATACATTCAATAGCATATCAATTAAAACAACACCAGAAACCACCTAATTTACTATTAAAAAAAAATAGAAGACAACTGACTCTTGTAGCCTTTATCTAATATATTCTTTGCCTCAAGCAACTCTTAATATAGGTATATAAATTCTATTAACTTAAATGAAAGGAAAATCCAAAGTTTCATAGGGCAATAGGAATTGCTGCTATGAATTAGACCAGTATGCAGCCTACTGAACTGAGAGGAACTTTAAAAGATTTCTGCCAGGCTCCTCAGGCATAAAGTGATATTTTGAACTCTGTAACAGTTGCTAGAAGCTTCAGGAAAAAGTGTGCATTATTGGGAAAAAGTTTTTTCACATTGGGAGTTTTCCCTAATCCTGCACAGACTAGAATTAATTTTTCAAGAGAGACCAAATAAGACCCTAAATTCCACTAAAATTCGATGTGATTTGTGTGCCTAACATCCTAAGACCTTCTGAAAATCTAAGCTTTTATGTTGGGCTTATGCAGTAGAGCATGAGAGGGAGATATTTTTTATATAACTCAAATAGTTCAGATTATACACAAGTAATCCAAACCACCTGTGGATCCCTGCAGTCAAAAATTTGTGGAGGGAGGATTTTTTTTTTCCCTTTTCTGTTTTTAAAGCAGGGTTTCTAATACATTTAGGATTCGAGCAGATTACAAAAAGGCACAGCTCCTGGTGAGTGTCAGAGCAGCCACAAAGCTGCCCCAGGTTTCACGCCTGGTGGCTGGTCCTGACGGGCTCCCTGTGAGCAGCTGCAGCATGGTGTGCACAGAGAAAGCAGCTATGCAGAGGGAGCACCAGCTGCAGATTCCCCCACGCCTGGGGAATCCCCAGCTAGGAAAATCAGTTGCCTTCGAGTTCTTTGAGCTATTAGAACACCACATAGGTGCTTGGTGGGCTTTGGGTATGGTGTGACAGAGTTTTCATCTGTTACTATCACAAAATATGCTACAGGATTAGAATAACTGCACTGAGTGTATATGAATTGTCCAGAAGTGATTTAAGGTAATAGAAAAACAGGAAAATCAAATTACTAACAGAAATCAATAGCCGTTTTAGAGTGTACTTCTTGTGGATTCCTACTGACCTTTTTTTTTTCTTTTCCAAACACACAGGATTAAAACACTAAAGATAGGTTCAGTTGAAATGCCATCTGAACTCTGGCAGCTTGAACACATGGCTCTGCACAAGCAGGTTTTATATGAAACTCTGCTCTGTCAGATATTAATGCAAAAAGCCAGCAAGAGGAAAGTATCAAAAGAAATGTGAAAACCTTACCCTATCAAACAGGAAGTAAAACAGCACCAAGAAGCTATACTGTTCACCAGGGATCCGTTCAAAGCAGATGTTACTGATGACATTCAACCCAAACTAGGATGCTGTGAAGATAAGTTTAAATATATGTCACAGATTCGAATGGAACTTAAAAGTAGTACAGAATGTTTTGTCTCTTCACTCTATATTCCTGTCCTATGTAATGAGATCATATTGCTGTTAGAGCCAAATGCTCTCTCTCACTGCTGTTGCTATGAGAGGCTAACAAGCTGCCAAGACCTCTTGTGAAGAATTTTAAATGAAAATCTATATACATTTTTTACTATCCTTTTTATCACTGTACAGTATCTTAGAGTGTTAATATTCTGATATGGTAATTACTTACCTAGCAAAAATAGTAAATCTGTGCCTGATTTCACAACATATAGCTGATAAGTGGGTACATATAATGTTAGAAATATTTTGTTGAATAAAAAACTTGAGATGGGAATTGGCTTCTATGGGCTTTTGAGGCACTCATATAAAAATTAAAATTGGAATAGACTCAAAGGCCTCATTTGTCTCTCATTTTTAAAAGTGACAATCCAAATGAACCCCCAATTGCCAAATTAGCAAGCCTAGAGTAAAATCTAGTGTGACAGGAGGCCAATTAAAACCACCTTAAAAAGTTGATTTTCACAGAAGTAGGAACATCAGAAAAAAGCCATTTTCAGCAAAATAAGTCGGTTGTAATGACGTGTTGTTTTAAAACCCAGTAGCATTCATCCTAGGATAAATATGCTGTAAATATGTTCACAGAACAACCAAAAAAAAAAACAACCTTGAGAATATATAATGAAAATAGCATTTTCAACCAGCTGGCACTTGTCAATAGACAGCTCTACAGTCAAAGGTCAGGCTGTCTTATTTCTTACATAGGCACTGGGACCATAGTATGGATACATCCACTTGAAACACACAATCACCACTGGCACATGTGACTCTACTGTTTCTTTAGTTTCTCAGTCTGATGCTTCTACAACAAAGTCTTTGAGATAATCCAGAATTACAGTAGTATTTAGTGGTGCTGTCCAAGCTGCATCTGCCTTTCATTTCCAATAAGGATGCAAGACAAAAGGTAAATAGGTACAGCCAAAAAAAGAGAAGCTCAGTTGAGATCAAGGTTGTAGTGCAACAGTACTGCACTGCTTTTTGGCTCAGATCACTGTTCCTGGCCCTAAGAGACAAAGGGATCCTGCTCCTGATTTTCTGAGCTCTAAGTTCACCTGGCATTTTATTCAGAGGTCAGACTGATATATACCCAGGAGATTAACTGTAGAAATCTCAGGACAACTCTCCTTCTTCAGAGGAAACTGTAGCAGTGCAAGGGAGAATCTCCAGGCTCCATCTCAGCTTTACACTTCTTTTGCTGGTACAGTTGGTAAAAAAAGTGAGAGAGGGTGAGAGAAGACAGAAAGAAAACATTAAGCAAATGGAGGCCACATAGATTAAACCAGATTTAGTGTTTTTTTTCACATATTTTGCAACTTTTGCTTAAAATTGTTTCATTCCTTTTTGTACATTTTAATCTTGGGTACAAGACCAATGCATACAAGCCAGTTAGAAGACAGGAAATGGGTAAGAGTTGAATTTTATCACCCAAGATCAGAGATGGTCAAACAGCTTGAGATGGTATCACAGTTGCAACTAGAAATCAAGTTTACACTATCTTTGTTTTGCAGTTACATTTCTGGGGCACAATGTGCCTCAAATATGCTATATTGACTTTCTCTGCATTTACTGTCAGAATAGACTTTTTCCATCTTTAAGGAAATCTGATTCTCCTATGTTATAAAGAAAAATAAGGATCACATTTAGTGAAATCAGAGGGACATCCATTTGTAGCAGGTTTTAGGAGAACCAGGTTTAGTTTGGGGGGGTTTTCTCTTGAGAAGTCCTTCCATAAGGTAACAGATAACCTAAAGTTTACTCCTGAGCACTGTTTTTATTCTGTTGGAGAAAAAATTCATTTGGACTAATTTAGAACAAAAAGGAATGGGGGGTTGTATTCTAGTTTGTCTAGTGAAATAGAGTAGGACCTGGGTTCAACAGCTCATTAATTTAACTTAAGAAGTCATGCTTGTGTAGCATGAGGCTTCTAAGTTTTTTAAACAATCTTACTCCAAGATCTAGAGAAGACAGTTAAGGAAACACTGCTTCTGAATGCATTACATAACACTTTATAAACCCTCTTCTTAACTACCGTCTTTGCCAAATAGCACCTTGTTGTACTTCAACCTTACAATAAAAATTTGAAGAATCTGACTGGCCACTAACAGCATTCACATAAGGGGAACTTCAGTCTTGTTATACATAAGCATCCTCTAAGAGATTTAAACCACAAACCTTCACTGCAGTATAAGAAGGGGCTGCACAGGACTTTGTAAAAACATTTGCATAGAGGTATGAGTAGCTGCCGTGGGGAAACTCCCCCATATTAATAAAAATAGCTGTTGCTGCCCATGCTGAGCAATGGCTCAGAGGGAGGGAATCATTACAGATATTCTTGCAACTTACTCCATTGGAATGCAGTAGTTTTCAGAAAGACATCTCAATAAGCAGGGGAGTCAAAAAATGAGCTGATAAAAAAAAAAAGCAGAAATGTTTACCGGTACCAACTCTTCTAGCATGGACTGCCTTCCACTAACACACAGATTTCTGCCCAAGGGGCTACCAGCAGTCTACCCCGTGAGATTAAATTGCCTCTTTCCCATAGGATTTGTAACTGAAGGAAGACTGTTTTCAGTTTTATGGATTGCATTCTAATTAGCAAAATATCAACCCAGACCTTAAGGATGTCTGAAAAATTTAGATCTAGGATAAAGAGTGGGGGGAAAAATGTAGCAACTGACATAAACCTATGGATTTTGATGTTCACACATGGCATTTCTCAATTGCAATCAATTACAGCAGAGACTGCAACAGAAACCTTGTACTCCCCAAAGGCATAGTGTCTTCTCTTGTACTTCTTGTTCCCAGGGGCTTCAGCTATAATGTCTTTTCTTGCCCCATTAGTTGCTCCAAAATAAGGAGAAGGAGTCACAAATGACTGACAGACAACCCATTTTTATACTTAGTTCAAAATACCAGGTGTAAGAATGGTAATTTAACAGTGAGGAATATTTAAATTAGCTGTTATTTATGCTTATGAAAAGCTACAGGTGTTATCAAATTTTCTCCAGTGTTTCCTGGACACATTTTTTTTAGCTTTCTAGATATTTGGCAAAGGTTATCAACACCCATAAAGGGAGAAGCATGAGAAAACCTGAAACAGCAGAGACTATGAAATATATTTTATTTACTGAGAGGCATTTACAATAAAACAATGCTGAACTAGAACTGCATTTCATTAAATGTCTTAAAAGTAGAACCCTTTCCAGTTTTCAGGACTTCTCATGTGCAATACAGGCTGCTTGGGGAAGAGAAATCAATTCAACTAGTTTTGACACATCAGTTGATGTTTACTCATGCTATCTGTTTAAATCTTGTACAACAGCAAAAACCACCACAAAAAACCCAACTGAACAAA